>BSBK01011117.1:0-83640 GCA_027943335.1 Chamaecyparis obtusa | reverse complement strand
AAAAATTTCTCCGTGATATTGGGCGACATGTGATTAGTCCTTTTTCTTGTAGTAAAATTTGTGTAGTCAATCCTGAAGATATTTATTCTTCATGAATCCCATGAACGTTGCATGCTAAAAGAAGTGATCAATTACAATAGTCCTTTGTTGCAAGATTTTTGCAAAATGGTTGAAGAATTATTAATAAGCATAATAATAATGCAATAATAAAATATATTTATAATTGACATTCAAATTGTAGTAAAGAATACTTAGTATTTACTTTTAAAATGAAAATCTATTAATTTGTAGAGGGTAAGATTGGTTCTGCATTGTCATTCAGCAACAACAATGTTGACAATCGATATACAATATACCCTTGGTTGCACAATATCTAGACAAAATGGTTTAATAACAAAACATTCAATGACTATGGAATATAGCAAGATAAATGGCATTCATGTAAATGTGGAGTTTCTTCTAAGAATTTTCTTTGTTTTAAACAATAGAACCTTAAACTAAAGCCTTCTTTAGTACAAGTGTGTTAAATTGTTCGAGCGGGACAACAAAGTGAGTATACGCACCATCAAAATTCAATCTTAATACCTCAATTACATACCCTATGAAATATAAGAAGTTAAACTCTACTCCCAAAGACAATCATTCAATGCATAACATGTTTCTACATTTTTATTTTTATTTTTTTTTGTGAACTGAAAGTCAAATCAAAGTAGAAACTTAATAATTGGCATAACAATGTTACAAACAAGTTACCACATATATAAATATTGACATGAAAACATTATAAAAAAGTTAGCACTTATATTGTAGTATATTGAAAACTAGTTACATGTCCACGTTTTGTTTCAAATAAATTGCAATACTCTAAAAGTTCATATTTTTATATGGTTCCAGCAAACAATCATAATTAAAATACAAATAAATGCAATTAAAATGTTGTTAAGTCCTCGTAAAAAATTTATTTTAGCCTTATCCATTGACACAATCTTAGCCATAGCGGCCTCTTGACAACACAAGCTACATTGATGAGCTTCATTGATAACTAGTGCAAATGGTCTGACATATTCATTTGAGACATCATCTGCCCACCTAAAGTAGTTGTAGCCATTGTTGCCCTGCAATATCATCTTTACATTACTACATACTATAATGTATAGTATGTATATTTTTTATAAACATAAAATACATGTCCACTAATAACCTTCTTGCTAAGTGGACAAGTCCAAAACTTTCTTTCAGGATTTTTCATTGTGTTTGAGGTTTTCCAAACACAAGGTCTTTCATCACAGTCACAGTGTGGCATATTTAGGACAACCATTGATATCCTTCACAAAACTGTAAAAGACAAAGTTATTTAATAATGTTAAAACATGTATTGTATAGATACAAAAACTCTATTATGGTATTGTATCAATGTATATACATACTATAAAATGATGGACCAGTTCTTACCACTCGTTATATTAAATTATAATAAGAGAATTATTAAATACCATTATTTAGTTTAGATCTTTGTCCATTATAAGAGAACTATTTCTTCCTGTCTAGATTACATAAGGATTATATTGTTCTTTCAGTTTCATTAGAAATAAAAAAAGTTTTGGAATAATATGATAGCATGTCAACGGGACTTTATAAGTATAGCCATCCACAGTTAAATTTAAATGGTATAATGTGATCCACATTATAACATATTATTAATTATTATGTGTATGTTGTAATTTAAATCAGGTTATAAGATATATACGCCTCTATTGATATATGATCCATGCATACCTAGAAAATACTACTCACACATCTGCTATGAGTTTTGATGGTATCTTGATAATAAAGTTAAACACCAGTTGCGAAGATAGATTTCATTGACATAATTGAACAACTATTACGTACCCTAGTTCCTAAGTATAAATTGATATGCAAAAAGTACTCGATTAGAATTATGGAAATGCAGCTTATGTCGATATCCAAAAGTCATTCATATTTAAACATAAAAAATGGTGGCATACATATCTGTAAAAGTAATTATTGAAAGATATAAAGACTATCTATTTTGTTGTATAGTAGTCTTATCATTATATTTTTAATATTATGTATTATAGATCTATTTAGATTTATTATATATTTAATATTCTAATAAGTAATCTTTTTCATGTTGGCTATTATAATAATAATATTATACAATTCATTATTGAATTTAATCAAATATATTTTCAATTATTTATAAATTATGAATTATATTTTCAAAGTATTAATAGGGGAGAAACATATGAGGAAGGATATATGTAGAAATTGACAGTAATTATAGTATATTTGACTGAAATATTAAGCATATTTAACACAATCTTAGCCATAGCAGCCTCTTGATAGTGCAAGCTACATTGATGAGCTTCATTGACAAGTGGTGCAAATGGTCTGACATATTCATTTGAGACATCATCTACCCACCCAACGTAGTTGCGACCATTGTTTCCTTGCAATATCATCTTTACATTACTACATACTATAATGTATAGTATGTACATTTATTTGTAGATCTTAAACTTAAAAGATATTTAAGAATATTGGGAAAAATGTTAACATTATTTGATGTAGAAGTTTTCTATTTAATTATGGATTTTGAGGTCATTAACATCTAAATATGATATGTCAACTAAAAGCATTGTACTATAATATTTGTAATAAGATAAAGTTCAACAATGATGCAATATGTTAATGATTATTTGATAAAATACATTCTAATTTTGGATTTAGTAGTCTTGAACAACTAAATCCAATATATCAATGAAAACCATTTAATGAGCGACTATGCCCTTTTCTCATGATCTTTGAATGAAACTTATAACTGCCAATACTTTGGGAGAATTAGTGACTAAGGCGTTTTCCCATTCTCGAGATGTTTGGGACTTAACTGATTGAATTGGGAGATTTTGAGACCAAGGTTAGCACCAGTTCTTCAAATTGGTTCTCTAACCACCAGACTATTACTAGATTTAGTGACAAAGCTCAGCTCCACATCTCTAAATTTGTCCTTCACCACCAAGTTCAGCTAAATCCGATATTTCAGATCTAATAGTGATGAACAGCTAAATTTGATATGTCAATGAAAACCATTTAATGGGCAATTGTACCCTTTACTCTTGATCTTCAAATAAAACTTCTAACTGCCAAGAATTTGGGAGAATGCACGACTAAGGCATTTTCCCATTTTCAAGATTCTGCCCTTTTCAAAATTTTGAAGACAACTTATCATATTGTTTTACTATTGACTAAATCCTACCATTGTGAAATTACAATATTTATCAAATCAATATATTTGAAGGCTACAAGATATTTTCTTTAGATTATATTGGTTTAAATCAATTTCAACATATTGGTAGGTATCTATATTATTCTAAATTTTTTTGCCAATGAACTTTTTTACATAGTTTTAGGTATTGAAATAAATAAAATATGCAAAAAATGAAGGAGGTTAAGAACATGGTCGAAAATGAATGTAAATATAGTAAGTTTTTTTAAATCCCAGGTATTGTTGTGAGTTCTCTTCGACTTCACTCCTATTGTTGTCTTCTCTTCATGTTTCCTGTTATTGTATGCAGTTATGATATTCTATTAACTGTTTCTGTGCAAGTATTTTAATTCTCATTATTATTTAACATTTTATAAAACAATAGGGTAGTGTTGTAGTGTGCTTTGCACTCATAACATTAATTGTAGGAGATGATATTTCAAGGAATGTCATTAAAGCGATGTGATGGACTTCTGTAGAGGAAACCTTACAATACTTATCTATCTACTATGCAGAGTTGAATTAAATCACTGATGTGTTAAATAAATGGTGTGTAAGGATAAGTTTAATGTTACTAGTAAATCCGAAATTCTTTAGATATTTTTCCTTGCAATGGTTCTAGTTCTTATAAAATTTTGATTTAGAAGTCATTAACAACTAAATCTGATAATTTAAAATATTGCATTCGATTAGAAAAATTAATCATGAATAGCATAATTTTACCGTATAATTATTAAATATATTATTAATGATGCTAAATATATCTAATAAGGAATAACTATTAATTAAATAATAATAAATTATAGTAAAAAATGGTAAAATATAACATGAATTAATTATAGAATAAAATAAGTTTTGACTATAGTAAAAAATGCTGAACATGTCTAATTTTATATTCATTTTTGAAAGGAAAGAGTAATTTTTAAGTTGGTCTTTCCTTAAGTTTTTACTGTTGCTTCAGAAAATCGAGATTCACACTGATCCTGCTCAATTCCCGACTGCGTGATTATTGCAATTGTTTCGTTTGAAAGCCAAGATGTTACTGTTGTCATTTACTCGTTCAATAAAGATGATGTCATATTTGAACTTCGGAGATTGGATGACTATTGTGAGATTAAGATCCTGTCGTTAGCTTTTAATTTTGAAAATAAAGTATTAAGAGATTTAATATGAACCGTCAAATCAAAAATCTCAAGGTAGCCCATAAATTTGTAAATGAAATCACCTTTTAGTATTGTTTAATACTAAAGAATGAAAACATAAAAAAATGTCAATGTCGGATTTTGTAGTGATTGGCATATAAATCCGATGATCGAAAACCTTGCATTGAATACAAATATTTGACTTTGTATACAATTTGGAAGAGTATTAATTAATAAAATCTTTCTTAGATTTGTGATGAATATGCTTTAATTGTTTTGATTGTTCTTAGTTTATTTTTCAAAAATGCTGACATTTTTCTTTTTATCAAATGGTTGTTGTTAATTGGCAAAGAAAACATGTATTCATTGGGATCTTGTGAGAACCATGAATGTAGGGAATATGTCGTTTGTTTCACTATTTATAACACACCAACATGAACATATGGTGTTGTAAGGCTGGAATGGGCAACAATTGGAAGTGGAATTATTAAGTGTTGATAAAAAACTAAAATTTGGGCACGGTGGGGAAATATATATTAATTTTTATGACTTCCAATTGAGTGATTTTGTTATGGTCAAGTACATAGATAAGTTTTATTTCAAGGTTCATATATTAGAAAAATCTATTATCTAAAATTTATCAGTGCAAAAAACTAAGTTTGGTTAGATGAGAGATGCTCTTCTATGAAAATGTGCAGTTTGTATGAATGAATGGCTTGCCAAAAAAACTTATAGTTTCCTGTTATATCAATCTTATTAATGATTTGAGGTCTATGCTTACTTTGAAAGTTAAAATAATCTCTATAAGTGACAAATCAAATATTGTCTATTCTTTTGGACAAAATGTTTGCTTAGCAAAGAAACTGAGTTTTGTAATCTAGTTATCAAGTTATTGCTTATTGGTTGATTAAAACTGCACATTTTGGTACAAGGGTGTCTCTCATCTCACCAATGTTTGTTTTTTGCACTGCTATTTTTCACAGACCATTTTTTCCTAATATCATAACATTGAAATAAGACTTAGATATGTATTTGATCACAATAAATTGACTGAATTACAAGTCATTAAAATTGAGAAAAAAATTTCAACCATGCCCAAATTCCAATTTTTTATCTTTGTTTTGACTGGTCGCGCAGTGATAATTTATGCCTATTAAAGAAATCGAAGGTTGTATATCTAGTATTTGAACCTTATTTAATTTTCATGCTACAAATCATCATCTTATGTTTGTAATAACTTGTACATTTGTAATAATTATTTTTTGGTTATGTTGCATTTCTCTCATAGACTAAATTTATAAATGTTAGAGGTAGCTTGAAAAAATAAAATAGTAAACTCAGAGGGTAAAAAAATGCTCTAATTTGTTGAAGAGAAAGTGCTTATAGAGAAAATCCAAACAATTTTTAAGTTAACGATTTTCAATGATAGAAATAATAAACCCTAAACCTGAAGGAGGTATTTCTTATCAAACCGTAGTTATTGTTATGATCTTAATTATGGTTATGGGGGTTTCTTATAACTATTTTTTTGAAAACCTGATTGAGGAGTTGTTATGACTAATTTTTTGTACCATTCTTTAGGTCATGGTTAGTGACCAAGTGTTTTTATGTATGATTACATCATTATAGAAGTGGATAGGTTCTATAATCCAATATGAAGAGGTGTCATAGATTTATATGGGAAGGTCTTATACATATTATAGATGATGAGATCAGAGAAGTGTTTTCATCAAATGACTCAACTATTGGTTTGCAAAATATTCACTTTGATGAATTGTTGATGATCTATGAAGCCAAAATATAATATTTTAGGTCTATTTCTCTATGAGATCTATTTAAAAAACTTGGTACTCTATCTATGATTCTAAGTTAGAAACTTCCCTATTCATGTAATGTTTATGATGATGGAAATTTTATATTTTCATCGTGCATTGATTTTTTATTTTGTCCCTTATATTGTTCAATTGATTGAGCAAGGTCTAATATGAATATAGAATATGAAGTTAGAAAAACCATTTGGTTGTTGTTCAATGTTAATGGACATGTTCTTCTACAATGGAGGAATAAATCTACTGAAATGTGGTGTAAACATAATTGACCTCGTGTCCATTTGATTTGTTTTTCTATGATTGATCCTATATTATTTAAAATAATTGATATGAGATTGAGAGTATTGGTCATTCAATGATTCTTTTTGGTGATTTAGATCATCTTCATACAGTTAAAGACTTTCCAATGTAGGCTTAAAATTTCACTAAAACATGCTTGACTTTCGAATGTATGTTTGACATGTCAATAAATTATACTATACCTATTTTAGAGGGTAAACATAATTATTAGGGTTTTGATAAAAACAATTTCTATTGTATTCTCATTTGATTTTTTCCTGTGGATTTACAGTCAAACAAGTATTTGGCCAGTGATTATGTAGTGGTTGGATACTTGTGATGGAGTCATTTATCAATCACCAAACATAAACTATATTATTGCAATATATTTTGTTACTAAGTTTATACTTGTTTTAAAAGGACTCTATCTTTTGGAACTTGAGAGTTCATAATCTGTATCATCCAAACTTGGACCAATGTAATTAATAAATTGAACCACAACTATCAATGGCAGTTGAGGAGGATTTTCACCATCATTATATACAATAGCTTTTATTTCTGCTATAGCATCGTTAATTAGCCCTATCTGGATGCATAAATAAGTACATAACATAACTTGTTGTCCTGTACATAAAAGAATGTGAGATTGAAGTTGTTCTTCATCTGCATTCGAGCTCTCAAAATATTTTTGTTGTTTTGCTATAGAAAGAGCCACAACTTGATGTAGAGATAATAACATACACTTATTATGAAGAGCTACCATTTCATTAGTTGCAAAAAGGTGTACTTTAGAATGAAAATCTTCTTGTTCCTCTTTACTAACAATAGCACTTATCTGTGACATGAGTAGATTCCAATCTACAATTGTTGGTTCCGCATTTCTTAGATTTGTAATAAGGAGACAAAATTGTACATGAACATCTATGTTACCAATTTGATGAAAGTTACCCTTAAAAGTGAGTACTTTTTTGAATGATTTCCATAATTGTCCACCATATGAATTTATGACTATTTTTTTGTACCATTCTTTAGGTCATGGTTAATGACCGGGTGTTTTTATGTATGATTACATCATTATAGAAGTGGATACGTTCTATAATCCAGTATGAAGAGGTGTCATGTAACGCCCCGCCAGGGAACCCAAGAGAAAACACTAAAACTAAACTAAGTTATGCAACATTTATTTTTTTGTTTACTAAAGTTTACAAACACATTGAACATAATAACACAATGATAAACAAACATGAGTTCAGAATAAAACATATCATTTCATTTTCGTTCTCAAGGGTCCCTGACGTAGAATTACGTCGTCTAACTAACACTACGCTAACATGATTAATGCTTAAGAACTCTTAAGTACATAGATAAATTAAATACATCTCTTAATCAATATTTCATTACAACACATGATCACCTACATCCGCTACACATGTCGTAGGGTATGCGGTGGAATTTAATACATTCACAAATATCCAAAAACATCATGGATCCATGTAGGGATCATTACTAAACAAGTGAAACCTCCTATAAGTACAACATATAATCTTCTAACAACTGGGTACATAAATCTGCAACAAAAGAGATAGACTGATCCAAGTGCACAATCAAGTGACGAAGGGTAGTCCGCAACTGTCTCAATGGAGAAGTACACTACCTCCCGACCATGTGGAACCCAGAGGTCCACCCCACCGTGCGAGGGAGATAACACCAGGCCCACACACACACTAAGGACCAATCCCCAATCCACATCTAAGAGAATATATCTAATACAAAAGGGTATACGGGTTACCAGAGGCACTGACCTACGTAGGATATCTACGGTGTGAGTAGGAAGGTGTCATCACGTAGATCCACCCTTGATTTTAGTCCTGAAGGTTCCTCACTGAACCGACAGCACTCAAGTGATCATACGTGGCATCGATATCTCTCATGAAGACAAGTATATCGATGATGCATCTAGCATCTTCCCGCATCCATCCTTAGTCTTAACTAGCACTCAAGGCATGGGCGAGGTATTACAAATTATCTTTTTTTAATGTTATCCTGACTAAATCATTTTTTTTTTATAATGTTATCACTGGAATTAAGAAACTTGACAATGGATGATCTGTCAGCCACTTGCGGGCCTCGGCGATCCATTGCAAGCCACCTCCTACACCACATCTAGATAACCTACCCTAGTTCCACAACAATACCCATCCTGGTTTGTGAACACTTATGACACATTAAATTCCCATAACCAAATAAACAATTAAAGAAAATCTCATTTCAAAACATAAATTCACTTGGCCACTAAATCAAGTTTTAACCCACCAGGAGGAAAATACTAACAGGGATCGGTTTGACCACCCCATCAAGGTCTCACATTGACCCTAATCCAAAACAAGCAAATGAAGATAGAATCCACATTGCACCATAAATACAATCAACAAACAGATAACTGATAACCGCAACATATACCCGACCTCTGGATTTTACCCCCTATTCGGTTATCTAATCCCATATGTAAATCAACTACATCAACAGAGTATTTAACATGCACATATGATATACATAGAAGAGAACATCGTAAACAAGAAATTGACATTCCGTAAAGAAACCAAGACATAATGATCATATTAACAAGTAATTTTGCTCACACTAATTAATCCCACTAATTTGAATATCCACGTCTACCATAAAGTGACCATATTGTTAACTCTAATATTGCCTACTATAGCTTGATAAATGAGAACGTTTCTTAACTAATGGAAAGATTACTAATCTCGCAAATGCACTCCTAAAATACAATTAAAAGATAAAACAATAAGTTTACTAGTAATAATGCTATAACATCTATTGTTAACATTCCATTGCCAAGGCTAAATTTAAATACCAAAAACCATAATGAATTCACTAGTAAGATAAAAATAATAGTTAATAAAATCATTCACATAATAGAATTAATATTCCAAATTCAAATTTAAGTAATATCTCCAATTTATATTGCCCAACTTTTAACTTAAAAATAACATGCTTAGAGCTTAGTAAAACATATTCTATTAATGTCTAATCAAATTTATAATTAATCACCCCTAACACCTAGCACCTAGGACCTACCTTCCACCTCATCATGCAAATCCATATTAATAAAAGGAAACATAAAACATTTTAAAATTTCCCCAAAAGGGCTGCGAAAATCAAGGAGTGGAAGTGACTTGGGTGTGGGTCCCACCAAATCCCAAGCACTCCACACAAAAAGAAAATCCACCAAGGAATGGCAATGGGTTTGAATACTTAATAAATACTGCAGACTAAGTACAACATTCTTCCCAAGCTCACGCCACCCCATGTCAAAAAGGGCCTGCAAAACACATTAATATCATTGGGGGTACATTGACCAAGGACAAGGATGGCCAAGTGGAGGTGGGCGCCAGTTTGAAGGTTGAGCCCATAACCATTAATTTCTTGCATGAATTTGTTCAAACAAACTTTAAAATTGCATTCCCATCATGACCTACGTACTATGCAAGTGGGGAGGGTGATGTCATCACCCAAGGAAAGGAAAAAACATTGTTTAATAAGTCCTTTAAGGCCTTACCTGTTGGGGTACGCACCAAAGAAGATGGAGTGTGTTGAGGTGATGGAAATTAAATTTGAATCCACTAGGATATAATAAAATATTATTATTATTATCTTTTATTTATTTATTATTGGTCAATATGTTTCTCAAAGGGTTAACCTTTACATGAGGTGTGGGTCCCACTTGAGGAGTTGGAAAAAGGTATAGTTTGAATTGCTCTTCAATATATGAATTGTTTATTAGTTTAAAAGATAGGGTGGCAAAAATAAATTAAAATAATGTCTGTGTTTTTTTGAAAGCATGGGAATTCTTTTTTTTTCTTTCCTCATACATTTTCCAGCAAGCTGGAAATGTCTATTTGTTAAAGACTTAGTTTTATTTTTGATAACCCATGCAAATGATGATTATTTCCACATTTGATTACTAAGGAGGTATACTACATCTTCAATTCAGAATAATTATGTGATCTTTTAATTAACTAAAATGGCAAACATTGGATCAAAACACAACTAAGTTTCATGGTGTTATGGAGTAACAAGTTTCTCTTCCAAAATTGGATTCACTAAAGACTGAGTTTGAGAAGGATTGTATATTTGTGATGTTAAAATTTCACATTGCAAACTAAATTCTCACAGATCTATTGCTTCACTCTTCAATTTTTTTTGAGGAAATAAGTGTATGCTCTCATTTGATAGAAAGATTAAGAAAACTAATTTAGAACATATTAAAGAACTCAAATCCTACCTGGTTCAACAAGCAAGCTGATGAAGTCCAGCCGAGAATACCTCTCCAATCCACAAGCTTGAACTCTCAGCTGCTTCCAAAACAGCTCCCAAATTGTCTTCTATTCTTCCTCTCTTCTCTTCCTCAACCCTTCATCTCTCTCTCCATTCTCTCTTCTAAATTTTTGCATATCAAAAGTGGTGACAAGTCTCTCTCTTTTGCCTCTAAATTGGCTTGGAAAGTAGGGAAGAAATATTTTATTATTTTCCCCCTACTATTCAAGTCAACTACCTAAAATGAGACAATTTAAAATTGTAGAATTTCTTTTTCTTTTTATTTCTTCTTCTTGAATTTCATTTCTTTTTTTTTATTTTCAATTTATCATTTGGTTTAAGTTATATCACTCAATATCTCACTATTATATAGTAAGCTGTGTTTATATATAATCATATATATACAATTAACATATATACAATTAATAATAGTATAACCATAAGGGACATAGTGTAAGCATATGTATCTGATTAAGTCATAACATACCAATAACATAATATTTACCAATGTGTCAACATAATTTCAATGACTATCAGAGATCATACATGAGATCTACAAGGTCAAAATGCAACACCGACATGAAACAAAACCTAATACAATATCATGCTCAACCGGGAAACATATATCGGATTCGTTCTACCAGGACGAATTTGATTTAGGTGAGTCAAGTAAGGTCTCATCCGTGATTTTAGGATGGTTAGGTTAGGTTAGGGAATTGGCCTAGGTGCTAACTCCCTTTCTCCGCCATTGAGACATAATAATGGCACGCTCATCCTGTCAAGCCAGGGAAGTCGATGCCTGGTACCTGCAACCTGCATAAAAACCATTGCACGTACATGTGCATATATAACATACTATGAGACAATGGTAGGGATGGCTAGGACGTGTGGACCCGACTAAATGCAGGTAACTACGCCTCCTCCTCTACCATACATGCATGTCAACAGAAAAGAAAACATATATGATAACAACCATGATACCATACACATGCGGGTATGGGGTAAGTACCAGATATAACCATCATCTAATTACTTTAAATTTATACATGCATTTGAAACATCATATAAAATCCATCATTACTAGATTTAACCATTACGTAAAGTTTTGTTTCAGGTTCAACATGACAATTAACATCCAAACTATAACTGTTTAATCACACACCAAAATATAAATATAACATGTGATATATGTCTAATCTAATCAACCAAGATAAAACGGTGTCAAACTAAACATAGTATCAGCAAAAGTAAAATACGAGGGGTACTACATCCTCCCCCCCTAGGACTAGGCTTACTCCTGGAAGCCTGCAAACAGATAAGGATAGGCATCTCGCAATCGAGATGCATCCTCCCATGTAGCTGTGGTCTCATCATTTGGGTCCCACTGGACCCTGGCCTGTGGAATAATGCGGCCTCTGAGTGTGATATCCCGAAGCTCCAGAATGTGCACGGGCTCCAAAGCCAGCTGCTCGTCCTCGACCTGTAATGCGTTCCAATCAAGGACATGTGTCACATCTAGAATATACTTTCTAAGAACAGAAACATGGAATACATCATGTATGCGAGATAGGCTAGGTGGCAATGCAAGATGGTAAGCAACTGGACCTATCCTCTCCAAAATCTCAAATGGGCCAACAAATTGAGGTGCCAATTTAGAACCCTTTCCATAACGGATTGGACTCTTCCTTGGACGCACTCTCAGGAACACCTTATCCCCAACTGAAAACTGAATATCTGTCCTATGAGCATCTACATATTTCTTCTGTCTATCCTGTGCAGTGATCAAATGCTCTCGAATGCGCTCCACCTGTTGCTCCATATCACGAAGCATCTCTGGCCCCAAAAGAATCTTGTCATCTAATCTATCCCAACTAAGGGTTGTATGACAAGGACGTGCATACAATGCCTGAAATGGTGACATGCCAATAGAACTGTGGTATCCATTATTATATGCAAACTCCACTAGGTATAGATAATCCTCCCAATGTGTCTTCCTATCCATGACATACATCCTCAACATATCCTCTAGGACCTGGTTCACACGCTCTGTCTGCCCATCTGTCTGAGGGTGATAGGCTGTGCTAAAGTTCAACTGAGCACCCAAATCATGCTGCAAAGAAGTCCAAAATGCAGAAGTAAATACTGGATCCCTATCAGAAATAATCTTTCGAGGAATACCATGCAATCTCACTATGTCCTGCATAAAGACTCTCGCTACTGATGAAGCTATGTAGGAGGATCTCATGGGAGAAAAATGAGCTACCTTAGTCAATCGATCAACAGTGACCATGATAGCATCATGTCTACGGGGTGTCAAAGGCAAACCCACGATAAAATCCATCGATATAACATCCCATTTCCACGAAGGAATACTGTGTGACTGTAAAAGTCCTGCTGGATGCTGATGTTTTGCCTTAACCCTCTAACACTCTAAGCACCTAGAAACAAAATCAGCAATATCCCTCTTCATTCCTAACCAATGATACAGCTGTCAAAGATCTGTGTGCAACTTCTTGACACCAGGATGTGCCGAGTAAGGTGCACAATGAGCCTCAGATAAGATCAATGAACGAAGATCATCCAATGGTGGTACATAGATCCGGCTTGCATGACGCAACAAACCATCAGACTCCAACACATACCCCTCAAATCTACCTACTAGAGGTCTCCCAGACTCAATCTCTCCCTTCATCTCCTGATAAAAAGTATCTCAAGGAAGTGCCTGCAAGATCCTACTCCTCAAATCAACACCAAGTGTAGTCACAGCTGCAACTCGTCTCTTCCTACTAAGAGCATCAGCTACCACATTCTCCTTCCCCTGGATATACTTAACCTCAAAATCGTACTCACAAAGGAACTCCATCCATCTCCTCTGTCTAGCATTCAGATTTGGCTGAGTGAAAATGTACTGTAGACTGCGATGATCAGTATGAAGCTCAAATCGGTGTCCCAATAAAAAGTGTCTCCATCGGACCAAAGCATGGACTACCGCTGCTAGCTCAAGATCATGCGTGGGATAGTTCAACTCATGATCCTTGAGTTTGTGAGACTCATAAGAAATCACCCGTCCTCCTTGCATGAGGACTGCTCCAATACCCTCCAACGAAGCATCTGTACAAACCACAAAATCACCTGTGGGATCAAGTACTGAAAGAATAGGTACACTAGTCAACTTATGCTTGAGGGTTCTGAATGCCTCTTCACACTTCTTAGACCAAATGAACTTCTTGCCCTTTCTCTGCAATGAGGTGATGGGATAAGCAACTCTAGAGAAGTTCTCTACGAACTTACGATAATATCCTGCCAAACCCATAAAACTGTGAACCTCTGGCACATTTGTAGGTGCTGGCCAATCAACTATCACCTGGATCTTTGCGGGATCCACTGAAATACCATCACCCGAGATCACGTGACCCAAGTACTAAATCTCTGTCTTGAAGAACTCACACTTGGCTGGATTAGCATATAATTGATTCTCTCTAAGGCACTGTAATACCAACCGAAGATGCTCTTCGTGTTCCTCCATGGATTTGGAATAAACCAAAATATCATCCAAGAAGACAACAACAAAGTGATCAAGATACTTACAAAATACTCCATTCATCAAACTCATGAATACAGATGGAGCATTCGTCAAGCCAAATGGTACCACTGTGAACTCATAGTGACCATAGCATGTCCGAAAAGCTGTCCTGTGGATGTCCTCCTCTCTAATGCGCAACTGATGATAACCTGACTTGAGGTCTATTTTAGAGAACACCCTAGCGCCTTTCACCTGATCAAAGAGATCATCAATCTATGGCAAGGGATACCTATTCTTGACTGTGACTTTGTTCAACTGTCTGTAATCAATGCACAGTCATAATGAACCGTCCTTATTTTTAACAAAGAGGACTGGTGCTCCCCAAGGTGAAACACTAGGCCTGATACATCCCTTAGCCAACAATTCTTCCAATTGCAGCTTCAACTCACTCAACTCCTGTGTAGTCATCCTGTATGGAGCTCTAGATATAGGCTCTGCTCCTGGAACAAGATCAATATGAAAATTGATATCCCGCTTTGGTGGCATACCCGGGATCTCATTTGGAAAGACATCAATGAATTCCTATAACACAGGGTGATCAAGGGACTTCTTCTCACCATCCTCATCCTCAAACTCCCTCAAAGACACTGCAAACACTTGGCATCCCTTTCTCATACTTCGCTTCAACTGCATGGCCGAAATCATATGAAGAGAAACAGGATGCTGAATGCCTCTAATCTCAAAGTTTTTACCCCGATCATCCTTGCACTTAATGATCTTCTGTCTACAATCAATAGTAGCTCCATGGGATTCCAACCAATCCATGCCTAATACAACATCATATGACCCAAATGGAATTATGTGAAGATCAACTGGAGTGCTAATGCTACCCAAATCTACCCAGCATTGCCGGATTAAGGTGTTTGTGTTCACCTTTGCCCCTGAAGCTAGTTCCACTTGCCAACCTATGTCTTGCTTTACTGCCACTAGCCCACATCTCTCTACTACAAATGGAGATATAAAAGAATCTGTAGATCCAAAATCAAATAATATAGAAACATCAATACCTCGGATAGCACCTGATGACTCAATAACTATGCCCTGGTGCTCTGCCTGACGGTGGTCTACTGCTGCATACACTCTGTGAGATCTACCTGAATCCCCAATCGTAGGCTCAGATGGTGCGGGTCTCTGCCCTGAATACTGTGAACCACGCTGCGGGCAATTGACTGCAATGTGCCCAAACTGTCCACATGTGAAACAACCTGTGCCTCTACCATAACCCCTTCCTGCTGAAGGTGCACTGGACTGATGGAAACTGCCTCTACTACTGCCCGGATGTGAGCTCTGCACTGACTGTGTGGGCTGAGAAGACTGGTTGCGCTTGAAGCGCTGGCTATTACGAAACCTTCTGGAGTTGGAAGTTGTACCACTCTGATCAGGGGGTTTTAAACTCTACTAACTTTGATTTTGATTGCCTTTGGAGAAGTGTGATGGCTTCTTGAAATTAGTGTTACCTTGTGACTGTTTACCCTTGAAATCTGATGTGCCACCACCCTGCTTACCTTGAAATTTCTTCTCAGTGAGTATAGCTTTTGTTACTACTTCTCTAAGGGTCTTGGGTTCTAAGACCTTCACTTCCCCTCCAATATGGGCATTAAGCCCTCTAATAAAATGCTGAATCATGAGGGGTGATTCACTACTATAACCAGCATACTGTTTCAGCTCAAAGAACTTCCGCTCATACTCCTGTACGGTCATATTCCTCTGTCTCAAGTAATGATACTCATCCGCACGGTCCTGTTTCCACTGATCTGATAAAAACTGATCTCTAAAGCTCTCAAGGAACAACTCCCATGTAACTGTATCTATGGTGATTCCCAATTTACTCTCTTCTGTCCTCCACCATGATGATGCTGAATCTGTCAATTGCATGATAGCATATCTAGCTTTTACATTGCTAGCAAATGGGTACATGGAGAAGTACCTATCTAAACCAATGAGCCATGTGTCCGCCTCAAACCCGGTACCTATGCCATCAAATGGAAGTTTTGGCATTCTAAACAGGTCCTTCATCTGACTTGCCATAGCGGCATCATACTCTACTAGTACAACCTGTCTAAGGGGAGTCCTTTCCCTCTCTCTATCCTGATCTCCCTGATTACCTCTATTCTGCACAGGTGGTAACCTCTCAAGAATGGCCTGTAAAATCTGTCTGGTGTCTAAATCCTCTGAACCATCCTGGTGGCTATCACCCTGATTTCTACTATGGCTCTGAGCACTATCCTGATCAACTGAGAAAGAGGGTGTGACCACTCTACCTCTACCTCTACCTCTACCACGAGCTCTAGTCATAGGAGGCATATTTCCTGCAACCATAAGGTTAGGACAAAATATTTAAGCATAGATATATATTAAGTATGTCATATTTGAAACCAAAGCAATCACATAATGACATAGTTAAAGCAAGTTTCATAGTTCTAGTTTTACTTCGGTACAAATTTTTGTGAAAGTTAAAGATTTCCACAAACAAATTGTTTTGATGTCTAAGTTTGGTTTTAACATGTTTACCTAATAAGACCTAATGGGTGCACATATTATTCCCAGAGTTCCCAGTGTAGAACTCGCGCTCTGATACCAATTGTAACGCCCCACCAGGGAACCCAAGAGAAAACACTAAAATTAAACTAAGTTATGCAACATTTTTTTTTTTGTTTACTAAAGTTTACAAACACATTCAACATAATAACACAATGATAAACAAACATGAGTTCAGAATAAAACATATCATTTCATTTTCATTCTCAAGGGTCCCTGACGTAGAATTACGTCGTCTAACTAACACTACGCTAACATGATTAATGCTTAAGAACTCTTAAGTACATAGATAAATTAAATACATCTCTTAATCAATATTTCATTACAACACATGATCACCTACATCCGCTACACATGTCGTAGGGTATGCGGTGGAATTTAATACATTCACAAATGTCCAAAAACATCATGGATCCACGTAGGGATCATTACTAAACAAGTGAAACCTCCTATAAGTACAACATATAATCTTCTAACAACTGGGTACATAAATCTGCAACAAAAGAGATAGACTGATCCAAGTGCACAATCAAGTGACGAAGGGTAGTCCGCAACTGTCTCAATGGAGAAGTACACTACCTCCCAACCATGTGGAACCCAGAGGTCCACCCCACCGTGCGAGGGAGATAACACTAGGCCCACACACACACTAAGGACCAATCCCCAATCCACATCTAAGAGAATATATCTAATACAAGAGGGTATACGGGTTACCAGAGGCACTGACCTACGTAGGATATCTACGGTGTGAGTAGGAAGGTGTCATCACGTAGATCCACCATTGAGTTTAGTCCTGAAGGTTCCTCACTGAACCGATGGCACTCAAGTGATCATACGTGGCATCAATATCTCTCATGAAGACAAGTATATCGATGATGCATCTAGCATCTTCCCGCATCCATCCTTAGTCTTAACTAGCACTCAAGGCATGGGCGAGGTATTACAAATTATCTTTTTTTAATGTTATCCTGACTAAATCAATTTTTTTTTTATAATGTTATCACTGGAATTAAGAAACTTGACAATGGATGATCCGTCAGCCACTTGCGGGCCTCGGCGATCCATTGCAAGCCACCTCCTACACCACATCTAGATAACCTACCCTAGTTCCACAACAATACCCATCCTGCTTTGTGGCCACTTATGACACATTAAATTCCCATAACCAAATAAACAATTAAAGCAAATCTCATTTCAAAACATAAATTCACTTGGCCACTAAATCAAGTTTTAACCCACCAGGAGGAAAATACTAACAGGGATCGGTTTGACCACCCCATCAAGGTCTCACATTGACCCTAATCCAAAACAAGCAAATGAAGATAGAATCCACATTGCACCATAAATACAATCAACAAACAGATAACTGATAACCGCAACATATACCCGACCTCTGGATTTTACCCCCTATTCGGTTATCTAATCCCATATGTAAATCAACTACATCAACAGAGTATTTAACATGCACATATGATATACATAGAAGAGAACATCGTAAACAAGAAATTGACATTCCGTAAAGAAACCAAGACATAATGATCATATTAACAAGTAATTTTTCTCACACTAATTAATCCCACTAATTTGAATATCCACGTCTACCATAAAGTGACCATATTGTTAACTCTAATATTGCCTACTATAGCTTGATAAATGAGAACGTTTCTTAACTAATGGAAAGATTACTAATCTCGCAAATGCACTCCTAAAATACAATTAAAAGATAAAACAATAAGTTTACTAGTAATAATGCTATAACATCTATTGTTAACATTCCATTGCCAAGGCTAAATTTAAATACCAAAAACCATAATGAATTCACTAGTAAGATAAAAATAATAGTTAATAAAATCATTCACATAATAGAATTAATATTCCAAATTCAAATTTAAGTAATATCTCCAATTTATATTGCCCAACTTTTAACTTAAAAATAACATGCTTAGAGCTTAGTAAAACATATTCTATTAATGTCTAATCAAATTTATAATTAATCACCCCTAACACCTAGCACCTAGGACCTACCTTCCACCTCATCATGCAAATCCATATTAATAAAAGGAAACATAAAACATTTTAAAATTTCCCCAAAAGGGCTGCGAAAATCAAGGAGTGGAAGTGACTTGGGTGTGGGTCCCACCAAATCCCAAGCACTCCACACAAAAAGAAAATCCACCAAGGAATGGCAATGGGTTTGAATACTTAATAAATACTGCAGACTAAGTACAACATTCTTCCCAAGCTCACGCCACCCCATGTCAAAAAGGGCCTGCAAAACACATTAATATCATTGGGGGTACATTGACCAAGGACAAGGATGGCCAAGTGGAGGTGGGCGCCAGTTTGAAGGTTGAGCCCATAACCATTAATTTCTTGCATGAATTTGTTCAAACAAACTTTAAAATTGCATTCCCATCATGACCTGCGTACTATGCAAGTGGGGAGGGTGATGTCATCACCCAAGGAAAGGAAAAAACATTGTTTAATAAGTCCTTTAAGGCCTTACCTGTTGGGGTACGCACCAAAGAAGATGGAGTGTGTTGAGGTGATGGAAATTAAATTTGAATCCACTAGGATATAATAAAATATTATTATTATTATCTTTTATTTATTTATTATTGGTCAATATGTTTCTCAAAGGGTTAACCTTTACATGAGGTGTGGGTCCCACTTGAGGAGTTGGAAAAAGGTATAGTTTGAATTGCTCTTCAATATATGAATTGTTTATTAGTTTAAAAGATAGGGTGGCAAAAATAAATTAAAATAATGTCTGTGTTTTTTTGAAAGCATGGGAATTCTTTTTTTTTCTTTCCTCATACATTTTCCAGCAAGCTAGAAATGTCTATTTGTTAAAGACTTAGTTTTATTTTTGATAACCCATGCAAATGATGATTATTTCCACATTTGATTACTAAGGAGGTATACTACATCTTCAATTCAGAATAATTATGTGATCTTTTAATTAACTAAAATGGCAAACATTGGATCAAAACACAACTAAGTTTCATGGTGTTATGGAGTAACAAGTTTCTCTTCCAAAATTGGATTCACTAAAGACTGAGTTTGAGAAGGATTGTATATTTGTGATGTTAAAATTTCACATTGCAAACTAAATTCTCACAGATCTATTGCTTCACTCTTCAATTTTTTTTGAGGAAATAAGTGTATGCTCTCATTTGATAGAAAGATTAAGAAAACTAATTTAGAACATATTAAAGAACTCAAATCCTACCTGGTTCAACAAGCAAGCTGATGAAGTCCAGCCGAGAATACCTCTCCAATCCACAAGCTTGAACTCTCAGCTGCTTCCAAAACAGCTCCCAAATTGTCTTCTATTCTTCCTCTCTTCTCTTCCTCAACCCTTCATCTCTCTCTCCATTCTCTCTTCTAAATTTTTGCATATCAAAAGTGGTGACAAGTCTCTCTCTTTTGCCTCTAAATTGGCTTGGAAAGTAGGGAAGAAATATTTTATTATTTTCCCCCTACTATTCAAGTCAACTACCTAAAATGAGACAATTTAAAATTGTAGAATTTCTTTTTCTTTTTATTTCTTCTTCTTGAATTTCATTTCTTTTTTTTTATTTTCAATTTATCATTTGGTTTAAGTTATATCACTCAATATCTCACTATTATATAGTAAGCTGTGTTTATATATAATCATATATATACAATTAACATATATACAATTAATAATAGTATAACCATAAGGGACATAGTGTAAGCATATGTATCTGATTAAGTCATAACATACCAATAACATAATATTTACCAATGTGTCAACATAATTTCAATGACTATCAGAGATCATACATGAGATCTACAAGGTCAAAATGCAACACCGACATGAAACAAAACCTAAGACAATATCATGCTCAACCGGGAAACATATATCGGATTCGTTCTACCAGGACGAATTCAATTTAGGTGAGTCAAGTAAGGTCTCATCCATGATTTTAGGATGGTTAGGTTAGGTTAGGGAATTGGCCTAGGTGCTAACTCCCTTTCTCCGCCATTGAGACATAATAATGGCACGCTCATCCTGTCAAGCCAGGGAAGTCGATGCCTGGTACCTGCAACCTGCATAAAAACCATTGCATGTACATGTGCATATATAACATACTATGAGACAATGGTAGGGATGGCTAGGACGTGTGGACCCGACTAAATGCAGGTAACTACGCCTCCTCCTCTACCATACATGCATGTCAACAGAAAAGAAAACATATATGATAACAACCATGATACCATACACATGCGGGTATGGGGTAAGTACCAGATATAACCATCATCTAATTACTTTAAATTTATACATGCATTTGAAACATCATATAAAATCCATCATTACTAGATTTAACCATTACGTAAAGTTTTGTTTCAGGTTCAACATGACAATTAACATCCAAACTATAACTGTTTAATCACACACCAAAATATAAATATAACATGTGATATATGTCTAATCTAATCAACCAAGATAAAACGGTGTCAAACTAAACATAGTATCAGCAAAAGTAAAATGCGAGGGGTACTACATGTCATGGATATATATATGGGAAGGTCTTATAAGTATTATAGATGATGAGATCAAAGAAGTGTTTTCATTAAATGACTCAACTATTGGTTTGCAAAATATTGACTTGGATGAATTGTTGAAGATCTATGAAGTCAAAATACAGTATTTTAGGTTTTCTTCTCTATGAGATTTATTTGTTAAACTTGGTACTCTTTCTATGATTGTATGTTAGAAACCTTCTTATTCATGTAATGTTTATGATGATGAAAATTTTATATTGTCATCTTGCACATGTTCTTGCACAATGGAGGAATAAAGCTATTGAAAAGTGGTGCAAACATAATTGACCTCGTGTCCACCTAATTTGTTTTTCTATAATTGATCCTATATTATTTAAAAGAATTGATATGAGATTGAGAGAATTGGTCGTTCAATGATTCTTTTTGCTGATTTAGACCATCTTCATACAGTTAAAGAAATTCCAATGTATGCATGAAATTTTTATAAAATATGCTTGGCATTCCATTATATGGTTGACAAGTCAATAAATTATACTATATCTATTTCAGAGGGTAAACATAATTATTAGGATTTTGATAACAACAATTTATATTGTATTTCCATTTGATGTGTTCCTATGGATTTACAGCCAAACAAGTATTTGGCCAAGGATTAGGCACTGGTTGGATTCTTACTATGGAGTCATTTTTCAGTCCCCAAAAATAAATTATATCATTACAAGATATTTTGTTACTAAGTTTATACTTGTTTTAAAAGAATTGTACCTTTTGCAACTTGAGAGTTCATAATCTGAATATAAAGTATACATATTTGTGATTCCAATGAAGAATATACAATAATGATACTAAAATGTGTTAACTTTCTATTATTGCATTTAAGCGTCTTTATTCTTCTTTTCATCTTGTAACATGTGGACTTTGTTGCATGTGTGAATATCTTTCAAAACTGAAAGTTGGATGAATATGAAGTCCTGAGAGTTCATGAACTCTTGAAGGGGCTATAAAGGTTAATCCTTTCCATTTTGTGCTTCCAATGTCAATTATTTCTTTTACAATTGACAAACCCTATGATTTGTGTATTGTTAAAGCCCATGACATTCATAGAGGTATTTAACGGTGGCAACCCCTTTTAATTGTTGTGATAGGAATATTCTTTGGATTAGAATCATCCTAAGTTGGACCAATGTAATTAATAAATTAAACCACAACTATCAATGGTAGTTGAGGAGGCTTTTCACCATCATTATATATACTATATCTTTTATTTCTCCTATAGCACCATTAACTAGCCCAGTTTGGATGCATAAATTAGTACATAGCATAACTTGTTGTCCAATACACAAAAGAATGTGAGTTTGAAGTTTTTCTTCATCTGCATTCGAGCTCTCAAAATCTTTTTATTGTTCTGCTATACAAAGAGCCATAGGTTGATGTAGAGATAATAACCTACACTTATTATGAAGAGCTACCATTTCATTAGTTGCAAAAAGGTGTACTTTAAAATGAAAATCTTCTTGTTCCTCTTTACTGAGAGTAGTACTTATCTGTGGCATGAGTAGATTCCAATCTACAATTGTTGGTTCTGCATTTCTTAGATTTGTGAGAATAGAACGGAATCATACCTCAATATCTGTCCACCATATGCATTTGAAGCATACATTAGAATATCTTTTACTGGAGGAAGCTGACCCAAATAACCAAAGAGAATCATTGAATGACCTCCAAAAGGAATATGATTTCTATTTGGAAATGCTTCTCTCAATCTCATATCAATTCTTTGAAATAATTGAGGACCAATAAAACTCATTTCATCTATAATAATATACTAAACATAATATAGATTTTCCTGTAACTTTTCCAGTTGTTGACCTTGTAATTGTACCATCTCTTTGATAGGAATGCGTAGAGCTAAATGAATTCTAGATGCATTGATGTTAAATGTTGCAACTCCTATTTGTGCAAGAATTAGAATAGTTGATTGTCCATTGGGTGTTGATTGAGTGAGAGTATCTTTGATTTGAGCAATCAGATGAGATTTTCTAGTGCCAACAGTGCCTTATACAATTAGCTATAATGGTTGTTGTACAGAACTTGTATGGCTATGTGATATAATCATATGATATGATTTTTTTTGTTGGACAGACAATTTATAATAAGATTATTGATGCATAACTGGATTTTGTTGAAAGATTTCTTGATTTGATTGAATGAAATTTTTAGCTATAGCTTTTTGTAAAGAAGTAATATTATTTTGCAACCAATTATTTCCTGAATCAAAATCTCAATATCCAACTATATCTAAATCATTTAAATGTATAGACATGCTTGGATATAAACAAGATAAAATTTTCCATTCATCTAGTATACTATCTTGCATTGTATCTATATTTGATGTAGGGTTTGTAGGTTCATCTACTTCTTCTACATTTGAATGTGTTCTACGCACATGCCATGCTTGATATGATCTTGAAAAAGATTTCCATTATTATATTATTTCTTCATCTGATGCTACAAATTCTACTTCAATATTGCGGAATGGTTTGTATAATAAAAGTTCACTCCAGTGAAAAATTAGATAAGGAATGTCCTCTCTAGAAGGGATACTGATAAATCTACAAGAGATTCTAACTATACAATATGATCTTCTTTCTTTTCATTTATCCTGCATTCAATTAGGTCTAAATGTCCATCTTTGGGTTATATCAATAAGAGAACATTTCTAAATTTGGTGGATGTGACATATAAATATCAATTTGGTTATGGCTTAAGCTTGTTGGCATGTCTAATATAGGTAGACGTTGAAGATTTTTTTGGTTCACATTCAAAGATAAAAATTGTCTACTACACAAGGATAAGGGAATTGTTTGTAGAAGATGCCAGGTTTCTTGGGCACCTATATCACATTCAACAATATTTTCAAGAAGCATTCTTTGAAGTGCAGCTAGTGCAGACATTGTACCATTGAAAGTTGAAGATATTCTACTTAACATTGCACAATATGTTTTTTATTTTTGTGCTGCTTTTGTTGCATATTTTTCTATGTACTTGATAACTGCATCAATTCAAAGAATAGGTTGACAATCAATATTACCTCTCCAAATGGAAAGCATTTGAATGTTATGTAAGTTTAGTTGATCATCATTTCATGCTACTATATGTTTAGGTTTGACTTTATCTGTAAGTGTTAATTCATATTTATCTTATGTGGCTCATGGAGCTTTATAATGACATGAAATAACATCATCCTTCCTTCTTAAACATGTTCACAAAGAACATTTTGTGTGATGTTGAACTCAATTAACCAAATCATACTAATCAGAAGCCACATCTTCTACATATATCATTTTTGTACTCATCAGACAAGGATCTTGAAGAGATTTGGAAAAGATCCCTTGATTTCTTTGTTGTATTCTTTGTGGATTCCATGCAGATAAATATTGGTCTATGTAATCTAAAGCTTTCTGCATTTATAGATCATTATTCCATTCTAAATTTTTAATATATGGTGCATTTGGCAACCAGATAAACCTATGAATATATGGAGAACCTCTATTTTTCCATTCAAAACTGATATAAATTAAGTCAATAAATAAACATAAAATTACATAGGAATTAATAATATTTTAAATAGATTGTTTGTGTACCAATAGTTAATTGCCCCAAGTAGTTTCTCAAAGACTTCCTCTTGAAAGGTAGTGAATCTATGATTCATATATACAACTGGTAGATGAGGATTTTGAATAATATTTTTTATTCACCATCTTGTAGCCATAGATGGATTTGTTGGTGAACTTGATGGCATGACATTATGTAAATTAGGCCATTTGGTATCTGTAGCACTTAGGGTAAAGAAAAGTGTAGAACAACCAGCTTGAATAACCATGTCTATTAGTTCTTCTCTTTGTTGATTCCAAAAAGGTCTAGTATCACGTATAGAAGACACAAATCTCATCACTTGATCTGCCAATTTATCATCAGGTACATCTCATAACTTTTGATGAAGATCTACAATTGTTACAAGTAAAGATCCATCCAATTATTTATGAACAAACATAGATATTGTGGCTTGGCTTTAATGACACATGATAATATTCAATATAAAGTACCAGAATCTTGAATGCTACCCAAATCTATTATCATAGTATCATAGAAGGTGAAGAGCATAATTATGTCCTTCAACCTTCACCTAAATTCAATAAAGAACGTATTTCTTCTATTTCTCTATGTGGAGCAGGTAGATTGCAAACAAATGAGCTGTTAAATTCTACACTCTCCTCAAATGCATTTTCTTCTATCTCATCTAACATGGATGAGTTATCTTCAAAACAATGAGTATTTTCCACTACATTAAAAATTAGGTCTGAAATATTAGTAGATTGTAAAGGCAATGATGCTAAATGCATTTTCATCTATTTGTACATCCCTATAGTATGAGTCATTCAATATTTTATATTTCAGTGCTTCATAAACATGAGATTTTCTAACATAAAAAATATATTTTTAATTTCCTATACTCTCTTTGTTAACAATGATTATATCCAATGCATCTATTTGTCTTGGCAACAATGTTGTGATATTGGAAATATCTTGAGGAAAACAAATAGTATGACCACTATATTTGAGTTGACCACCTTTTGCATATGTAACTTGCAAAATAGGACTTATTTTTGCTATCACCATCTGTTCAATTTGTGTTAAGATTTCCAAACACAATGGTTGTTCACTTGGATCCATATTGTTCTACTTTGAGAATCGATGGCTGTCTTTTTTACAATTGCATTTGTAGCATATTAAAATTTCATCTAACATGCACAATTTAATTCTAGGACATATTTACATACAAATACAACACTTTATAGAGTTTGAAATACCATCTATCTTTCTATGGAATTATTTTCTGGCATTCTTATAATTTTCAGAGAAAGGTGAACTAACAATATGGCCACTTGTATTCATGAATGTTGTATGATCTTAAATATAATCAGGTATTTTAAGCTCTAGCAAGGAAGGATTTTGAATAATAAAATTTGGTAGAGGATATGAATTTGAAAGTTCAACTGGTTCTAATTGAGGTGATGTGTTGGAAAAAAGTAGATTTGATGTAGAAAATGCAAGTTTAATATTTTGAGAGGTTTCTCGTCTTCTTTTATTAATAACTATTATTTTGGCATCATATATAGTTCTTTGCATCTGATCTTTGTGATTGTGGTTAGCTTCTCTTTCATTATTTGTATTATCCATGACTGCATATATAATTGTCTTTTATATCTGTAATAATTGAAAATCATAAAGTTAAAAACAATATTGAGATATAGAAATGTAACCTAAAAAGAATCATGGTAAATTTGAAAATATTGGTTCTTTATAAGTTCTATGCATTATGTATTGACATAAAGTAAATGCCAAATTATTAGACAAGATAGAACAATAATGTAAAATATGAACCTATACTAATATTAAAGTAAATAATATAAATATTTAAACAAATTTAGTATACAAGTATATAGTTTTGAAAGCTATGAAAACATTTATATATTTCACAATATCAATATGACAGTTTATTGTCGAATATACATATATACATATACATGTGATTACATATGTTCAATATTACAAATAAACTATTGTCTTAAGGAAGCTTCAAAGCCAGAACAATTATGCTTTGAGTTTCTTGACCAGTAAAAGAAGATGTTTTGATACTTAGATGAAATACAAACTCAGAGTCATACAAATTATCCAAAAATTGTTTATCTACACTAGGTTTAGAATGTAGTAGCTGAAAATCTTTTGCATCCACACCCAAAAAGGTAGTTGTAGGGCCTTCAAAGGTAGTAACATTGTGAAGTTCCCCTAAAGGATTTTACAAATCCATATTAAGCATGTAGGTGAAATCACATATTGAAATATGAAGACAACATTTTGGACATTCATATGTCCCAGTATGATTCTGAATAACTTTTTTTTTTACATTTTTTTCCACCCACATTTCGTGGACATGATAGATAATAAAAGTTATACAAATAAATTCTACATATTTGTGTTGTTACACAAATAGGAATCATGGAATGGAAGTCTTTTTTACAAATTTTAGACATTGTTTATGGATTTGTAAATCTAGAAAGTATTGTTGGCTCTTTAGTCAGAGAAATAGAAGATTGTTCTTCTCCTATTTTTGTACACCATGTCAACAAATTAGTAGCCTCAGTTAAATTTAGATTGATAACAACACTAGTTGAAAAAATAGTAGCCAACGACTTACCAAACCATGAAAGAAAATGAGTAGATTTAATTAAAAGAGCAATTGTTTTACTTTCCCTAAACAAATTAAGAATTTGATGTCCTTCATTCTCACAACAATGTCCCCAGAGAGTCACATCAATAGAGTAGCCAAAAATATCTTTGATATGTGTATTACATTTTTTTATTTCTGTACCATTTTTTTTCCTAATGGTACTTGAGGGATTGATAGAAACAACAATTCCAATCACATCTACTAGTGAATTAATAAGAAAAGTTTCAAGAGATTCAATGCTTTTGATATGGTAATCATGTTTGGGAATTGCAGATTGAACACATGTTGAAGGTATGATTGTTGAAGAACTTTGAAGAACTATTTCATATGGATTGGTAGAAATAGTAAGTTTTGTGTTTACAACTTTTACAGAACCATTAGAAATCAAATAAAGATTATTTGATTGAATAATATCATAGAAATTATCAACCAATTCATTGAAACAAAGTTATATGTATACCATGTCCTTATTTGTCTATAAAGTCAAATCCTAATACTTTACCCTCTTTAGACACTTTTTTGAAACAATGGATAGGTGATTTTTGTAAGGCACGACCCTCAATAGTCCATAACTTGTGGTATGGGGTTAGGAGTTTTATAGAAATTATGTTACATGAAGAAGTATCTATAATACTATGACTGCTAGATGATGATATTTGTCTAGTACCTTGCACTATAGGTACTGGACATCCAATAACATCTCCATTATTTAACACTATATGCCAATTTTCAATTAGGATAGCCCTGCAAGTAGAAAGAAAATACATATTTAATAGAGTTTTATAATGGAATTTTCATAAGTATAATAAAATATAGTAAGATAATTGGCATACATCTAATTGTGGAGTTACTTGCAAGAGTATTCTTTGATGCAAACAATGGAACCTTTAACTAAAGCCTTATCCATTACAAGTGTGTTAAATTATTTTGAAAAAAGGACAAAGTGTGTATGCACACCATCGGAAAGTTCAAGATGATATTTTGTAGTTGTACTATGATTTTGTTCAATACAATGTAATGATAGAATTTGATAACATGGTTCCTTGATGGAAATACCATCCAGTATTTGACTAATTTGTTCTAGTGTTAGTAAGACCATTTTTGTTACCTATTTAATGGCAAATAGTCTGATGTCAATAATGAAAAATATATCATAAAAATAAACACTATATTTTATTAGTTATGCATTATTGAAATAAATATGTATAGATCATTTTATGAGACAAATAAACTATTCAATGTTGAAATGATATAAACTACTTATTTAGTGTTTATTTTAAAATTGTGATTTTGTAAAATAATATCTAAACTGTAACAAAATGTGAAAATTTATGGGAAATATATGCAAACTTAAAAAATGTAAATTGATAGAATATAAGAATTCAAGAAAATGCATAACTATATAAAAAGAAGTTAAAAGAACCTTTGTTAACAATTCCTTCATAATGATGAACTTCAAATGTCTTGATGCTCACGAGAATGTATAAATTGAAATCTATATAAACGCTTTTGTAAAATATGTTGTTGGTTCAGTAAATTATTAGTAGAATAGTTCTTATATTGGCTATGATGGTGGTCAAATAAGGCGGTCATGTTGAAGAGGAAAACAAAAAACTCTTACCAACCAAACCATTTAACATTGAATGCAATTTAATGCATATTCAACAACTCTAAGCTATACAAGGAAAAATTGCAAAATTAAATAACAAGGATGAGTATTAATTGATAAGCAATAAATAGTCACTCTGAATCATTGAACTTCTATTTATGTCAATATCCAAAAGTCTTTTATATTTAAACATAACAAATATCATCATACATAACGAAAATAGTAACTATTCAAAGATAAAAAAAAAAGTATCTAATTTTTTGTTTGTAAATTATCATCTCATTAGTTTTCATTTTTCTTATCTGCATTGTAAATCATTATGGAAGAGTAGGCCTACAAATATTTCATACTAGAACATGTCTTCAGATCAATCCAGATGTATATTTTATTAATCTATACAATTATATTAATCATAATATTTTGTTTCTGGTTGTTGATTGATATTAAATGCCAATAAATTCAAAAAGGAGTATGTATGATTTTTGCTTGTTTGTTGTACTTTTTATGATAATGAACAACTACAATGAATAATTTACATGTTGATCGAATGGTGTATTTTTTTGCTATTATAACTTTAGGGCAACCTTTTTTTTTGTTGTAAGTTTGCAAATATTATAGTTGAATTAATGTTTTCCATTGTCAGATTAATATTCTAACAGCTACTTAATCTAAATTCAGTAACTTTTTCTATTATTAAGTATTAATAAAACTTAATACCAATCGTCAGTTCCAAAATATAACAGTAGTCATTAAATTTGAAGATGAAATTAGCTATACTTAAAGTTTTCAGTGATAAGGAGACTAACTAAAGTTGGTGGATGTTAGAGCCCAAATATTTGTGAAATCTCCAAACGTAATAAAGCATCTTTATTTGGAGAACTAGAGATAACCTAGATCTCAAAATCTCCCTAGTCAATCGGTTAAGTCCCGAACATCTTGAGAATGGGAGAATGCATTAGTTGTGCATTCTCCCAAATTCTTGTCTTTTAGAAGTTTCATTCATAGATCATGAAAAAAGAGTACAATCACCCATGAAATGGTTTTTTTTGGCATATCAGATTTAGTTGTTAATGCCTACTAAATCCAAAATTAATTATTTTTAGTTCTCGACAGGATTCTTGTTTTTAAAAATCTGTTAACTATGCTCTATAAGTGACTTACAAGAATGCCTTAAGTCGGAAAGTGTGCAAATAGGTTTTAGTAATTTATGAGATCTAGTGACTATAATGAATTATTTCATAAATATAGCTATAGTCACCTAAACTCTTAATTCATTCTACCCTCACTTGGGCAATCTCTAGAGAAAATGGATATATAAGAAAATAGTAAGCAACTATGATATAACTATAGTCATGAAGTTTCCAAATGAAATTAAGGATCTTTATTTTCCAATAGTCACTAAATCTCCTTAGAAGATCAAATTAAAGATTTACATTGGGGGATACTGCAAATACGGTGATTGTGTCATTTGAAAACCAAGATCCTATCGATGTCACTTAAACATTTAATAAGGATTATGTCGACTATTAACTCAAAGATTAAGAGATTTAATATTAACAAAAACCATTTAATGGGGAGTGTGTCTTTTCTCATGATCTCTGAATGAAACTTCTAACCGGCAAGAAATTGAGAGAATTTGTGACTAAGGCATTTTCCCATTGTCAAGTTGTTTGGGTCTTAAACAATTGAATTGGGAGATTTCGAGACCAAGATTATCTCTAGATCTCCAAATTTTTTATCTAACTGCCAGACTATTTGGAGTTTTCATGACTAAGCTCATCTCCAGATCTCTAAACATTACCTTAACCACCATATTCATCTAGTGCACACATGACCAGGCTCCACATGTTCTTCTTTGTGCTTGTCATGTTGACAACTTCCTACAAAATATAATAATGTAATGCCACACGGGTAAATGGTCATTTGAAGAGGAACACAAATAACATCATCAGATTTAGATGTTAGTCATTTCTAATTCTGACATTTTGTTTTTTAGGTGGTTGTGTTGTTGAGTAGTAAATAGAAAGTATACTTTTACAATATATGTGGTATAATGTTGGATTTAGTAGTTACTAGCATATAAATATGATGATCAAAAACCTTGCATTCAATACAAATGCTACACTTTATATATGATTTGGAAGAGTATTAATTAACAAAATCTTTCTTAGATTTGTCATGAATGTCCATTAAATGTTCTGAATATTGTCAGATAATTTTATATATAATATTGATGTTGTCTAATATGAAATCTGCCACTCTTAATTTCTGTGATATATTGTACAATTAATAATTTATAGATTTCTCATGAATGTGCATTAAATGTTTTGACTGTTGTAAGGTAATTTTATATATAATATCGATGTCATCTAATATGAAGTCTGCCACTCTTAATTTTTGTGATATATCATACAGTTATTAATTTAGTAACTTAGTTATAAGATTTTAAATTAATTAGAACTTTACAATTTTGTTTTAATTCAAATATAAATATAGAATGTATATTATCAAATAATCATTAACATGTTACATCATTGTTCAACTTTATATTATTGCAAATATTATAGTAGAATGGTTTTAGTGTACAAATCAATTTTAAATATTTTTGATAGATAAAAGAAGCAAGAGGGTGATGGCCTATGGTATATAAGGACTAGATGCACATTAATAGCACTAATCTAGAGAAATTCATCAGTAGTTTATCAGCAGAAAAACAAAGTCTAATCTACCTCTATCAAAAACAAACAAAATAGTTCTTTTCAAAAAGATCAAACCAAAGTATCTTAAGCATATAATAGAAATTAACTTAAAGTATCATGCCACACAGGGCTAGACCATGAACTAGGAGAATTAACCTCAAAATAGGAAAACAACATAGAGAACTTAGGGCCATGTCCAATCAAAAATAAAAAGCTCATGACAGCACCAGCAACTAGGATCTCCCACCCAGATGTTTGGACATCAAGGTCATGGCCCACTCTTCTTGCAGGAATAGGAAGAAATCTTTATTGTCTTTGTTAGCCTCCAGATTGCCACCAACTAGTTTATCCTACATAGTGCAGAGGCTCATAGATGAAGCATGCATGACCTTAAGAGAAAACTTGTTAGCCATCATAATGTAGTGCTTGAGTTCTTGCATGTCCTATTTGATGACAGCTATCTCATAGTCCAAATAAGAGAACTTCAGCTTAAGGGTGTCATTAAATGTGTCATTTCCATCTAGAGGCACATAGTTGTGCTGGGTAGTGGGTGGCTTGATCTAATGATCATGAGGGGAGGTCGGGGGTGGGGTAGTGCTATGGGGAGTCTCCATGGTTTGTTGAGGGTTGAGAGGGGGAGTGGTGCCAGTCCTGTTCAGAATTAGGTGATCATTAGAAGAGCCCTCAATCAACTTAGTAGTATCGGAGTCTTTTTTTGATAGGGACTTCTTCTTCAAAGCCATCATCATCAATTTGGTTTTGCACTACTCCTTAGCAATTCTATTAGACCAGTGGTGACTAGAGCCCCCTAAGTTGACCTCCAACTTGACCTGGCTATCCAAGATCCTCCATTTTTTGGGCTTTCTTTCAATCTCATAGGTACTACCAGACTCCAAATCTTTAGTATCTAAGGACTCAGAGACATGGGATTCCTCAAGCTTCTCCCCCATTTTGAAATGGTTTTTCACACATCTTTTGTGGCTTTTACCATCTTTAGGGACAAGATCTGTCTCCTGGATTTCTTGGATAGAGTGGGAGTTGGAATGAGTGGGATTGTCATTTTTCCAAGGGGAATCCTCCTAGGTGACCTCTTGGATAACTAGAGGAGGTTGGGGCTGAGGGAAGATAACCTTATGGAAGTGATAGAGATAGAGTAGGAGACCTTGATGGAGAATAGGGGTTGGTTTTTTAGGGTTTTCCCTAATATCCAAGATATTACTTTCAATGGAATGAATGAGGTAAAAGGGAATGGATATGAGGTCCCTATTTCTAATGTGATTGAGAAAAGGTAAATGGTAATAGTAGAACATTGTAAATTTTCCTTCTAGGTTGAAATACTTCATCGCAATGAGGCACAACTTGGGTCAGAATTCTAGAAGCTCCTCACTATTGAAACCCCTAGACTTCTTCACAGGTTTCTCCCCCACTCTGAAGAATTGGTTGAGGCTGGTAGGGTCCAGTGTCCTACTAGTTGTTTTATATTTCTTCCTTCCAAAGAGAGCCCTGTCACTTTAATAATGATCTCCTCATTAATTTGGAAGTGAATGCCCCAACATAAACTTTCCTATTGTTCCAAGATGAGATGAACTACATGGATATTTTCTCATTGTGTCCTCCCTTCATGCACTCCATGAAACCCCAAATACCACTCTCTTTACATTAGTGGGTCACCAGAGGGTCAAAAGTGAAAAAGAGCATAAAACCAATTGTTTTGAATTATCCATTTTGAGAGAAAATTATACTCAAAAGGCTGGCCTTGGGTGGTTTTTTGGGAGCTAGGCTCTATACGGCGATATCCAATGGATCTCTAGGTGCCATAATTAGTAGTTATGCCAAAAATGTACTTAGTGTCCTTGTTAGCCAAGAAAACTAGCAGATGTAGATAGTTATCTTTCAACATACATGAAAGGAAATTATGATCCTTTATGGGGTTTTGGGAATTATTATTCATAATCACAAAAATCATCAACTTACGTCGACACGTAATAAAGGTAGGGCCTTTAGCAAGGATGACAACTTGGCTCATTTTAAATATTAGTGGTATCATTTATTTCCCCTTTGATGAGTTGCTGAGTCACCTTAGGTAGTTCACTGACCACCTTCTAATTACTTAGTTTGGGTTTCTTGAGACCAATAGAATCCATCAAATCTACCACCACATTTCCCTCTTTATACATGTGGGATATAGTTATGCATTGGATATTGTTGAGAAGCTCCTAGATTTCTAGAATAATGGAGTCAACACACCACCCCACATTAGCTCTTCTTTTGATAGACACTTCCACTAGTTTGGAATCCCCCTTAATTTCCAATAGTCTGATGTTCATTTGGATGAAAAATTTAATCTCCCATAAAAGAGCCATGCCCTTGGCTTGATTGACAGTGTAATTATTAAGTGGCCCCTTATAAGCCAAGAGGCAAGTGGAATTATGGTCTCTTAGGACACCTCCCCCACACTGGATGAGATTATTATCCACCCCATCAAAGTTTAATTTGGTCTAGCCTCTAAGCAGGGCAGCCCATCTAGTAGCTTTTCTAGCCATCATCTTGGAGTCATCAAACTTGGAGAAGCCAGTCAGCAGGTTCCATTTATTAGCCATTTTAATTTCCTAGGTAGAGGGGGGTGCTGAGGGGAGTTTCCACTTAGCCACACTAGCATTCTCACAAAGGATCTTGGTCCCAAGATAGAGGCAAGTCTTGGGTGGGTTATTAGACTCCTTGAATATCATGTTGTTCCTTTCCTTCCAAATAGTCCAGTAGATGTGAGGAGGCAGAATTTGGCAAAGGAGCTGGAGGAGGGGATGAGTGTAGGGGGATCTCTAGTTGGTGAACTAGTGGACATCATTACCCAAAGCCCATGAGATTCCTCACTTGCCAATGACTTCCTGCCAAGTGTTAGCAGTGTGATCACAATGTATGAATAGGTGATTCACTATTTTCTCCTCCTTTTTGCATAGGATGCACCTGCTTGCAATGGAGAAGCCCCTTTTTATAAGGTTATCCCGAGTTAAGACTTTACCATGCATACGGGTCCACCAAAAAAGTTGATTTTTTACATGAGCCGAGGGATCCACACCTTCATCTAGTCTTGTGGATTATTCTCTTCCTTCAGAAGCGGGTTGTAAGTAGTTTTGACCGAGAAGGTACTGTTGTCATATTTTTGACACATTTTGAAAGCCTAATTACTAGATGAGCTACAATAGCCTAGTTTGTGTTATTATGTGGTCTGGATTATATTTGTGTTCATTAATTGCAATACATGGAAAAGAAAAGGAAATGAATAGCATATGTATCTACACATACATCTATCTGTATCATTTTGTTCTGTGTGGAAAAGTAAAAGAGCTAAAAAGAAAGAACATCTATCTAGGCTCACACAGGTTGTGAGCATAGCCTTTACTAGAAATAAATGAATGAGTGTAAATATACATAAATTAAGAAGTGGTATTGGGGTACCAAACATTGCCTAGTAATGAGATGTTGATGCTTCTATGTGCCAAGCATGCTCCTGTGATCCAGAACCTGCAAAAGAAGAAGAAGGGGATTTGGGTTAGATCCAATGAATCTAAACAATGCCTAGTATCACAATATAGTAACACATATACAAACTCATCCATGCACCTCTAACAAAGGCTATGCTCAGGGCATGTGCATGAGAATCATCCAAAGAACCAAAAGAGGCACCATGTTTTCACTGACGTGTTTGTTTTATGTGCAGATACAGGGAAGCTGATCCAACAAAGAGTTTTGTGTATGATCTGGGTCCTTGATATGGGTAATGATAGAGTAATTTCATCATACTTTATCTATTACCCCCTCAAGGGCCAAGAGCACACACAGTGTGTACATATGGGGAACATTCAGATGATCCAGCATCAAGAACATAAAGAGAAACTGAGGGTTTCATGGCATCTAATTCAGAACATAGCCAATGGTGGAGTACAAATCTATGGATCAAAGAGGGCATGAATAAAAGACAGAATTAGCACAACAGGTTCCAGGGTATGGCATTAATTTGTACACCTAAGGGTTATAGGAGGTATGCTAAATAGAAAGATGATGTTTTCATAATAGAGTAATCAATTGGTTGCTTGTGGCAATAGTAGAATAGTGAATCCAATATGGTATGGCATATAATCATCATGTTTGTATTTTAGGCAACAAGATTCAATACATATTTCAAAATCTGATGCATGCAACAATTACATAGTCTAGTGAGCATAATGGTCAAGCATGGGATGGTTTTACTAATTCTATTTGCCCTCATGAATAACTAGCATTCTCAGGTGTCTTCCACAATAAACCATATATAAGAATAGAACAATATGTGCTAACAATTGCATGCCCTCAAGAAGCCTATGTGTTGTCGGGCTCTAATAAACAATGATATCAACAACAAATAATAAGGTTCAACCAGTGTATTGAAAATACAAACAGTGCAAAATAGGGAACGTGCCATCATAGTTCTTGGGTTCTTCATGAACAAAAAAGATAATAGTGGAAATACCACACAATGCAACATTGAAAGACATGCATATACACATATTGCCCTCAATGAACAATACCTATGTGTTCTCAGGCTTTCCAAATGAGAAATGAAATACTCTAATAACATTCAAAGGTTCTCAGGCTTGGTATCATTAGTGGCATTAGTATGCATGGCCCTCGAACACACTAAGGTGAATTCAAACAATACGAGCAATACAAAAAATAGAGCATGATATCCTTATCAATTTTTCCATCGAGTGCCATAAAATAGTTAATGCTCATGAATGCCCTGGTCTAGTTATCGAGTTTTTATTCAACAGGCATGTGTTTGAAACACTAATTATACTATACCCTAGCATTTTGATGCTACCAATGATATACATTAACAACAGCAATATAACAGTCCCCTAGCCTTGCATCATCGGGCATATCAAATGCAAAAGCAAGAAATTCAAGTTCAAAACCATCCCCTAGCTCAAAAGTATGAGCTTCATACAGTTCATGAGCAGTGCCATAACATGGAATACAAGCAATGCTATTATAATAATGATGCCCTAGCATTCAAATGTAGAGAAGACACAATTTGAAAGCATAGGCTATAGAAACAATAAAATATTATATAGTGCACCATTCTATAACAACAAAACAGGGCCATGTGTAATAGAGAACAATATGTCATGCCCTTGAGAGTTCGGAGGAAGTAGTGATGTATTTATGAGCAAAAATACAACAAGATTCAAAATAAAATATAGTTATGCCCTTTTTTTTTCTTTGCAGAAGCCAAGCATGCCCTCGGCAAGATATATTAGAGATGCAATGAAGAGACAAGGATATGCAATAGAACAATGCCCTAATACCAATATAGAGATATAACTTCATAGCCCGGTATACATCACAAATGCTATCAAATTGAAATGATTTAAACATCGGTACCTACCTCATTGTATAATTGCTAGGATGCTGATGATGTTTCTAATACCTGGGAATGGAAGGTTGTTGTTTCAAGACTACCAATGAGAGAGGAAGTAGCCAGATGCTAAGTTCTAGTTGCCATTTGCAAAGATGTTACCAATTTTTGAATGGAGTTTTCAACACTATGTCACATCTTTCTATTATCTCCCCTTTTAGGGTTGAGGATCACTTATCTCCCTTTGATATATTTTCACGGCCATAATCATATTGTAATATTAATGTAATTATCTCTCTTAGGTAATTATATTAATTATTGGATGTGTTAGGCCATTTTTCTGTCATAGAAAAATCTTATGAAAATGGCCTATTTTCCTTACATGTGTTCTTCATTTCCTTCTGCCCTGTGTTCTTCACTGTGTCACCTTGCTCCTATCCAATTTGCATGTGCCGAATCACCAAATCTTGAAAGCTATTCAAAGTTTAGTGTCTGCTGGAAAAATTGTCAAAATATGCCTAAGTGTCGAAAACCCATAGTGTTTTAAAAAATCCATTATGTTTTCAGTCTGTGTGTTTTCAGCCTTCATAGTTTTCAACCCCGTACTTCTTTCTTTTGTGTGCTTATCCTTTAGCATCAAAAAATCTATGTGTTTTCGGTCTTTTGCTGTGTCGAAAACCGCATGTGTGTTTTCGACCTCACAGTCTCTTGTTTGATGGTTGTTCCTTAAGTGCACAACTCTGATGATAGGTGGGCCCAAGCCTTCAAATGCTCTTCTCTGATTAGCTATTGCATGGCTGCATGTTAGAATTTTTTGACATGTGATCATGCGACCGCCTGCCACCTATCCATGTGGTCCCGACACTTTGCTTTGTTCAGCTATCTAACGGTTTGTTCTTCATTCAATGACTTGGCCACTAGCGGTTATCTTTCATCTCTTAATTTTAGCGATCAAGTTGCTAGCTTGTCATGACCTAGTGATTGTGTTGTCACGTGATCTCCTCTTTCCTGGTGGTTAGCGGTTAACATCTAGCGACTCGACAGGTGGTTAGTCGCGATGTCACTAAATGCCTGGCAGTTGGTAATTGGGCTTGATTCTTCAAGCGGCAGAGTAGAAGAGATCGACGGTCGACATGTGATCGCAAGGAATATTCTTTCCCCTTGTGATCATGCACCTACCATTGATTCTATTTGTAGAGTGTGGTGGTCCCGATGTCAGACAATAGGTAGAGATGTGTTCTGATTGGCTATCGCATGGCTGCATGTTAGACTTTTCTGACATGCGATCATGCAACCACCTGCCACTTGTCCACGTGGTCCCATCTTCTCATTGGTGTTTAGTTGCCTAGTGGTTGGTCTTCTTTTGGCGACCTGGTGACTTACAGTTTTCTCCTTGTCGCTAAATCCTGGTAGTTAAGTCCCTAGCATCTGGTGACTTGGCTGGTGGTTAAGCTTTCCATAGTCACGTGGTCGCTAGATGGTGGGCCCAAGTATTTCTACAAAGAGGATGGTGTGGAAGATCTAGTGGTTGGTGCATGATCTCATGGGAGGTGTCACCCACTGTTCGATTTTGAAGGCTTGCGAAGCGTGGGTCTTGTGGCAGGTGACTCATTAGTTTCTGCGAACAGTGTTGTGACATGTGGCATATGGTAGGCCCAGGTCTATGGTGTGGTGTTAGGTGGTGTCATGTGTCATGGTTGTGAAGTTAATGGTGGAGTCAATAAAGTTTAGTGGCCTGACAAATTTTCTTCTTGTCATGGGTTCACGAGGTGATTTGGCGGCAACTCTTTTCTTTCTACGAACTGGCGAAAGTCCTTTGTCACCAGTTTGCCAGATGACCTTTGTGGGTGATTTCAACATGTGTAGTCATGTATTCATAGAGTTCTACTATGGTTAAGCTTTTCATCCCACAACTAGGATTTTTCCTTGTCGCCAGTTCATGGAATGTTAACCCGAGGTGCTTGATGAGTTAGAGGATCTGAAGCCCAGGAAAGATGAGATCTAATGGCTGGGACTTAATTGTTGATCTCTAATCGAGTCATGACTACTAATTTTATACTGGTGCCAAGGGGTAGCCATTGGAGTTTGAATTCAAATCTCAGAGATGTTTCCAGCAGCTAGTAATGACTGGAATTTATGACAGAAGGGGCTAGAGTTGGTGAATTTGAACTTCTCTATCATTGCGGTGTGGTCCAGCAACTTTGTGGCTTAATTGCAGAAGTTGATTTGGTACCTAGTGAAGGACTTTCTTGGCCCGAGGTGTTTGCAGTAAATTTTGTGACTATTTCTAGTAGGTTTGGTGGTTGAGACCCTAGCCCTAGCTGTCCATAGCTTGTTGCATTCTCACTGAGAATTCCAAGGCAGCTAGTGGTATAAGTGGTAGGTTGTTCAATTTTGTAAGGGTTCTGAACTTTGTCAGTTCCATGAAAGGTTCTGTTCTATAGATTTCTCCTTCTCTCTACATATAGGGTGTTCCCTCTGTCCTCTCTAGCTATGGGAATATAATGAAATTGTAACAGATGTCTTATGTATAAGATTTCAATATATTTGTTTTTCTCTCAGATTGTCTCCATTTGGGTTTTAGACTTATAGATTACAACATCAAAGGTGTGTACTCTTTCTACCTGCATTTCCAATGAGTGTCTATAATAGAGTTGTTTTCATAGAAGCAACTGAGTCTAGGACTAGTGTTCAGATATGTATCAGCTGAGGTATCAAAGATGCATCATGCTTGTCTTCTAGTGGATGCTGGTTAATGTATTGCCTATTCCTAGGTCTTTCTTTGGATAGGTGATAGCATATCTGGGTGCACAGGTGGTTTGGTAATGTATGATTTGATCAGGGTGAGTGTGTTGTCTTCTTGTTTCATAGCTCTATTGCAGTGAACTATTTGACTCTACTGCCCATTGGACAAGGCACTGGTCTATCAGAGGCTTAGGGCATCTCAGGGGTCCTTTCAAATCCATTTCAAATTATTTCCTTTCAGTTCCGCCCTTTCCCTTTCATGTTGTTAGGATAGGTTTCTAGCTTTCAATCTCATTCCATGCAAGTAGGGCTATTGCATGAGACTTTTTATCATTGGCATACAGGATACCTATAGGAGATTGATTGCTATTCCACACTAAACTATCTGTAGGCCTTTGGTTTTGTCATGAGGTGTCTTGAGTGTGCAGATAAGGCAATACCAGCTTGAGTGAATGTGGAGCTCAAAGAAGAAGGAGGATTTTCTCTATATCCTGATCAATTGGTTTGTTTTTCTTGTCAAGCTTGAGTGCCTAACCTGAGTCTAAGCCCAACTATTTGATTCAAGCTTGGTCCTGCAAGGAAAAGATCCCAACAGGATGCCTTAGGTTCTTAACATGATAGTCATTTTTTGACTTAAGGATAAATGTTATATTATGGGTGGAAGGGGGCTTTTATTTGTAGAATATTCATGCCATGTGGATATATATTAAATGTAAATACTTTAGGATTTTCTCCTCATTTTGAGTCGAGACTATCTTAAGTATATTTTTGAATTCACTATATTGGTTAATTAGGGGGGAAGAGTGTCTTAAATGTTACAAGTCATGCGAGAGTTACATTGTAAGGTATTTTGACATGTGGTGTTCTTATAAACTGCTATCAGAATATCATTATTCTACATGACTCAGTGGGTCCCGGGTCTTCTTTGACTAGGTCTATTCTAGGGACTCCACCTTTTTCACTTCCCATATTTTCTCGGGAGTGGGGCATCCAAAATTTAGAGTGATGAGATCATGGCTGAGACTTTTCTATTCTTGGCGAGGAGTGGTCTTTATTGTGGATTCTATAGATTTCCTATCTATTCCTTTCACTTTGATGATGGAATTTTAGTTCTTCATTCTCTCATTCTTAGGAGGTGAATTTTGTAGCTCTTGTGAAGCAATCTAATATTGTGGCTCCTTTTTATTCCAGCTAATAGCAAAATTGTCCCTTCTTTTTTGTAGTTTGTGAGGTTGTTAATGAGTTTAGTGTTGTGTATTATGATTGAATTTGATCCTTTACATATTACTATGTTCATTTGATTGTTTCGTAAGCATTGGTTTTCCTAGAAGGTTTTCAAATCTGTGTGCATTACATTATGTCGAGTTGTGAAAATCATCTTTCCTTCTCATTCACATCGAGCACCTAATTGTTTTTCTAAAAGAAAATCAGATTTGAGGAAGTTCTGGAGTCCTTGTTATGTACTGGAGTTATATTGTGAGTTGGTTTTAGATTATGGATCTATTCAGTTTGGTGAATCACCTAAGTTAGATTTAGTTGTTTCAATTTTATGCAATCCCTCTATCCCTTTCCTTTCAAAGTTTGTGCAATTTAGGTGATACAAATGGGGAAGTCAGCCCTTAATCTGATGGTCTATTCTCAGGAAGCAGTCCCACATCTTGAGAGTATTCCCATGATTCACAAGATTTCTAGGTTTTATACTTAGCCATCACGGGTGCAATCCCTAGTGACAACAGTTTTTGGCATGCCCGGTGGGACAGATGACTCAATGAGTCTGATTTCCTAGAAATTTTATTGCAAGTTATTGTTTGGTATGAGTAGTGACAGTGTTTTGAAGTCATACCTGGTGACTCTAATGGTGTTTTATGCAGATTAGTATATAATCTTATGAGTGGGATTCCAACTAGGTAGAGTAAGAATCCTTTTGTGTATGAAGACCTACCACTTGTCAAAAAGAATCCTAAAGCAGCTCAAGTTGGTACATCTAAAACCCCTAAATCTACTCCTAAGCCTATTCATAAGCCTACAAGTGTTTCACCAGCACCTCAAGTATCAATAACCCAAACTCCAGTCTTTCAAGTTCCAATATCTTAGGCTCCCTTAAATCCACTAATGGCTTAGCCTAGAGTACATCCTTTTGTAGCTTTTAATCAATGTAGACCTTTAAATTTGTAGCAGCATGATGATATACCTATCTTAGCCCTTAAAAGTCTACCTACCTTTACAGGAGAAGATCAAACATCAGCCATTAAACACATAAGAGATGTGGCATCCCTTTGTGGCCTGCATCATATTACTCAAGATAATGTTGTTGTGAGATTGTTTGCAGCCTCTTTTAAAGGCAAGGCTTTGCAATGGTTTAGAAGTTTTCTAGTTGGTTCTATTGTTGATTGGGATGCATTGGGTCAATCCTTGACCAATCAATTTGAAGAAAAATCAGACCATCTATCATTAGTTGAGCACCTAACTACTATCAAAAGGGTACCTCAGGAATATATGATGGATTTTAACTTCAGATTTCAAAGAGCTTGGCAAAGAATACTAGCTACCATTAGGCCATCCAGCCAACATGCCTTCCTATATTATTTGAGAGCCCTCAATAGTGATATCTCTCTTATGATCCAATCAATGGGTGGGAATAATCTACCGACAGCTTATGACCTTGCTATAAGAGCTGAGAATAGTCTAATTCAAGCTGGGAAGATAGCCCCAAGGCCCCCAATGCCTATTTTTCTAGAGCTTCATCCTATTCCTGAAGTAATTCCAGCCTTGGCATTTATTCCACCTCTCCCAACTCCTCCTCAACAATTTTCTAACCCAGTTGTGAATCAATCCCAAGAGTTGACTGAGATTAAGCAAGCCTTGCAAATAGTTACTAATGAGCTGGTTAGTCTAAAGAAGCAATAGTTTGAGCCTTACCAGCAACCCTATCAACAACTTTATCAGTAGACCTATCAAAATCATTACCAACAAAATAAGCCCCAATACCCACAAGGCCAACAGGGTCAAGCAAGGAGTTATAACCAAAAGACCAGCCAGCCTTATAATCCTAACATTCCTAGTGCTTCTAGGGAATTGGTTCCTGTAGCCCAAAATAACATGGCACAAGATTACCAATGGGGCTGCCCTTGCAATTGGCAACATATTCAGGGGATGTGTCCTAATGGTTATGCCCAGGCCCTCATGGTATAGAACAATGTGATGATGCCCCAGGAGATGGTTCAACAACTAGAAACTCAGCAGAATCCAGTTGTTACTACAAATGAGGTACAGGCTCCTGAGGCAGCATTGATGAACTTTCAAAAAGAAGATTTTTGAGGAGTGATATCTTCACCTAATGAAAATTCAACCCACACTCCTATTGCAGCCAATACAAGATCTAAGAAGAAGGCTTTAGAAGTAGAGCAAGTGGTCTCTACCAGTCAGTCAGATCCTATTGTGAATTTGCCACCTAAACCAGTTCAAGTTTCAGCTATAGACCAGTCAATAGAAATAAAGGAACCAGCTAAGGTGACTACTTAGTTGGTGCCTACACAAGCTGAGACTATTGTTCCAAAGGGGCAAGCTAAGGTGAATTTGGGCTCTTTCAATATAATAGAACAAATGAAGAAGACATCAATCAATGTTCCTTTGTTTGACACTCTAGCAATCCTTGGACAAAAGGAGTTGATGATGAATGAATTGGTTAAGATCTCATCAAGCCAAGGAGCTATTTTGGAGTAGCCTAAGGTCCTGGTGGCTAGAACCCCTCACGAAGATCAGCAAAAAGAAGAGAGTAGTTCATAGCCCGATGTTGTCTCTTGGGTTAAGCCTCCCCCTTTCTATCTAACTCTTATTATTGGAAATTATTTAATCCATAACTATATGATAGATTCAGGAGCTAGTAGTTCTGTGATCTCTAAATAGTTGGCAGATTTATTAGAGTTACCTTATGTGCCATTAAATAAGCTTATTGTTCAGCTTGATGGGACATCAGTCAATACCTTGGGGGTTATTAAAGACCCGAGTCTCACTCTTCATGAATGTCCTACCTTTTCCATCCCTCAAGATGTCTATGTTATTGATTTGCCTCCTCTTTTTGCTATTTGTTTGAGTAGAGATTTCACCGCTAGGATAGGGGGATATCTCTCAACTGATTGGTCTCACTTATATTTTAAGACAAGGTATGGATCCAAGGTCAGGATTAGGTCTGATCCTTTTGCAAAAACTCATGTTGAACCATATGCCCCAAGCCCTGTAAATGCTAATTTGATGTATCATGATCAAGAACCAATTGATTCTGAGCCTAAGATCGGTGATAGAAAGTTTCCTGACATAGCACTAGATGAGCGGGCTAAAAATAATTTAGAAAATGAGGATCCTTTCAGAAATATAGATGTGGCTAGCATTGGATCATTTATCATTCATGAAGGAGATATTGTGATGCTAGAATTGATTAAAAAGGAGGACAAAATTTCTACCAGTCATGAGGGTGATTTGTGGCAACTTTTCTTTGATGGGGCCAGAAGCAAAGTAGGCTTAGGAGGAGGTGTTGTCCTAATTTCTCCAAAGGGAGAAAAATATTACTCTACAGTTCATTTTTATTTTAGCTGTACTAATAATATAGCAGAGTACGAGGCATTGATTCATGGTTTACAATGGGCTAGACAAAGAGGTATCAAATGCCTAGAAGTTTTAGGTGATAGCGAGTTAGTGGTTAATCAAATTTGTGGCACTAACCTCACAAATAATGATACACTTAAGTTGTATAAGCACAGGGTTTGGGATCTAATAGAAGGTTTTCATGCTTTTAATCTGATTGTTGTTCCAAGAAATCTGAACAAACAGGCAGACAAGCTGGCTGCTATGGGAGCAGAATATGATATTCCAAAGGGTCTCTCTAACTCTGATTCTCATCATTTGAAGGTCCTATTATGACCTTTTATACCAGATAATCAAGTAAGCTGGCAAGTTTTTGAAAATGATGAACATATTTTCAATTTTCTTATTGAAGAAATTGAGTTCTCTAGAATGAACCAGAGCAAACATGCCCATCAGTATGGTGACCAAATGTTACAGCTAAAGAGAAATAGATTACCTAAAGGACTGGTCACACTTGAGTCTATATTTAATTATGATGATCAACTCAGAGGTGACAAGGCTAGCATGATAGTTAAAGAAGAACATTACCATCCTGTGGAGGTCCTCAAAAACAAATTTCTCAAGTTGGGAAAGGTACGCACTCAGTTTGAAACATAAGCTTTTGTTTCATTATGCCAAGAATTTAGTGATGTATTTGCTTGGGAATGCTATGATTTAAAGGGGTTTGACCCTCATCTAGCCCAGCACACTATTGAACTTGAGCCCTAAGCCAAGCCCATAAGATAGAAACAAAGACCCATTAATCCCAAGTTAGAGGTCCTAATGAAAGAAGAGTTGAGAAAAATGATTCAAGCTAATATTATCTTTCCTATTAAGCATACCTCTCGAGTCTCAAACTTAGTGCTAGTTAGGAAGAAGAATGGTGAGATCCAGTTGTGTGTAGATTTTAGAGACCTTAATAGGGCTTCCCTAAAGGATCATCACCCATTACCATCTATGGAAAAGATTTTACAGTATGTTTCTAGGTCTGACAAATTTTCTTTGTTAGATGGCTTTTTTGGTTATAACCAGGTCTTAGTGAGAAAAGAAGATCAATACAAGACAACTTTCACTACCAAATGGGGCACCATGGCATACAAAAAGATGCCATTTGGGTTGTCAAATGTTGGTGCCACATTCTAGAAAGCCATGGAGATGGCTTTTGTTGGCTTAATGAATAGATTTGTTCAGGTATATCTGGATGATATAACCATTTTTTCAAAAGACATAGAAGATCACCTGATACACCTTAGACAAATTTTTGAAAGATGCATAGAGTTTGGGGTTTCACTAAATCCTAAGAAATGTATTTTTTGTTGTTCACGAGGGTAGACTACTGGGACACATTGTTTCCAAAAAAGGAACAACCATTGACCCTGAGAGGGTGAAAGCCATTCTGGCTCTTCCTTTGCCAACTCACAAGAAAGGATTGTAGAGTTTCCTGGGAAGGATCAACTTTTTTGAGGAGGTTTATCCCAAATGTTGCTACACTCTTGAAGCCTATGACTCAGATGCTTAAGAAGAATGCAAGTTTTCATTGGACCAGTGAAGGAAAAAGGAGCTTTGAAGAAATCAAAGAAGCAATTGCATATGCTCCCACATTGGTAAATCCTGATTTTTCTAAAGATTTTATATTATATGCTTTTGGGGATAAAGATAGCATTTCTACCATTTTAGTTCAACATAATGCTGAGAATCAAGAATAGTGAGTAGCTTTTTATAGTCAGGGCCTAGATGGCTATGAGTTGAATTATTTTCCTAGAGAAAAACATGGTTTGGCCATTGTGAGAAGTCTAAAGAAGTTTAGACATCTGTTGTCTAAAAATACAGTGCACCTGATGGGTGCAGATCCTTGCATAAATGATTTTCTATTGAACAAAGACCTAAGTCATAAGAGAGCTGGCTGGGTCACCAAGGTTATGGAATATGATGTATAGATCAAGGTGACCAAGCTAGTTAGAGGCAAAGGACTATGTGAACAGCTTAATGAAAAAACAACAGAACCAGACCAGCACGAAGAGGAGGTTGTTTTGATGAATCAGGATGCTAGATAGAGCCCAAGCTGGACAACTAAAATGAAGTGTTACCTAGCTACTGGCCAGTGTCCTCAAAACCTTGCGAGGAGTAAAAGAAGGTACTATAGACTCTAGACTATTCCTTTTGTTGTTATTGATAATGTCCTATATAGAATAGATCATGCTGGTGTCTTAATAAGATGTGTTGAAACTGATCAAATTAAGAAAATACTAGAGGAATTTCATGATGGAGGTTTTGGTGGGCACTTTGCTACCAGAACCACTGCTCTTAAGATTCTAAGAGCTGGATATTACTGGCCTAGTCTATATCAGGATGCTTTTGATTGGGTTAGAAAATGTAAGAATTGTGCCTTGTTTGCTGGAAAGCAAAAGCTAACTGCCCTTATCCTTCATCTAGTTGACGTTGAGCAACCTTTCTCAAAATGGGGTCTAGAATTTATTGGGCCTATCAACCCACCATCTAGTGCTGGGCACAAATGGATACTCACTGCAACAGACTACTTTACTAAGTGGATAGAAGTAGTAGCACTAAAGGAAGCTAATGAGACCTCTACATTGAACTTTTATCAAGATATCATATCTAGATTTGGTACTCCTGATTCAATTATATCAGATAATGCGATGGCTTTCCTAGGAACCAGGGTTTTAGAGTGGGCACTCAAGCATGGAATCTTTTTGACTACTTATTCTAATTATTACCCTTAGGGTAATGGCCAAGCTGAGTCAACTAATAAGAACTTGCTCAGAATAATTAGAAGAGTTATAGAAGGAAACCAGAGAGACTTGCATAGCAAGTTGAAGTTAGCCTTGCAGGCTGATAGGATAACTCCTAAGAGGGCTACTGGTAATTCACTGTACACATTGGTATATGGAAGACAGGCTAAGATTCTTCTATCTACTGAGCTTCCTACCCTGAGTTTGATTAAAGAGATTGATCTCATGTAGGAAGATGCTACGCAGGTTAGGTTGGTAGAGCTTATTGAATTAGAAGAGACAAGAAAGATGGCATTTGAAGGCTTGGAGGCTCATCATGCCCAGGTTAAGAGAAGCTTTGACAAGAAAGCAACACCCAAAGTTTTTAAGGAAGGAGATTTAGTGCTCATGTGGGATGAAGCAAAGCATAAGCCAGGGAAACACACCAAATTAGATGCTATCTAGACCGGACCATTCATGGTGATTGGATGCAAGGCCCACAATGCTTATCAGCTAGCTAGCATGGATGGAGAGGAGTTTCCCATTCGAGTGAATGGGATTCACCTCAAAGCTTGCTTCTGATGTTCTTTCTACCCTATATTCTAGTAATGTTAGATGGTTTTGGCATTTTGTTTTCCCTAAGTGCCTAGCACAAGTGTTCTAGTTCAGTTTGCTTTTAGCTTGTAGTTCAGTTCAGTTGGTTAGCAATAAGCCTAAGTAGTGTCAGGTAGTTAGTTCTTTTTGTTGGAAAATGGAGTTTTGTTTTGGTTGGAGTTTGGTCAGTTATTAGTGACTCTATGCCCAATGGATTTTTCAAGGTAGCTGGTCAGATGCTTAGCAAGCAAGCACTCCAAAGAGGTCACAAGAATGTTGTCATATTTATGACACATTTTGAAAGCCTAATTACTAGATGGGCTACAATAACCTAGTTTGTGTTATTATGTGGTCTAGATTATATTTGTGTTCATTCATTGCAATACATGGAAAAGAAAAGGAAATGAATAGCATCTGTATCTACACATACATCTATCTATATCATTTTGTTCTGAGTGGAAAAGTAAAATAGCTTAAAAGAAAGAACATCTATCTAGGCCCACACAAGCCGTGAGCATAGCCTTAACCAAAAATAAATGAATGATTGTAAATATACATAAATTAAGAAGTGGTATTAGGGTACCAGACATTGCCTAGTAATAAGATGTTGATGCTTCTGTGTGCCCAGCGTGCTCTCGTGATCCAAAACCTACAAAAGAAGAAGAAGGGGATTTGGGTTAGATCCAATGGATCTAAACAATGCCTGGTATCACAATACAGTAATGCATATACACACTCAACCATGAACCTCTAACAAAGGTTGTGCTCAGGGCATGTGCATGAGAATCATCCAAAGACACAAAAGAGGCACCATGTTTTCACTAACGTGTTTGTTTCATGTGCAGATGCAGGGAAGCTGATCCAACAAAGAGTTTTGTGTATGATCTAGGTGCTTGATGTGGGTAATGATAGAGTAATTTCATCATACTTTATTTTTTACCCCCTCAAGGGCCAAGAGCACACACAGTGTGTACATATGGGGAACATTTAGATGATCCAGCATCAAGAACATAAAGAGAAACTGAGGACTTCATGGCATCTAATTCAGAACAGAGCTAATGGCAGAGTACAAATCTATGGATCAGAGAGGGCACAGATAAAAGATAGAATTAGCAAAATAGGTTCCAGGGTATGGCATTGATTTGTACACCTAAGGGTTACAAGAGGTATGCTAAATAGAAAGATGATGTTTTCAAAATAGAGTAATCAGTTGGTTGCTTGTGGCAATAGCAAAACAATGAATACAATATGGTATAGCATATAATCATCATGTTTGTATTTTAGGCAACAAGATTCAATACATATTTCAAAATCTAATGCATGCAACAATTACATAGTCCAGTGAGCTTAATGGTGAAGCATGGGATGGTTTTACTAATTCTATTTACCCTCATGAATGCCTTGCATTCTCAGGTGTCTTCCACAGTAAACCATAAATAAGAACAGAACAATATGTGCTAACAATTTCATGCCCTCGAGAAGCCTATGTGTTCTCGAGCTCTAATAAAAAATGATATCAACATCAAATAATAAGGCTCAACGAGTGTATTGAAAATACAAACAGTGCAAAATAAGGAACGTGCCATCATAGTTCTTGTGTTCTTGATGAACACAAAAGATAGCAGTGGCAATACCACACAATGTAACATTGAAAGACATGCATATGCACATATTGCCCTCGATGAACAATACCTATGTGTTCTCGGGCTTTCCAAATGAGAAATGAAATACTCTAATAACATTCAAAGGTTCTCAGGCTTGGTATCATCAGTGGCATTAGTATGCATGGGCCTCAAACACACTGAGGTGAATTCAAACAATACAAGCAATACAAAAAATAGAGCACGATATCCTTATCAATTTTTTCATCGAGTGCCATAAAATAGTTAATGCTCATGAATGCCCTGGTCTGGTTATCAGGTTTTTATTCAATAAGCATGTGTTTGAAATAGTAATTATACTATACCCTAGCATTTTGATGCTACCAATGTTATGCATTAATAGTGCAAATATAACAATGCCCTAGCCTTACATCATCAGACATATCAAATGCAATAACAAGAAATTCAAGTTCAAAACCATGCCCTAGCTCAAAAGTATGAGCTTCATATAGTTCACAAGCCAGTGCGATAATAGGGAATATAGGCAATGCTATTATAATAATGATGCCCTAGTAGTCAAATGCAGAGAAGACACAAATTAAAAGCACAGGCTGTAGAAAAAATAAAATATTATATAGTGCACCATTCTATAATAGCAAAACATGGCCATGTGTAATAGAGAACAATATGTCATGCCCTCGAGAATCCGGAGGAAGTAGTGATGTATTTATGAGAAAAAATACAACAAGATTCAAAATAAAATATAGTTATGCCCTTTGTTTTTCTTTGTAGAAGCCAAGCATTCCCTCGGCAAGATATATTAGAGATGCAATGAAGAGACAAGGATATGCAACAGAACAGTGCCCTAATACCAATACAGACATATAATTTCATAGCCCAATATACATCACAAATGCTATCAAATTCCAATGATGTAAACATCAGTGCCTACCTCATTGTACAGTTGTCAGAATGCTGATGATTTTTCTAATACCTGAGAATGGAAGGTTGTTGTTTCAAGACTACCAATGAGAGAGGAAGTTGCTAGATGCTGAGTTCTAGTTGCCATTTACAGAGATGTTACCAATTTTCAAATGGGGTTTTCAACATTATGTCACATCTTTCTATTATCTCCCCTTTTAGGGTTGAGGATCACTTATCTCCCTTTGATATATTTTCACGGCCATAATCATATTATAATATTAATATAATTATCTCTCTTAGGTAATTATATTAATTATTGGATGCCCTAGGTTCTTAACATGATAGTCATTTTTTGACTTAAGCATAAATGTTATATTATGGGTGGAAGGGGGCTTTTATTTGTAGAATATTCATGCCATGTGGATATATATTAAATGTAAATACTTTAGGATTTTCTCCTCATTTTGAGTCGAGACTATCTTAAGTATATTTTTGAATCCACTATATTGGTTAATTAGGGGGGAAGAGTTTTTTAAATGTTACAAGTCATGCAAGAGTTACATTGTAAGGTATTTTGACATGTGGTGTTCTTATAAACTGCTATCAGAATATCATTATTCTACATGACTCAGTGGGTCCCAGGTCTTCTTTGACTAGGTCTATTCTAGGGACTCCACTTTTTTTGCTTCCCCTATTTTCTCGGGAGTGGGGCATCCAAAATTCAGAGTGATGAGATCATGGCTGAGACTTTTCTATTCTTGGTGAGGAGTGGTCTTTATTATGGATTCTACAAATTTCCTCTATGTGCCTTTCACTTTGATAATGGAAGTTTAGTTCTTCATTCCCTCATTCTTAGGAGGTGAATTTTGTAGCTCTTGTGAAGAAATCTAATATTGTGGCTCCTTTTTATTCCAGCTAATAGCAAAATTGTCCCTTCTTTTTTTGTAGTTTGTGAGGTTGTTAATGAGTTTAGTGTTGTGTATTGTGATTGAATTTGATCCTTTACATAGTACTATGTTCATTTGATTATTTCACAAGCATTGGTTTTCCTGGAAGGTTTTCAAATCTGTGTGTGTTACATTGTATCAAGTTGTGAAAATCATCTTTCCTTCTCATTCACTATTAGCACCTAATTTTTTTTCTAAAAGAAAATCAAATTTAAGGAAGTTGTGCAGTCCTTGTTATGTATTGGAGTTATATTGTGAGTTGGTTTTAGATTGTGGATCTACTTAGTTTGGTGAATCACCTAAGTTAGATTTAGTTGTTTTAGTTTTATGCAATCCCTCTATCCCTTTCCTTTCAAAGTTTGTGCAATTCAAGTGATACAAATGGGAAAGCCAGCCCTTAATCTAGAGGTCTATTCTCAGGAAGTAGTCCCACATCTTGAGAGTATTCCCATGTTTCACGGGATTGCTAGGTTTTATACTTAGCCATCACAGGTGCAATCCCTAGTGACAATAGGTACCAGCTTGGGTAGGGGCCCAAATGATGGAATCTTGGCCACCAAGTCATGGGATTCTAACATTCCTCAAGATTTCCATGAGCTCATTAGCCAAGTATTGAAGATCTTGTCTTTCTTTGAAAAGATTAGATATATCCCTCCAATTCCCTCCAATAATGTAGTTGGAAGTTTTGTTGCCAAGGACAGGCCTGAGGTAGTCCATGTGGGGGTTGAAACTACTACCAAGGTTAGGGTAGTTCTGAATCCAATGGTCATTCCATAATCTAATGGATCTCCCATTTCAGAGCTTCCAGAAAGAACCTTTAGATAACAAGGTTTTGCATTTGTTGATGTTTTCCCAGAGTTTGGAGCCACTAGGGAGGTCATTGTCATGATACATCATCCCATAGGGATGTCCTTGAAGGTACTTAGATTCAATTATCCTGTACCAATCTACTTTCCTTTCTATGAGTTTCCAAGCCACTGTCATGCTAAGAGCTCTATTCATCAAGCCAATTCTCCTCAGGACCAAGCCACCAAGGATTTTTGGGAGATAGATAGTATCTCAATTAACTAGGGACATCCTCTTTTTTTCTTTAGGCCTATCCCAGAAGAAAGTTATCTGATTTTTTTCTAATATGTATGCCATGTTTCTTTTGATCTTGAAGAGAGACAAAAAGTAGATCGAGATCCCCTAGAGAGTGGAAGCCACCAGTTCAAGTTTACTAGTGTTTCTTAGGATCTTCCCTTTCCATCTAGCAAGTTTCCTCTAGGTTCTTTCTAGGATGGAGTTCATAAATTCTTGGGACACCTCTTTTACTATGAGGGGGAGGCCAAGGTAGGTAGAATGGAGTGAAGCTGACTGATAGCCCAAATCTTGAAGCACTCTATTTTGTATCTCGATGGGAATATTGAAGAAGAACATTCAGTTGTTCTAATAGTTAATACACTATCTAGAAGCCTAGGCATAATTTTCCAAAATTTGTTTCCGTTGTCTGGCCTCAATCACTAAAGAATACCCAAAGAGGAAAGTGTCATCCACAAATTTCTCCAACACAATCTGATGTAGAGTGGAAGCAAGTTTGACACCTTTTATTCTCCCTGTGGAGAATAGCATATTTAGATTCTTGTTGAGGACTTCAGCCACCATAATAAATAGGTAGTGGGAGAGAGGATCACCCTGCCTAAGCCCCTTTTCAGGTTTAAAGAAACTACCAGGGGTGCCATTGACTAAGATAGAGAATCTGATAGTTTGAGTACATTCTTTGATAATGTGGACAACCTTCTCATTAAATCCCATCCTAGAAAAGATTTTTAGCAAGAATGACCAATTAAATTTATCATAGGCTTTAGAGATATCAAGTTTGAAGGCCATACCTGGAACATTTCTCCTATCCATAGAGTGGATGATTTCATAAGTGGATATGGCCACATCAAGGATCTTCCTTCCTGAAACAAAAACTTTCTGAGTAGTACTGATGTTCTTATCTAGAAGTGGCTTCATTTCGTTGACCAAGATCTTAGTGAGAATCTTGTAGAGCATATTGAAAATGTTGTTGGGCCTTAAATCTAGCATAGAGGTGGGGTTTTCATGCTTAGGGACTAGCACAATAGAGGTTTTATTATGTTCTCTTAGGAGTTACCTCATTTTGAATAAATATCTGGCAGCACGGGTAACATCAAGTCCCACAATATCCCAGTATTCCTAAAAGAAGGCCGAGGGGAATCCATCAGGTCCCAGGGCTTTGTAGGCTCCCATAGAAAAAACTGTAGTCTTGACCTCCTCATTGGACACACATTTCATGAGTTGGTCATTATCACTATGAGTTATAGTGCTTTGGATGTGGTCCAGGAGTTGATTTTGGGTGTTGACTAGGCACATTTGTCCCTCATTCAAATACAATTCCTTAAAATAGTTTGCCACTACTTGATTGATTTTGTCCTCCGTAACTTTATTCCCTCCCTCATCCCTAATAGCATTGATGGTGTTTCTTCTTTTTTGATTACTGGCAGACCTATGGAAGAAGGTCATGTTTCTATCCCCTTTAGCAAGCCACTATATTTTGGATCATTGCTTCCTATAGATTTCCTCTTTTTTCAAAGTTTCCTACCATTTGTGTCGATCGAGTCCATTCCTCTTCCACTTGTATCTAGAGTGGGAGGCTTCCTGTAGCCAACTAGGCCTAGAAGGACTCTAAGGATTTAGTTAGCTCCTTTTTCTCTTTAGGGGAAATCACCAAAGTTATGTTTACTCTAGCCCTTGACCTCTCTTCTAATAATTTCTAGTTTTTGGATAATCCTAAACATGGCAGTGCCTTTGATGATAGTGGCCCACCTAGATTTGACTTGATCTATAAAGGAGGGGTGAGAACATAACATAATTTTGAATCTGAAAGGGTCCAAGCCAAACTTAGGAGAGTCATGCTAGTAGAGAAGGAGGGGGTTATGATCAAAAGTAGTTTTTGGAAGGGAGGACAAGGTGGAGGTCAAGCAGAGGTCCCATGAAGAGGTGGAAAGGAAACTGTCAAGCCGCACCTAGATGAGATGGAATCCATTCCTATTGTTGGTCCAAGTGAAGGGGTTTCCTTTCATAGAAATGTATAAAAGGTCAATGAAGGACATAAAATCCACTAGGTGCCCCATACTATCAGAGTAATCCATTAATCCATAACATTTTTATATGGGGTAAAGAGGGGTGTTGAAGTCACCAGCCAACAAGTAATTAGCAAAAGTGTCTTGGTCTATCCAAAGAGATAGGTCATTCCAAAGGGAAGCCCTTCTAGACTAAGTATTAGGGGCATAAATATTAAATAGGAGCCACTTGAGCCATTTCTTCATGAAAGTAACAACAAGGAAGTTTGGAGAGGAGGTGAGCTGATGGCCAGTGATAGTATTGGGGTTCTAGAGTGTAACAATGCCGCCAGAAGCCTCATAAGCTTTAGAGTAAAGAAACATAGCTCCCAGCCAGAGATTGGAAGCTAGGGAGGCAAAATTACTGGTGGACATCTTAACTTCTTGGATGAGAAGAATATCTATCTTATGAAAAAAAAATGTAATGTTTAACAACACTTTGATTAAGGGAGTTGTTTAAACCCATAACATTCCAAGAAAGACAAATCATTTCTTATTTTTAAAGCTTGTTTCTAGGGTTTCCTACCTACCTACTACAACATCCCTTATAGTCCCTCCCAATCTCCTAGCATGATTTGATGGCCTTCCTTTGGGTGTCTCCATCCCCACATTAGCCTTGTTGGGCTTGGTTTTCTTTCTTTACATTTTCCATTCCCCATCATCTTCCTCCACACAACAGTCTGCATCTAGAGAGTTCGAAGAGGAAGAGTAATTATTTTTTTTCCAAGGGAGGTTTTGAATATGATTTGGGGGATTTTAGCTCAAGAGAAACCATAATGGTAGGCTGTTCCAACACAATATGGCTAATCTCAATCATCTCCAGGGAGGTCACCAGGCAGTTCTCCAATGGCTCCACTATTGGCAAGGGTTTTGGCTCCTCTGTTGGTAGAGGTTTCAGAGAACTAAGTTTAGGGTGCACCACTTCATTCTCTAGAGGGGAAACTATCTCACCTTCTCCTAACACCTGGTTTTCCCACTGTTGGTTTTCCATTGCATCATCCACTAGGGGTGGGCCAATATTCTCCTTTTCCTCTCCTTCTGTCAAGGGTGGATCCTCAGTAGTTCCTTTATCCATATTCCATTTTTTGGTTCCCGCTTGGGAGGTCTTGCAAGTATCATTAGAATGACCTCTAGTATCACATTTCTAGAAAAAGAGAGTAGCATTTTCAGACACCAGTGCTTGGGTCCATTTGCCCAGTTTGGATTTTAAAATGATAAAGTTGGGTAGGGTTTTATTCAGGGTGACATTCACATAGAACCTAGAAAACACTAGCTTGGATTTAGGGTGGGTTACTTGATCAGCAGTGATAAATGTGCCAAAGGAGTCACCTATTCATTAGAATGCTTACTCATCCCAATATTCTTATGGGCAACCAAGGAGCTGAACCCAAACTGGGGCCATTCTAGTTAGTTCCATCTCCGGGTTGAACCTAGGTTTCTATTTTCGAGGGCCACAAAGTTCTTCCCATAGACCCACAACCCCGACATAACAAAAGCCAAGTCCTCTAGAGTGGTGAACTTGAACAGGAATAGCCCACCTGGCATAGAAAAAACAAGAATAGATCCTTTAATCTTCCACTGGGTAGACACCGATTTTCTAACCATTCTGATGGTAGGTTGAAAGTTCAAGAATCAGCCTACCATCATTCTATTCACCACAGAATCTAGGAGTGATAGTTCAGTGCCTTCCTCAGTCTGAATGAAGTCCATCAGGAGAGCCTCTAGAGATTTTTGGGCTTCACCAACAAGGGCCCCTTTCCAGTTCAATTTTGGGGAGGATGAAGGGGCATTGACAGAAGAGGATGCCTTTTGGATTCTCCTCATTGACTCTTTTCTTAGGTCTGTGACAGAGCTATTCATAGGATGAGCATGGGGTCCATCAAGACTAGCGGGAGGGGCTACCAAGGGGAAGATTCTCCCCCAGGGGATGCAGGCATGGAAGCCTGTAGTTTGAAAACAGAGCTTGGGCGGCAAGTTGCAGAGCTTGGGTGGGATATTAAATGTTAATGAACTCTAAATCTGAAATTAAATAGTATCAGATTTAGTTTTTAATGGCTATGAAACCCGTATTTGTTTACTAGTAAATAATGCAAACATCTTAAAAACATAATGTTGCAATTAGGAGTGACTATTTCATATAAGAAATGATAATAGACACATGAAAAAATATAATGATAGTTATGATAATTATAGGAGCTAGTTATTAGTGACTTCTAAACTTTAAAATGGTGGATGAGGGTCTTCACTGCTATGTTACAATATTATAAATTACTTCAATAAAAAATATCTCTGGAAATAGCTAACAATATCCTGATACAGAATATTACAAAGGAGACTACAAAAGTATCAACAAATAATAGTAATATAAGGATATTCATCCTTTTTATTTTTCTAAGTTTTACTTAAGTAAGACTAACCTTTTGATTCATTCTTGAAGGTAATCAATAATATGAACTATACTTGGTCAAATACAATCCTTTCTAATCTATGCATGAACTAAGTAACTAAAACTTTTTTACTGATATACTTTGTGTTTGATTACTGAAAGATGACTACATTACAGACATCCAACCAGTGCCTATTCCATTGAGCAGATGGTTATTTTATGTAAATCCATAGGAAGAAATCAAAAAAGATACTATAAAATGCATTGTAGATTAATTGCAGTTTGAATAGAAGCATACAGCAATATAACATAAAAGCATAAAAGAGTATAATATAAAATTAAAGAGAAAATAACAAAATAAGACAAAAACTGTAATGTATTTTATTTAAAATAAGCCTCTTTCTATACATAAAAAATTTAATGCTTAGATGCTTAGATAGAGATAATAAATATTTTTTGCAGAAATTGTATTCAACATTCGACCTTTCTCAATAAGAGATTTCAATTCAAAAATATATAGTTAAAACATCTTGGAATCCTTTTTAGAATAAGAATGCAACAAGATTTGGATATTTATAGCTCTAAACCTACACTACTATGTTATAGTATTATAAATTACTTCAATAAAAAATCTCTCTAGAAACAACTAACAATATCCTGATATAGAGTATTACAAAGGAGACTACAAATGTATTAACATATAACAATAATATAAGGATATTCATCCTTTTTATTTTTCTAAGTTTATATCAAGTAAGACTAACCTTTTGATTCTCTTTTGAAGGTAATGAGTAATATGAACTATATTTTCTCAAATACAATATTTTATAATATATGCATGAACTAAGTAAGAAAAACTATTTTATAGATATACTTTTTGTTTTACTGATTACCCAATCTTTGCTATCTATAGATTGAGTGACTACACAATATTCTTTTAATCGTAGAAAAATTTTATGCATTTTTATGTATTCTTTTGTTGAGACTCAATGACTATAGTCTTTCATTTTCGCTAAAAGTTTTATTATGTACTGATTTTATTTGGACTCTCTAAACTACTATTAGATCCTAATGTAATGGTTTTTCTTAAGTCTCTTTATCTTTATTATTCACTTCGATATTTAGCAACTCCAACGAGTCTCTTTATCACCATTTTTTTGTTGAATTTTCAATTTCTTCTCGAGATTACCCATTCTTCATAATCTAGAGATTTGGTGACAATAGAGTATTATCTTAAACACGAAAAATTTTGATAGACTTTGATTTTTAAAAACAAGAACCCTATCGAGAATTGAAATTTTTTTTTTTGCTAAATCCTCAGAAGGTAATGCACATAATTTTCTAAATTCTAAAGAGACATACATTTTAAATTTTAAATATACTAAATCTTCAATAGTAATGCACATAAGTTTCTAAATCTTGAAGAGACAGGTATTTTATATTCCATAGTGATATAAGAATGTGGATCTATGAGTATTCCAAAAGCCATCAAAAGATGCATTACAACTACAAAGCACAATTTATGGGTGAAATATTAATTTTGGTTACTTGTTGCACTCTCCCTCCTTGGTGATTCATGCCAAGGTGGGCATCTTTTATGATATCTTTCCAAATATGATATTAGTATAGGAGTCATTTCTTAGCAAGGTTTCCTTTGCTAATTGATTTGGGTTTATTTTTGTACTAACCTCTCTTTTTTGTGTCTTTTATCTTTGTCTTTATTTTCTCTTTGTTTTTGTACCTTTTTGCATGTATGTCAACTTAGAATCCTTGGCCTGGGGTCTCATGTCCTTGACTAAGTGATGTTCCACTTCATTGTGATCCATTAGAGTTTTTGTTCTAACTTTACTATGAGTATCTTTGATTTCCATACTCCCGCTAAAGTGGGGGCATAATGTATCATCTTAAAATAGAAGAATTTCCATGTTAAGATTGTTTAGGCCTCCTTAGGGGGTGTTTTTGGCCATTATCATGTTGTCCTCAAATTTTTGCCCCCTTTCCATCTTCTATACCTATTTAGGACCCTCATTAGGCCTCTTTGGGCATTACTTTCCCCACCTAGCATATTTTCTAGGGGTCTTAATCCCCTGGGTTAGCATCAACCTTAACCTTGACCTAGGTTAGGTTTGACCTTAAACTTGACCTAGGTCATGTTCAACCTCGACCTTGATCTAGGTTTCCCTTTTTCTTTGGAAAGTGTGCCAAATGTGGGGGGGACGCAAAAGTTCTTTTTTCCCACTTTCAGGTCAGCTGCTTGGGGCTTCGAAGTGGTGACTCTTATTAAAAAAAATATATTATAGGTCCAGTTCTAAGGGTACAAGCCTAATTGGAATTTGTTTCTCATATGTCAGCCTCTCTAAAATTTATTTTCGTAGACTAGTATATAACTAAGCCTTCTCCTATCATTTAGGAGGAGTGAAAAAAGGGAATAAAAAGGAGCAAAGAAAGGAGGAAGGAGGATCATTCTATGCATAATCTATCATCTACTTTTAAGCTTCCAAGTGTTCAATCAAGATTTTCAAGTCTTCTTCTCAAGGTGGATTCCAAGCATACAATCATGGAGGTTTGATTTACATTTATGCTTTTTAATGTTGAGTCTAAGCTTTCATATTAACATACTTGTTTACATTTCAAATACAATTGCATATCTATCAAATATCATAGCTTCATTATTAGATCTTCTTCTACTACTTGTTAGAAGTATATATTTCAATTTTCAATTCAAGGTTAATTCCTAAATCAAGCTTAGACCAAGGTAAACCCCTCCCCCAACAAAAAAAATCATTTCTTACCATAGGAATAGGTATGGAACAATGAATTATAGAGAAGATTCAGATACTCTTTTTTGAAAACTTTCAAGATCCAAAAATAGAATTTCTATCAAAGCAACATAGGTCAAGGTCAACATAAAGGGGTCAAGGTCAGTCTGGCTAAGAAAGGAAAAATATTTCTAGGATTTCTCTATCTCTCTATTTTTATTTTAGATCTAATCACAAAATTTCTAGAAACTCAGTACAAACACTAGAAAACAACAATTTCTAGATCTCCTACATTTCAACATAAGTATTTTATTTTATCCTAAACATTCTGATGTATTTTTTTTTTTTATAATTAAGAAATTAGATCCCCTTTCCCTCTTTATCCATAACTAGTTTATTCCTTTTTGCATTGATCGTCTCCTATTGGTTAATCAATTGGGATCTCCTTGTGTAGGATTAGGATATAATATATATCCACATCATTTTCAACACACACACACACACACACACACACACACACACACACACACACACACACACACACACACACACACACACACACACACACACAGACACACACACACATACACACACACACACTGATGCAGGAGCATCTTGGGTGTAAGAGCAATCTTGCATCACCCAAAAAATATTTCTATTTTTTGTATTCAATAAAGGCTATCTTGTGTAGAGTTGCTATTTATGGAAACTTGCTATTTTTAGTAAGTTCATCTTACGAGCTTGGAATGTCTAATTTTACATATGGAGGTTCATCTCAGTCATATCAGCCTGCCAGCAAAGTTTCATGGCTAGATCAGGTGCAGTTTTGAAGATATTGAAAATTTTTGGTATTGGTCTTCGGAAATTGGGTCACCTGAAATGGTGGAAAATAATTTTTCTTCAAAATTTTTGTTTTGGTTTCAAAACTCATTTTGAGCTAACTTTGATGTAATAAATTGTAAAATAAAATAATTCTAAGTTTGGTCGGCCCTTAGGACTGAATTTTTAGAACCTTCTTGGGCAGTGGAAATTGTCTTTATAAAGAAGGCCCATAGTGTTCTCTAGGGCAGTTCTGGGTAGTAGATCTAGTATTGATTCGAGGCTTTATCCTATAGAATATTGTAAGAGAATGCCCATGTGACTTTGCATATTATAATTCTAAAAGTTTGTAATTCTACATTTGTGGAGATAATAAGAAGCCAATTTTTTGTTCTTGCATATTATTGTTGTTGTTTCTCTATTTCTGTTATGTGCTTGTGGTATTAAGGGGAGCACCCTTCATCAAGTGGTATCAGAGCAGGGAGTTCTTGAGTGTGTAAATAGATCATCAACTATGAGGCAGTTTGCACCAGGACTGTGGTTAAGGTTTCAGTGCGCATCACAAAAATGCCTCCATGAAGAGAACATGGCGGAAGAGCTGGTGCTGTGACACCTGAGGTTAAAGAGCTGGAGAGACAAGTGCAAGCATTGAAAGAAGAGATTCATAGAGAAATGAATCTTAATGTCAGAGATGAAAGCGAGGATGAAGCCGAAGAAGAATATCAAGAAGGAGAAGCTGAAATTGTGAACCAAGAGCAAGAAAGACTTTTTCGGGTGATTTTCAAGATTGGGAAAAGACCTAAGATTGAGGTTCCTACATTTTCTGAAAATCTTAACCCAGAGGAATTGATCAACTAGATCAATGAATGTGAGGAATAATTTGAGTATGAAGATGTTGAGGATCCTGATAGGGTCAAATTTGCGAAGGCTAGATTGAAAGGTCATGCAAAGATCTGGCGGCAAGAAATTCAATTGGAGCAAAATAGAAGAGGGAAAGATAAAATCACAAGATGGAATCAGATGGTGGATAAATTGAAATTACAATTCATTCCTGTTGATTATGAGCTTGACCTACTAAAGAAAATGCAAATTTTGAAGCAAGCAGGAAGATCTGTTCAGGAGTATATAGAGGAGTTCTATCGACTCCTCATCAGAATAGGCCATGCAGAAGCTGATAAGGAGAAAGTTGCCTGATAGCTTAATGGGTTAAGGCCAAGCATTTAGGAGGAGTTGAATCTTGTTTGAATGAATAGTATTGAGGAGGCATACTAGTTTACCCTAAAAGTAGAGGAAAAGCTGAACAAGAAGTTTGAGAGTAGACAAAATGGAAGAGGTGGAAGATCTGGTGGACGGTCATATGGTGGCCGAAATGAAGATTAGAAAAAGAAGGATGAGGTCAGTAGTAGCCAGAATCAGAGAGGAAAAAATTCCAATCATTTCCAAGATCAGAATAATAGAGATCAGAGAGGAAGAGGAAGAGGACAAGGTTTAGGAAGAAGAGGCTTCCGTGGAACATGTTTTCACTGTGGAGAAGAAGGTCATAGGGCATTTGAATGTCCTCAACACCAATATAGAATAGATAGAAGAAATGAAGGCCAGGACAGATTTGCACATGTAGATGAAGATGATAGATCATCAAATTCTAAAGATGCTGAAAGAGGAGAAATGTTAATTAACAGAAGAGTTTTGTTGAGTGGTGAGAATGAACCTGAACAAAGGAGGAGCCTATTTCACACTAAATGCAAGTGTGAGGGTAAATGTTGTGATGTGATTATTGATAGTGGAAGCACTGACAATTTGGTGTCATAAAAGATGGTGACAAAGTTGAAGCTCAGGAGATAGAAACACCAACATCCATATCGGATTGCCTGGGTTCAGGATGACCACAAGGTCATGGTCAATGAACAATGTCTGGTGAAGTTCAAGATGCATGTCATATGTTGTTGGGTAGACCGTGGCAGTTTGACAGATGTGCTATACACAATGGTCATGCAAATACCTATTCCCTGACAAAGGATGGAGTGCGACATAAGCTAAATCCATTGAAGGAGACCGAAGAAAAGGTATGTGGTAATGCAAGAATAACATTTGTTGATGGAAGAAAATTCTTAGATGGTATGAGGCATGAGCATGTGTGTTTTGCTTTAATTACAAAATCTAGTAAAGAAGAAGTAGAGGATGTACCTGTAGAGGTTGCAGATTTGTTGAATGAGTTTTAGGATATTATATCTGATAATGTACCTGATGGATTACCACCCATAAGGAAGATCAGTCATCAGATAGATTTGATTCCAGGAGCCAGTTTGCTAAACAAGGCAGCACATAGAATGACACCCACAGAAAGTGAAGAGTTGAACAGACAAGTACATGAGTTGTTATAGAAGGGATTAATTCGGGAGAGCCTGAGTCCATGTGTTGTACCAGCAGTATTAGCACCAAAGAAGAATGGAGAATGGAGGATGTGTATAGATTCTAGATCAATAAACAAGATCACAATCAGGTATAGGTTTCCATTGCCACAAATGGATGATATTATAGATTATTTGAGTGGAGCTGTGTATTTCTCAAAGATAGATCTGAAGAGTGGATATCACCAGATTCAGATCAGAGAAGAAGATGAATGGAAGACTGCCTTCAAGACAAAGGAAAGACTGTATGAGTGGTTAGTCATGCCTTTTGAGCTAACCAATGCACTGAGCACTTTCATGCAGCTCATGAACGAGATTCTGAAAGAATTTCTGGGAAAGTTTGTCATTGTTTACTTAGATGATATTTTGATCTTTAGCAAGACATTGGAGGAACATATGATGCATATTCGTATGGTGTTTGAGAAGTTGAGAGATGAGAAATTATTGATTAATTTGAAGAAGTGCAATTTTGTGAAGAAAAAGTTAGTGTATTTGGGATTTGTAGTTTCAGCAGAAGGTCTAAAAATAGACCCAGAGAAGGTACAAGCTATCCTTGAATGGCCTACTCCAAGGAGTGCTACTGAGGTAAGATCTTTTCATGGTTTGGCTAGCTTTTACAGAAAGTTTATCAGTATTTGTGGACCCTTGACTGAAACAATGAGAGGGAATAGAAAAGAGTTTAAGTGGACTAATGGGGTAGAAAAGAGTTTTCAATTATTGAAATAAAAAGTTACAGAACAACCTATTTTAGCACTTCCAAATTTTAATAAGGTGTTTCAAGTAGATTGTGATGCTAGTGGTACTGCAATAGGAGCTATTATGAGCCAAGAAGGTAAACCTGGTGCTTATTTCAGTGAGAAGTTAAATGATGCCAAGAGAAAATATTTTGTCTATGATTAGGAATTTTATGCTATAGTTCAGGCATTAAAGAAGTGAAGACATTATCTGCTTCCTAAGGAGTTTGTTTTGTATACTGATCATCAAGCATTGCAATATTTGAATAGTCAAAGAAAGTTGAATTAGAGCCATTTGAAATGGGTTGAGTTTTTGCAGAGTTATACATTTGTTTTGAAACACAGGAGTGGAAAGTCTAATAGGGTTGTGGATGCTCTTAGCAAAAGGAAACTATTGCTGACATAGATGTAGATTGAAGTGGTTGGGTTCAAGGAACTCAAGAATTTGTATCCAAAGGATCCTGATTTTGGTGAAGCTTGGAAAGCTTGTACAGAACCTGTTACTCTAGACAAGACAAAATGGCTGGATTTTATCATCCAAGATGATATGCTATTCAGAGGGAGTCAGTTGTGCATTCCACGAAGTTCTATGAGGGAGAATCTCATCAAGGAGAAGCATAGTGGAGGATGTGCTGGATATTTTGATCATGATAAAACCCTTGCTTTGGTTGGTGAGAATTATTATTGGCCACAATTGTAGCAAGATGTGAAGAAGTTTGTACAGAGTTACAGAGTATGTCAGATGGCGAAAGGAGTGAAGCAAAATACAGGGTTGTATTAGCCATTACTTGTACTAGAGAAGCTTTGGGAGGATATCAGTATGGACTTTGTTCTTGGTTTATTGAGGACACAGCGGGGACATGATTCAATTTTTGTAGTAGTTGACAGATTTTTGAAGATGGCACATTTCATTCCCTGCAAGAAGAATAATGATGTTGTTCATGTAGTAGAATTTTTTTTCAGAGAAGTGGTGAAACTACATAGTTTTCCAAAGACCATAGTTTTAGATCGAGACACTAAGTTTGTTGGATATTTCTAGCGTACATTATGGAAGAATTTGAAGATAGATTTGAAGTTCAATTCATCACATCATCCACAGACTGATGGACAGATAGAGGTGGTGAATAGAAGTTTGGGAAATTTACTGAGATGTTTGGTTGGAAATAAGCCAACAGGATGGGATTTGATTTTACCACAGGTAGAATTTGCATACAATAATTCTATCAACAGGAGCACTGGTAAATCACCATTCCAGATTGTATATGAAAGTAGTCCAAAAAATGCATCTGAGTTGAGAAAGATAGATAAAGGAGAAATAAGTAGTGCTGAAGCTGAGAATTTTGTAGAACATTTGAAGAACATCCATGAGGAGGCGAGGAAGCATATTACCAAGATGAATGCACAGTATAAGGCTAAGGTAGATGAGAAAAGGAGCCATAAGAAATTTCAGGTTGGAGATGAAGTCATGGTTCATTTGTGAAAGGAGCGATTTTCAGTTGGTACATATAACAAGTTGAAAATGAAGAAGTTTGGACCATGTAAGATACTGAAGAAGCATGATTCAAGAAATGCATATGAGGTAGGATTGCCTACTGAGCTGAATATTTCACCAGTGTTTAACATTTCAGATTTGACAAAGTATCATGAAGGAGGTGTTGAAGATGAGGTTGCAGTAGCACAGTGGAGTATTCCAGCAACCAGTTCAGATATCAAGGAGATTGAAGACATACTGTACAGTCGTGTTGGTAGAAGCACAAGGAACAGGACATATGAAGAGTATTTGGTCAAATGGAAAGGACAACCTATTAAAGATTCATCATGGCTAACAAAGGATGAGGTTAACCATCTTGGTTTTCCTCTACACACCTGAGTCATGACAGGATCACTTCTCAAATTATTTTCCACCATTTCAAGTGACCCAACTTTCGAAGACCATAAGTCATTGCCAGTTGACTCGATTGGCTATTATAACCCCATTCTAGAAATGCCATGAAGCACTCTATAGGCTAGACTGGTGTAGAGCACTTGTCACCCAAATTTTCAACCTCATCTGAGGCCTCTAACGCCTTCAAAACCGAGTTCAAAGTTTCTGTACCCTGCTGCCAATACCGAAAATTTCCAATATCTTCAAAACTACACCTGATCTAGCCATAAAACTTTGCTAGCAAGCTGATATGACTGAGATGAACCTCCGTATGTAAAATCAGACATTTCGAGCTCGTAAGACCAACTTACTAAAAATAGAAAGTTTCCATAAATAGAAACTCTACACAAGATAGCACTTATTGAATACAAAAAATAAAAATATTTTTTGGGTGATGCAAGATTGCTCTTACACCCAGGATGCTCCTGCATCACATACATAGATACATACGTACATACATATATATATATAAAAATATATATATATATATATATATATATATATATATATATATATATATATATATATATATAAAGATATATATACATATACATATATGTGTGTGTGTGTGTGTGTGTGTGTCTATAAATACATACATACATACATACACACACACACACACACACACACATATATATATATATATGTATGTATGTATATGTATGTATCTATATATATGTATGTATGTATATGTACATATACATATATATATATACATACATATATATATATATATATATATATATATATATATATATATATATATATATATATATATATATATATATATATATATGTATGTATGTATGTATGTATGTATGTATGTATGTACGTACATACATACATACATACATATGTATGTATGTATGTATATACATACATACATAATATACATACATATATATATATATATATATATATATATATATATATATATATATATATATGTATGTATGTATGTATATATGTATGTATGTATACATACATATACATATATATATATATATATATATATATATATATATATATATATATATATATATATGTATACATATATATCTATGTATATATATATATACATATACATATATATATATATATATACATATACATATATATATACATATACATATATATATATAGATATATATACATACATACATATATATAGATATATAGATATGTATATATGTATATGTATATGTATGTATGTATGTACGTATGTACGTACATACGTACGTACGTACATACATACATACATACATACATACATATACATATATATATAATATATATATATATATATATATATATATATATATATATATATATATATATATATATATATATATATAACCCTAATAAGTCGAAAGACAAAGTTGAAATTTCAATACATTTATCACATGTTACAACAAAGAGGAACATACAAGCGACCAACTTGTTGGATTTAAAAAAATTAAAACTTACAAATTACATTGTTACATCAAAGTTTATTACATTCAGAAGTGATGACCATCTTGTCGATCACTAGATAAAGTACAACATGAAAGAGGTAGAGAGAAAAGAAGAAAGTAAACATTGGAAATATCGAGTCATCAGGTTCTATCTCCTAAGCCATATATACACACACACACACACACACACATATACATATATATATACATATACATATACATATATATATATATATATATATATATATATATATATATATATATATATATATATATATATACATATACATATGTCTATGTACATAGATATACATATGTATATGTACATATATATACATATGTATATATGTATATATACATATGATGAAGGGTGCTCCCCTTAATACCACAAACACATAACAGAAATAGAGAAACCACAACAATATGCAAGAACAGAAAATTGGCTTCTTATTATCTCCACAAATGTAGAATTACAAACTTTCAGAATTACAATATATGCAAAGCCACATGGGCATTCCCTTACAATATTCTGTAGGACAAAGCCTCCAATTATTGTCCAGATCTACTACCCAGAACTATTCTGAACTGCCCAAGACAATAATACAGCCTTCCTTATATAGGCAATTTCCATCGCCTAGGAAGGTTCCAGAATTTTAGCCAATAAGGCCGACCAAACTTAGAATTATTTTATTTTACATTTTATTACATCATAGTTGGCTCAAGATAACCTTTGAAACCGGAACATAAATTTTGAAGAAAATTATTTTCCGCCATTTCAGGTGGCCCAACTTCCGAAGACCATAAGTCATCAGCAGTTGACCGGATCGGCTATTATAACCCTATTTCAGAAACACCACGAAGCACTCTACAGGCTTGACCCGCGCAAACGGCCGCCACCCAAATTTTTGACCTCATCCGGGGCCTCTAAAGCCTTCAAAACTGAGTTCAAAGTTTCTGTACCCTGCTGCCTATACCAAAAATCTTCAATATCTTCAAAACTACACCTGATCTAGCCATGAAACTTTGCTGGCAGACTTATATGACCAAAATGAACCTCCAAGAAAGAAATCAGATCATTCTGAGCACATACAAAAATTACCAAAAATAGTAACTTTCCATAAATAGCAGCTCTGCATGAAATAGCCCTTATTGAATATAAAAATAAAAATATTTTTGGGTGATGCAAGATTGCTCTTACACCCAGGATGCTCCTGCATGAGACACCTGGGGTAATTTGAGAAGTGACCCTGTCACGACTCAGGTGTGTAGACGAAAACCAAGACAACTAACCTTCTCCTTTGTCAGCCATGATGAATCTTCAATAGGTCGTCCTTTCCACTTGACCAGATATTCTTCATATGTCCTGTTCCTTGTGCTTCTACCAACACGACTGTCTAGTATATCTTCGATCTCCTTAGTGTCTGAACTAGTTGCTGGAATACTCCACTATGCTACTGTGATCTCATCTTCAACACCTCCTTCATGATACTCTGTCAGATCTAAAATGTTAAAAACTGGTGAAATATTTAGCTCAGTAGGCAATTCTACCTCATATGCGTTTCCTGAATTATGTTTCTTCAGTATCCTACATGGTCCAAACTTCTTCATTTTTAGCTTGTTATATGTACCAACTGAAAACTGCTCCTTCCGCAAATGAACCATGACTTCATCACCAACCTGAAATTTCTTATACCTATTTTTCTCATCTGCCTTAGCCTTATACTGTGCGTTCATCTTGGTAATATGCTTCCTCATCTCTTCATGGATGTTCTTCAAGTGTTCTGCAAAATCTTCAGCTTCAGCACTACTTATTTCTCCTTTATCTATCTTCCTCAATTCAGATGCATTTCTTGGACTACTTCCATATACAATCTAGAATGGTGATTTACCAGTGCTCCTGTTGACAGAATTATTGTATGCAAAATCCACCTGTGGTAAAATCAAATCCCATCCTATTGGCTTATCTCCAACCAAACATCTCAGCAAATTTCTCAAACTCCTATTCACCACCTTTGTCTGTCCATCAGTCTATGAATGATGTGATGAACTGAACTTCAAATCTATCTTCAACTTCTTCCACAACATACGCCAGAAATATCCAACAAACTTAGTGTCCCGATCTGAAACTATGGTCTTTGGCAAACCATGAAGTCTCACTACTTCTCTGAAAAATAATTCTGCTACATGAACAACATCATTAGTCTTCTTGCAGGGAATGAAATGTGCCATCTTTGAAAATCTATCAACCACCACAAAAATTGAATCATGTCCCCACTGAGTCCTCGGTAAACCAAGAACAAAGTCCATGCTGATATCCTCCCAAGGCTTCTCTGGTATGGGTAATGGCTGATACAACCTTGTATTCTGCTTACTCCTTTCGCCATGTGACATACTCTACAACTCTGTACAAACTTCTTCACATCTTGCTGCAACTGTGGCCAATAATAATTCTCACTAACCAAACCAAAAGTTTTATCACGACCAAAATGTCCAGCCAATCCTCCACTATGCTTCTCCTTGATGAGATTCTCCCTCAGAACTTTGTGGAATGCACAACTGACTCCCTCTGAATAGCATATCATCCTGGATGATGAAATCCAACCATTTTATCCTGTCTAGAGTAACAGGTTCTTCACAAGCTTTCCAAGCTTCACCAAAATCAGGATCCTCTGGATACAAATTCTTGAGTTCCTTGAACCCAACCACTTCAATCTGCATTTCTATCAGCAATAGTTGCCTTCTGCTAAGAGCATCTACAACCCTGGTAGACTTTCCACTCCTGTGTTTCAAAACAAATGTATAACTTTGCAAAAACTCAACCCATTTCAAATGCCTTTGATTCAATTTTCCTTGACTATTCAAATATTGGAAAGCTTGATGATCAGTAAACAAAACAAACTCCTTAGGAAGCAGATAATGTCTCCACTTCTTTAATGCCTAAACTATAGCATAAAATTTCTGATCATAAATAGAATATTTCCTCTTGGCATCATTTAACTTCTCACTGAAATAAGCAATAGGTTTACCTTCTTGGCTCATAATAGCTCCTATTGCAGTACCACTAGCATCACAATCTACTTGAAACACCTTATTAAAATCTGGAAGTGCTAAAACAGGTTGTTCTGTAACTTTTTATTTCAATAATTGAAAACTCTTTTCTGCTCCTTTAGTCCACTTAAACTCTTTTCTATCCCCTCTCATTGTCTCAGTCAAGGGACCACAAGTACTGCTAAAATTTTTGATAAATTTTCTGTAAAAACTAGCTAGACCATGAAAAGATCTTACCTCATTAGCACTCCTCGGAGTAGGCCATTCAAGGATAGCCTGTACCTTCTCTGGGTCTATTTTTAGACCTTCTACTGAAACTACAAATCTCAAATACACTAAACTCTTTCTTCACAAAATTGCACTTCTTCAAATTAATCAACAATTTCTCTTCTCTCAACTTCTCAAATACCATACGAATATGCATCATATTCTCATATAATGTCTGACTAAAGATCAAAATATCATCTAGGTAAACAATGACAAACTTACCCAGAAATTTTTTCAGAACCTCATTCATGAGCCGCATGAAAGTGCTTGGTGCATTGGTTAGCCCAAAAGGCATGACTAACCACTCATACAGTCCTTCTTTTGTCTTGAAGGCAGTCTTCCATTCATCTCCTTCTCTGATCCGAATCTGATGATATCCACTTTTTAGATCTATCTTTAAAAAATACACAGCTCCACTCAAACAGTCCATAATATCATCCATTCATGGAAATGGAAAACCTGTACTTGATTATTGATCTTATTTATTGCCCTAGAATCTGTACACATCCTTCATTCTCCATTCTTCTTTGGTGCTAATACCGTTGGTACAGCACAGGGACTCAGACTCTCACGGATCAATCCTTTATGTAACAGTTCATGTACTTGTCTGTTCAACTTCTCACTTTCTACAGGTGTCATTCTGTGTGCTGCCTTATCTAGCAAACTCGCTCTTGGAATCAAGTCCATTTGATGACTGATCTTCCTGACTGGTGGTAATCCATCAGGCATGTTATCAGATACAATATCCTGAAACTCATTCAACAAATCTGCAACTTCTACAGGAACATCTTCTACTTCTTCTTTACCAGCTTTTGGAATTAAAGAAAAACATACATGCTCATGCCTCATACCATCTAGGAAATTTATTCCATCAACAAAAGTTATCTTTGCATTACCACATACCTTTTCTTCAGTCTCCTTCAATGGTTTTAGCTTATGTCACACTCTATCCTTTGTCAAGGAATAGGTATTCGCACGACCATCATGTACAACACATCTGTCAAACTGCCATGGTCTACCCAACAACATATGACATGCATCCATAGATATGATATCACACAATACCTCATCTTGGTATTCGCCAATCTTGAACTTCACCAGGCATTGTTCATTGACCATGACCTTGTGGTCATCCTGTACCCAGACAATCCGATATGGATGTGGGTGTTTCTATCTCTTGAGCTTCAACTTTGTCAGCATCTCTTCTGACACCAAATTGTCAGTGCTTCCACTATCAATAATCACATCACAACATTTACCTTCACACTTGCACCTGGTGCGAAACAGGCTCCTCCTTTGCTCAGGTTCATTCTCACCACTCAGCAGGACTCTTTTGGTTATCAACATTTTTCCTCTTTCAGCATCTTCAGAATTTGATGATCTGGCATCTTCATCTACATGTGCAACTCTGCCTGGCCTTCATTTCTCTTGTCTGTTCTGCCTTGGCGCTGAGGACATTCAAATGCCCTATGACCTTTTTCTCCACAGTGAAAACATGTTCCAGAGAAGCCACCTCTTCCAGATCCTTTTCCTCTTCTCTTCCTCTTTGATCTCTATTATTCTGATCGTGGAAGCGATTGGAATTATTTCCTCCCTGGTTCTGACTACTACTGGCCTCATCCTTATTTTTCGGATCCTCATTTCGGCCACCATATGACTGTCCACCAGATCATCCACCGTGACCTCTTCCGTTTTTGTCTGCTCTCAAACTTCTTGTTCAGCTTTTCCTCTACTTTTAGGGCAAACTGGTATGCCTCTTCAATACTGTTCATTCAAACCAGATTCAGCTCCTCCTGAATGCTTGGCCTTAACCCATTAAGGTATCAGGCAACTTTCTCCTTATCAGCTTCTGCGTGGCCTGTTCTAATGAGAAGTCGATAGAACTCCTCTGTATACTCCTGAACAGATCTTCCTGCTTGCTTCAAACTCTGCATTTTTTTTAGTAGGTCAATCTCATAATCAACAGGAATGAACTGTCGCTTCAATTTATCCACCATCTGATCCCATCTCGTGATTTTCTCATTTCCCCTTCTATTTTGCTCCAACTGAATCTCTTGCCACCATATCTTCACATGACCTTTCAGTCTGGCCTTCGCAAATTTGACCCTATCAGGATCCTCAACATCTTTATACTCAAAATATTCCTCACATTCTGATGCAGGAGCATCCTGGGTGTAAGAGCAATCTTGCATCACCCAAAAATATTTGTTTTTGCTTTTCAATAAGGGCTATCTTGTGCAGAGCTGCTATTTCTAAAAACTTTCTATTTTTAGTAAGTTGGTCATACGATCTCGGAATGTTCTGATTTCACATGTGGAGGTTCATCTCTGTCATATCAGCCTGCCAGTAAAGTTTCATGGCTAGATCAAGTCTGGTTTTGAAGATATTGAAAATTTTTGGTTTTGGAAACAAGGTGCAGAAACTTTGAACTCAGTTTTGAAGGCTTTAGAGGCCCCGGATGAGGTCGAATTTTGGGCTGAATGAAGCTTTCTTAATTCAAGCATTGTAGAGCTCCTCGCGCCCTTTCCGAAATGGGGTTACAATAGTCAATCAGGTCAACTGGTGATGACTTATGGTCTTCGGAAGTTGGGTCACTTGAAATGGCAGAAAATAATTTTTCTTCAAAATTTCTGTTCGGGTTTCAAAATTTATTTTGAGCTGACTTTGATGTAATAAATTGAAAAATAAAATAATTCTAAGTTTGGTCGGCCCTATGGGCTAAATTTCTGGAACCTTCCCAGGCGGTGGAAAATTGCCTATATAAGGGAAGGCTGTATTATTGTCTTAGGCAGTTTAGAATAGTTCTGGGTAGTAGATCTGGGTAATAGTTCGAGGCTTTGTCCTACAGAATATTGTAAGGGAATACCCATGTGGCTTTGCACGTTGTAATTCTGAAAATTTATAATTCCACATTTGTGGAGATAATAAGAAGCCAATTTTCTATTCTTGCATATTATTGTTGTTGTTTCTCTATGTCTGTTCTGTGTTTGTGGTATTAAGGGGAGCACCCTTCATCAAGTGGTATCAGAGCAGGTTTTCCTGAGTGGTGTAAATAGATCGCCAACTGTGAGGCAGTTTGCACCAGGACCGTGGTTAGGGTTTCAGCGCGTATCGTGAAAATGCCTCCACGAAGAGAACGTGGCAGAAGAGCTGGTGCTGTGACACCTGAGGTTAGAAAGCTGCAGAGACAAGTGCGAGCATTGCAAGAAGAGATTCGTAGAGGAATGAATCTTAATGTCAGAGACGAAAGCGAGGATGAAGCCGAAGAAGAATATGAAGAAGGAGAAGTTGAAATTGTGAACCAGGAGGAAGAAAGACTTTTTCGGGCGATTTCCAAGATTGGGAAAAGACCTAAGATTGAGGTTCCTACATTTTCTGGAAATCTTAACCCAGAGGAATTGATCGACTCGATCAATGAATGTGAAGAATATTTTGAGTATGAAGATGTCGAGGATCCTGATAGGGTCAAATTTGTGAAGGCCAGACTGAAAGGTCATGCGAAGATATGGTGGCAAGAGATTCAGTTGGAGCGAAATAGAAGGGGAAAGGAGAAAATCACGAGATGGGATCGGATGGTGGATAAATTGAAGCGACAGTTCATTCCTGTTGATTATGAGCTTGACCTACTGAAGAAAATGCAGAGTTTGAAGCAAGCAGGAAGATCTGTTCAGGAGTATACAGAGGAGTTCTATCGACTTCTCATTAGAACAGGCCATGCAGAAGCTGATAAGGAGAAAGTTGCCCGATACCTTAATGGGTTAAGGCCAAGCATTCAGGAGGAGCTGAATCTGGTTCGAATGAACAGTATTGAAGAGGCATACCAGTTTGCCCTAAAAGTAGAGGAAAAGCTGAACAAGAAGTTTGAGAGCAGACAAAACGGAAGAGGGTCGCGGTGGACGATCTGGTGGACGGTCATATGGTGGCTGAAATGAAGATCTGAAAAAGAAGAATGAGGCCAGTAGCAGTCAGAATTAGAGAGGAAATAATTCCAATCGCTTCCAGGATCAGAATAATAGAGATCAAAGAGGAAGGGGAAGAGGACAAGGATCTGGAAGAGGTGGCTTCCGTGGAACATGTTTTCACTGTGGAGAAAAAGGTCATAGGCATTTGAATGTCCTCAGCGCCAAGGCAGAATAGACAGGAGAAATGAAGGTCAGGCCAGAGTTGCACATGTAGATGAAGATGCCAGATCATCAAATTCTGAAGATGCTGAAAGAGGAGAAATGCTGATTAACAGAAGAGTCCTGTTGAGTGGTGAGAATGAACCTGCGCAAAGGAGGAGCTTGTTTCACACCAGGTGCAAGTGTGAAGGTAAATGTTGTGATGTGATCATCGATAGTGGAAGCACTGACAATTTGGTGTCAGAAGAGATGGTGACAAAGTTGAAGCTCAAGAGACAGAAACACCCACATCCATATCGGATTGCCTGGGTATAGGATGACCACAAGGTCATGGTCAATGAACAATGCCTGATGAAGTTCAAGATTGGTGGATACCAAGATGAGGTACTGTGTGATGTCATATCTATGGATGCATGTCCATATGTTGTTGGGTAGACCATGACAGTTTGACAAATGTGCTGTACATGATGGTCGTAGCGAATACCTATTCCCTGACAAAGGATGGAGTGCGACATAAGCTAAAACCATTGAAGGAGACTAAAGAAAAGGTATGTGGTAATGCAAGGATAACTTTTGTTGATGGAAGAAGTTTCCTAGATGGTATGAGGCATGAGCATGTATGTTTTTCTTTAATTCCAAAAGTTGGTAAAGAGGAAGTAGAAGATGTTCCTGTAGAAGTTGGAGATTTGTTGAATAAGTTTCAGGATATTGTATCCGATAACATGCCTGATGGATTACCACCAGTCAGGAAGATCAGTCATCAGATGGACTTGATCCCAGGAGCGAGTTTGCCAATAAGGCAGCACACAGAATGACACCTGCAGAAAGTGAGGAGTTGAATAGACAAGTACATGAACTGTTACAGAAAGGATTGAACCGTGAGAGTCTGAGTCCCTATGCTTGTACCAGCAGTATTAGCACCAAAGAAGAATGGAGAATGGAGGATGTGTACAGATTCTAGGGCAATAAACAAGATCACAATCAAGTACAGGTTTCCATTGCCACGAATGGATGATATTATGGACTGTTTGAGTGGAGCTGTGTATTCTCAAAAAGATAGATCTAAAAAGTGGATATCATCAGATTCAGATCAGAGAAGGAGATGAATGGAAGACTACCTTCAAGACAAAGGAAGGACTGTATGAGTGGTTAGTCATGCCTTTTGGCTAACCTATGCACTGAGCACTTTCATGCGGCTCATGAACGAGGTTCTGAAAGAATTTCTGGGTAAGTTTGTCATTGTTTACCTAGATGATATTTTGATCTTAGTAAGACATTGGATGAGCATATGATGCATATTTGTATGGTATTTGAGAAGTTGAGAGAAGAGAAATTGTTGATTAATTTGAAGAAGTGCAGTTTTGTGAAGAAAGAGTTAGTGTATTTGGGATTTGTAGTTTCAGCAGAAGGTCTAAAAATGGACCCAGAGAAGGTACAGGCTATCCTTGATGGCCTACTCCAAGGAGTGCTACTGAGGTAAGATCTTTTCATGGTCTAGCTAACTTTTACAGAAAGTTTATCAGAAATTTTAGCAGTATTTGTGGACCCTTGACTGAAACAATGAGAGGGGATAGAAAAGAGTTTAAGTGGACTAATGGGGCAGAAAAGAGTTTTCAATTGTTGAAACAAAAAGTTACAGAACAACCTGTTTTAGCACTTCCAGATTTTAATAAGGTGTTTCAAGTAGATTGTGATGCTAGTGGTACTGCAATAGGAGCTGTTATGAGCCAAGAAGGTAAACCTGCTGCTTATTTCAGTGAGAAGTTAATGATGCCAAAAGAAAATATTCTATTTATGATCAGAAATTTTATGCTATAGTTCAGGCATTAAAGAAGTGGAGACATGATCTGCTTCCTAAGGAGTTTATTTTGTATACTAAACATCAAGCTTTGCAATATTTGAATAGTCAAGAAAAGTTGAATCAGAGGCATTTGAAATGGGTTGAGTTTTTGCAGAGTTATACATTTGTTTTGAAACACAGGAGTGAAAAGTCTAATAGGGTTGCAGATGCTCTTAGCAGAAGGCAACTATTGCTGACAGAAATGCAAATTGAAGTGGTTGGGTTCAAGGAACTCAAGAATTTGTATCTAGAGGATCCTGATTTTGGTGAAGCTTGGAAAGTTTGTAAAGAACCTGTTACTCTAGACAGGACGAAATGGCTGAATTTTATCATCCAAGATGATATGCTATTCAGAGGGAGTCAGTTGTGCATTCCACGAAGTTCTATGAGGGAGAATCTCATCAAGGAGAAGCATAGTGGAGGATTGGCTGGACATTTTGGTCGTGATAAAACCCTTAGTTTGGTTAGTGAGAATTATTATTGGCCACAGTTGCAGCAAGATGTGAAGAAGTTTGTACAGCGTTGCAGAGTATGTCAGATGGCGAAAGGAGTGAAGCAGAATACAGGATTGTATCAGTCATTACCTGTACCAGAGAAACCTTGGGAGGATATCAGCATGGACTTTGTTCTTGGTTTACCGAGGACTTAGCGGGGACATGATTCAATTTTTGTGGTGGTTGACAGATTTTCAAAGATGGCACATTTCATTCCCTGCAAGAAGACTAATGATGCTGTTCATGTAGCAGAACTATTTTTCAGAGAAGTAGTGAGACTTCATGGTTTGCCAAAGACCATAGTTTCAGATCGGGATACTAAGTTTGTTGGATATTTCTGGCGTACATTGTGGAAGAAGTTGAAGATAGATTTGAAGTTCAGTTCATCACATCATCCACAAACTGATGGACAAACAGAGGTGGTGAATAGGAGTTTGGGAAATTTGCTGAGATATTTGGTTGGAGATAAGCCAACAGGATGGGATTTGATTTTACCACAGGCAGAATTTGCATACAATAATTCTGTCAACAGAAGCACTGGTAAATCACCATTTCAGATTGTATATGGAAGTAGTCCAAGAAATGCATCTGAATTGAGGAAGATAGATAAAGGAGAAATAAGTAGTGCTGAAGCTGAGGATTTTGCAGAACAGTTGAAGAACATCCATGGGGAGGTGAGGAAGCATATTACCAAGATGAACGCATAGTATAAAGCTAGGCAGATGAGAAAAGGAGGTATAAGGAATTTCAAGTTGGTGATGAAGTCATGGTTCATTTGCGAAAGGAGCGGTTTCCATTTGGTACATATAACAAGCTGAAAATAAAGAAGTTTGGACCATGTAAGATACTGAAGAAACATGATTTAGGAAATGCATATGAGGTAGAATTGCCTACTGAGCTAAATATTTCACCAGTGTTTAACATTTCAGATTTGACAGAGTATCATAAAGGAGGTGTTGAAGATGAGATCACAGCAGCACAGTGGAGTACTCCAGCAACTAGTTCAGACACTAAGGAGATCGAAGATATACTGGACAGTCATGTCGGCAGAAGCACAAGAAACAGGACATATGAAGAATATCTGGTCAAGTGGAAAGGATGACCTATTGAAGATTCATCATGGCTAACAAGGGTGGAGGTTAACCGTCTTAGTTTTCCTCTGCACACCTGAGTCGTGACAGGGTCACTTCTCAAATTACCCTGGGTGTCTGATGCAGGAGCATCCTGGGTGTAAGAGCAATCTTGCATCACCCAAAAATATTTGTTTTTGCTTTTCAATAAGGGCTATCTTGTGCAGAGCTACTATTTCTAGAAACTTTCTATTTTTAGTAAGTTGGTCATACGATCTCGGAATGTTTTGATTTCACATGTGGAGGTTCATCTCTGTCATATCAGCCTGCCAGTAAAGTTTCATGGCTAGATCAAGTCTGGTTTTGAAGATATTGAAAATTTTCGATTTTGGAAACAAGGTGCAGAAACTTTGAACTCAGTTTTGAAGGCTTTAGAGGCCCCGGATGAGGTCAAATTTTGGGCTGAATGAAGCTTGCTTGATTCAAGCGTTTTAGAGCTCCTCGCGCCCTTTTCGAAATGGGGTTACAATAGTCAATCGGGTCAACTGGTGATGACTTATGGTCTTTGGAAGTTGGGTCACCTGAAATGGCAGAAAATGATTTTTCTTCAAAATTTCTGTTCGGGTTTCAAAATTTATTTTGAGCCGACTTTGATGTAATAAATTGAAAAATAAAATAATTCTAAGTTTGGTCGGCCCTATGGGCTAAATTTCTGGAACCTTCCCAGGCGGTGGAAAATTGCCTATATAAGGAAGGCTGTATTATTGTCTTAGGTAGTTCAAAATAGTTCTGGGTAGTAGATCTGGGTAATAGTTTGAGGCTTTGTCCTACAGAATATTGTAAGGGAATGCCCATGTGGCTTTGCATGTTGTAATTCTGAAAATTTGTAATTCCACATTTGTGGAGATAATAAGAAGCCAATTTTCTGTTCTTGCATATTATTGTTGTTATTTCTCTATGTCTGTTATGTGTTTGTGGTATTAAGGGGAGCACCCTTCATCAAGTGGTATCAGAGCAGGTTTTCCTGAGTGTGTAAATAGATCGCTGACTGTGAGGCAGTTTGCACCAGGACCGTGGTTAGGGTTTCAGCGTGTATCGTGAAAATGCCTCCACGAAGAGAACGTGGCGGAAGAACTGGTGCTGTGACACCTGAGGTTAGAGAGCTGCAGAGACAAGTGTGAGCATTGCAAGAAGAGATTCGTAGAGGAATGAATCTTACTGTCAGAGACGAAAGCGAGGATGAAGCCGAAGAAGAATATCAAGAAGGAGAAGTTAAAATTGTGAACCAGGAGGAAGAAAGACTTTTTTGGGCGATTTCCAAGATTGGGAAAAGACCTAAGATTGAGGTTCCTACATTTTCTGGAAATCTTAACCCAGAGGAATTGATCGACTCGATCAATGAATGTGAAGAATATTTTGAGTATGAAGATGTCGAGGATCCTGATAGGGTTAAATTTGCGAAGGCCAGACTGAAAGGTCATGCGAAGATATGGTGGCAAGAGATTCAGTTGGAGCGAAATAGAAGGGGAAAGGAGAAAATCATGAGATGGGATCGGATGGTGGATAAATTGAAGCGACAGTTCATTCCTATCGATTATGAGCTTGACAGACTGAAGAAAATGCAGAGTTTGAAGCAAGCAGGAAGATCTGTTCAGAGTATACAGACGAGTTCTATCGACTTCTCATCAGAACAGGCCATGCAGAAGCTGATAAGGAGAAAGTTGCCCGATACCTTAATGGGTTAAGGCCAAGCATTCAAGAGGAGCTGAATCTGGTTTGAATGAACAGTATTGAAGAGGCATACCAGTTTGCCCTAAAAGTAGAGGAAAAGTTGAACAAGAAGTTTGAGAGCAGACAAAATAGAAGAGGTTGCGGTGGACGATTTATTTGGTGGACGGTCATATGGTGGCCAAAATGAAGATCCGAAAAAGAAGGATGAGGCCAGTAGCAGTCAGAATCAGAGAGGAAATAATTCTAATCGCTTCCAGGATCAGAATAATAGAGATCAAAGAGGAAGGGGAAGAGGACAAGGATCTGGAAGAGGTGGCTTCCGTGGAATATGTTTTCACTGTGGAGAAGAAGGTCATAGGGAATTTGAATGTCCTCAGCGCCAAGGCAGAATAGACAGGAGAAATGAAGGCCAGGCCAGAGTTGCACATGTAGATGAAAATGCCAGATCATCAAATTCTGAAGATGCTGAAAGAGGAGAAACGCTGATTAACAGAAGAGTCCTGTTGAGTGGTGAGAATGAACCTGCGCAAAGGAGGAGCTTGTTTCGCACCAGGTGCAAGTGTGAAGGTAAATGTTGTGATGTGATCATCGATAGTGGAAGCACTGACAATTTGGTGTCAGAAAAGATGGTGACAAAGTTGAAGCTCAAGAGACAGAAACACCCACATCCATATCGGATTGCCTGGGTATAGGATGACCACAAGGTCATGGTCAATGAACAATGCCTGGTGAAGTTCAAGATTGGTGGATACCAAGATGAGGTACTGTGTGATGTCATATCTATGGATGCATGTCATATGTTGTTGGGTAGACCATGGCAGTTTGACAGATGTGCTGTATATGATGGTCGTGCGAATACCTATTCCCTGACAAAGGATGGAGTGTGACATAAGCTAAAACCATTGAAGGAGACTAAACAAAAGGTATGTGGTAATGCAAGGATAACTTTTGTTGATGGAAGAAGTTTCTTAGATGGTATGAGGCATGAGCATGTATGTTTTGCTTTAATTCCAAAAGTTGGTAAAGAGGAAGTAGAAGATGTTCCTGTAGAAGTTGCAGATTTGTTGAATGAGTTTCAGGATATTGTATCCGATAACGTGCCTGATAGATTACCACCAGTCAGGAAGATCAGTCATCAGATGGGCTTGATCCCAGGAGCGAGTTTTCCAAATAAGGCAGCACAAAGAATGACACCTGCAGAAAGTGAGGAGTTGAACAGACAAGTACATGAACTGTTACAGAAGGGGTTGATTTGAGAGAGTCTGAGTCCCTGTGTTGTACCAGCGGTATTAGCACCAAAGAAGAATGGAGAGTGGAGGATGTGTACAGATTCTAGGGCACATAAACAAGATCACAATCAAGTACAGGTTTCCATTGCCACGAATGGATGATATTATGGACTGTTTGAGTGGAGCTGTGTATTTCTCAAATATAGATCTGAAAAGTGGATATCATCAGATTCGGATCAGAGAAGGAGATGAATGGAAGACTGCCTTCAAGACAAAGGAAGGACTGTATGAGTGGTTAGTCATGCCTTTTGGGCTAACCAATGCACTGAGCACTTTCATGCGGCTCATGAACGAGGTTCTGAAAGAATTTCTGGGTAAGTTTGTCATTGTTTACCTAGATGATATTTTGATCTTTAGTAAGACATTGGATGAGCATATGATGCATATTCGTATGGTATTTGAGAAGTTGAGAGAAGAGAAATTATTGATTAATTTGAAGAAGTGCAGTTTGTGAAGAAAGAGTTAGTGTATTTGGGATTTGTAGTTTCAGCAAAAGGTCTAAAAATAGACCCAGAGAAGGTACAGGCTATCCTTGAATGACCTACTCCAAGGAGTGCTACTGAGGTAAGATCTTTTCATGGTCTAGCTAGCTTTTACAGAAAGTTTATCAGAAATTTTAGCAGTATTTGTGGACCCTTGACTGAAACAATGAGAGGGATAGAAAAGAATTTAAGTGGACTAATGGGGCAGAAAAGAGTTTTCAATTGTTGAAACAAAAAGTTACAGAACAACCTGTTTTAGCACTTCCAAATTTTAATAAGGTGTTTCAAGTAGATTGTGATGCTAGTGGTACTACAATAGGAGCTGTTATGAGCCAAGAAGGTAAACTTGCTGCTTATTTCAGTGAGAAGTTAAATGATGCCAAGAGGAAATATTCTGTTTATGATCAGGAATTTTATGCTATAGTTCAGGCATTAAAGAAGTAGAGACATTATCTACTTCCTAAGGAGTTTGTTTTGTATACTGATCATCAAGCTTTGCAATATTTGAATAGTCAAGGAAAGTTGAATCAGAGGCATTTGAAATGGGTTGAGTTTTTGCAGAGTTATACATTTGTTTTGAAACACAGGAGTGGAAAGTCTAATAGGGTTGTAGATGCTCTTAGCAGAAGGCAACTATTGCTGACAGAAATGCAGATTGAAGTGGTTGGGTTCAAGGAACTCAAAAATTTGTATCCAGAGGATCCTGATTTTGGTGAAGCTTGGAAAGTTTGTAAAGAACCTGTTACTCTAGACAGGACGAAATGGCTGGATTTTATCATCCAAGATGATATGCTATTCAGAGGGAGTTAGTTTTGCATTCCACGAAGTTCTATGAGGGAGAATCTTATCAAGGAGAAGCATAGTGGAGGATTGGCTGGACATTTTAGTCATGATAAAACCTTTGGTTTGGTTAGTGAGAATTATTATTGGCCACAGTTGCAGCAAGATGTGAAGAAGTTTGTACAGCGTTGCAGAGTATATCAGATGGTGAAAGGAGTGAAGCAGAATACAAGATTGTATCAGCCATTACCTGTACCAGAGAAGGGTGCTCTCCTTAATACCACAAACACATAACATAAACAGAGAAAACACAATAATATGCAAGAATAGAAAATTGGCTTCTTATTATCTCCACAAATGTGGAATTACAAACTTTCAGAATTACAATATATGCAAAGCCACATGGGCATTCCCTTACAATATTCTGTAGGACAAAGCCTCGAATTATTGCCCTGATCTACTACCCAGAACTATTCTAAACTGCCCAAGACAATAATACAACCTTCCTTATATAGGCAATTTCCACCGCCTGGGAAGGTTCCAGAATTTTAGCCAATAAGGCCGACCAAACTTAGAATTATTTTATTTTACATTTTATTACATCATAGTCGGCTCAAGATAACCTTTGAGACCCGAACAGAAATTTTAAAGAAAATTATTTTCCGCCATTTCAGGTGGCCCAACTTCTGAAGACCATAAGTCATCACCAGTTGACCCGATCAGCTATAATAACCCCATTTCGGAAACACCACGAACCGCTCTATAGGCTTGACCCGCGCAAGCGCCTGTCATCCAAATTTTTGACCTCATCCGGGGCCTCTAAAGCCTTCAAAATTGAGTTTGAAATTTCTGTACCCTGCTGCCTATACTGAAAATCTTCAATATCTTCAAAACTACACCTGATCTAGCCATGAAACTTTGCTGGCAGACTTATATGACCAAAATGAACCTCGAAGAAAGAAATCAAATCATTCTGAGCACATACGAAAATTACCAAAATAGTAACTTTCCATAAATAGCAGCTCTGCACGAAATAGCCCTTATTGAATATAAAAATAGAAATATTTTTGGGTGATGCAAGATTGCTCTTACATCCAAGATGCTCCTGCATCAACATATGTATATATATACATATATATATATATATATATATATACATACATATATATATATATATATATGTACATATGGATATATATATATATATATACATATACATATATATA
>BSBK01011116.1:0-252554 GCA_027943335.1 Chamaecyparis obtusa | reverse complement strand
TATATATATATATATATATTATATATATATATATATATATATATATATATATATATAGTATATATGTATATATATATATGTATATTATATATATATATATATATATATATATATATATATATATATCTGTGTGTGTGTGTGTTGTTAAAGAATACCTTGTTTAATGAAAAAGTTCATAGTTTAAACAATAACTTAAATTATGTATAATATTAAAAATAAAAAATATGAAATAAATGTCAAATGATTGTAGTTCAATTAGTTTACCACACTTGTTAACGATGATGGAATGTGATGCAAGAGGAGGGTAGGAGGGGCCAAGGAATGGAACACCCTAACCTGAACCACCTTGCTCAACAACACACAGAAGCAACAACAACACAGTGGGAGAGAGAAAAATGCAAATCATTCATATATTTACTTCAAATTGATTCATACATGCCGAGATCTAAGGCCTTCCTAGTTTTGGCCAAATATTACAATGAAATACAAAAGTCCTCCAACATGTGAGGATCTGCAGATAATCTCAATCTTCAACCTTCTATCTTCTATCCAAAAAAATTGACTCTAAAACACTAACCAAACAACTACATTTATACAACAGGCTACTGAACTGAGTTGGCCTTTAGAGCCACAATCAACAAAAGGAACCACACGCTTCCCAATGATGGATACCATCATTAAATCTATGACCCATAATCAATGCACAAGTTGACATCAATAGAAACTTAAAGAAACCTGTCGGTAAGCAAAGCCAACCGAGCACTAGACAAGCATCACTGAGCGCCAGTGAAATTATCGAGCACCAAAGAGATAATCGACCAACACTGGTGAACAAAGGAAGCCGAGCAACACCAAACCAACTCAGTCAAAGAAGGAACCGAGAAACACAAACAAACTCCAAATATGTTTTTGGTGACATAGGATTGCCAAGGACCCGAGATGCTCCTGCATTAGACACCTGGGGTTATTTGAAAACAATTCTCTGAATCATTCAGTAGGTATGATTCGAGCTGCATCTAACTTAGACTGTGAAATCCATGAATTGTCTTCAATCGGTCTATTCTTCCACTTTACCAGATATTCCACATACTATTTTTCTCTTGTACTTCTACCAATTCTTTGTTCCAAATTATGCTCAACTTCTTCATTCTGCTTCTTAGGATATTCCATCAGTGCCACCATGTCTTCTTCAGGTTCATGAAACTCATGAAAATTAGTAGTGTTGAAAATAGGTGATATATCCATGTCATCAGGTAACTCAACCTCATATGCATTTCCACTATCAAATTTTCTCAAAATATTGCAAGGTCAAAACTTCTTCATCTTCAGCTTCCCATATCTTCCAACAGGAAATCTACCTTTTCTCAAATGAACCATCACTTCATCACCAACATCAAAATTCTTATGTCTTCTTGATCTATCAGCTCTGTCTTTTTATTTCTGATTACTCTTTTCTAGCTTTAGCTTCACATCTTCATGCAATGTCTTCATGTACTCAACAAATATTTCTCCTTCGGCACTTCTTTTTCTTTCATCACCAATGTCTCTCAAATTTGATATACCTCTCGATTGCATTCCATTTACAATCTCAAAAGGTGTTTTTCTAGTGCTTCTATTCACCGAATTATTGTATGCAAACTCTTCTTGTGCCAACATAGAATCCCAATTACCTAGTGTGTCTCCAACTAAACATCTCAAAAGATTACCCAAGCTTCTATTCACAACTTATGTCTGTCCATCAGTTTGTGGGTGAAATGTAGAACTATATTTCAACTCGGTACCCAACTTTCTCCAAGGAGTCTTCCAAAAGTATCCAACAAATTTACTATCTCGGTCAAAGATAATACTCCTCAGTAATCCATGCAATCTGACAATTTTCTTAAATAAAAGATCTGCTACATGTATTGCATCTGATGTCTTTCTACAAGGTATAAAATGTGCCATTTTAGAAAATATATCCATAACTACAAATATATAATCATTACCTCTTACTGTCTTCAGTAAGCCAAGAATAAAATCCATACTGATAACAATCCAAGGTTTCTCAAGTACAACAATCAATGTATACAATCCAGTATTCTGACTTACTCCTTTTGCAACTTGACAAACTCCACAACTTTTCACAAATTTTTGAACGTCTTTATACAACTGTGGCCAAAAGTATTTCTCCTTAAGAAAACTCAATGTCTTATCAACACTAAAATGTCTAGCCAAACCACCACTATGTTTCTCTTTTATCAAATTAGTTATCATAGGTCCTCTCGGTATACACAACTGAATACCTTTAAACAACATACCTCCTTGCATAAAATATTCATCCCATTTAGTACTTTGTTGATCTTGAATAGGTGCTTTTCACTTTCTGCACAGCTCAGAAAAATCAAGATCAAATTCATAAGAATCTGTCATGGCATCAAAGCCTAGAATTCCAATTTTCATCTCGATCATCAAAGATCTCCTTCTACTCAATGCATTAGCAACTCGGTTAGTGACTCTAGTCTTATGCTTTATCACAAATGTATAAATCTGCAAATACTCAACCCATTTCATATGTCTCCAATTCAACTTATTCTGACTACCCAAATACTATAAAGCCTTATGATCAGTATACAACACAAATTCACGCAGTATCAAATAATATCTCCATTTCTTTAGTGCTTGAACAATAGCATATAATTCTTGATCACACACGAAATATTTCCTTTTTGCATCATTCAAATTTTGACTAAAGAAAGCAACAAGTTTACCTTCTTGACTCAATACAGCTCCAATTGCACTACCACTTGCATCACATTCCACTTGAAATACCTTATTGAAATCAGGCAATGCCAAAATAGGCAATTCAACAACCTTCTACTTTAGAGTCTCAAAACTTTTATCATCTCCATGTGTCCACTTGAATTCTTTTTTGTCTCCTCTCATAGTCTCAGTCATAGCATTACAAATTGAGCTGCAATTTCTAATGAACTTTTAGTAAAAACTTGGAAAACCATGAAATGATCTTACCTCACTAGCATTCATAGGTGTAGGCCAATTCAAAATAGCTTCAACCTTTTTAGGATCCATTCTCAAACCATCAATTGAGATCACAAATCCCAAATACACAATCTCCTATTTCATGAATGAACACTTTTTCAGATTTATTAGCAAATTTTCTTCTTTCAATCTCTGCAAAAATTTTCTAACATGCTACAAATGTTCTCTGGTCTTACTGAATATTAGAATATCATCAAGATATACAATAAAAACTTACCCAATAATTTATTTAAAACTTCATTCATCAACCTCATAAAAGTACTCAGTGCATTAGTTAAACCAAAGGCAATAACCAACCACTCATACAAACCTTCTTTTGTCTTGAAATTAGTCTTCCATTCATCACCTTCTTTGATTCTGATATGATGATACCCACTTTTCAAATCAATCTTGGTAAAATACTTTTCTCTAGTCAAACTATCTATTATATCATCCATTCTCGGTATAGGAAACCTAAACTTCGCTGTTATCTTGTTGATTTCTCTGGAATCAGTACACATTCTCCATTCTTCCTAGGTGCCAATACTGGAGGTACTGGACAAGGACTCAAACTTTCTCTAATCAAACCTTTCTCCAGCAACTCTTGAATCTGTAAGAAATGATAAGAAAGAGCAAAAGATCTAGTTTAATCTAATGAGCAAAGTGTGAGGAAAAGCATACCATGAGATAAACAAAAACTAGAAGCATTCACCATCCAATATGAGACAATATTTTTGAAGGGGGGAAAGCATAAAAAAACCCCCGTGATATTATTATGAATGGGCCAAAAAGCCTAAGAGAGAGAGAAAGAAAATGAGAGCAAAATGCTCATACAATGCTTCAAGAGAATGAGAATGAGAAACTATGTGTTGCTAGAGAATGCCTTGAGAAAAGAGAAGAGAAGCATCTCTTAAGAAGAGATGAGAGGAAAGGAGTAGAATGTAACTCCCATGTGCATGTGAACCACATTCATAATGTGTGTGCCACTTGTGCTAATTCCTCTTAAGGAGGAATCTAAGAAAAAGAAAATACAAAAAATAAAAAATGTCCTCACACATGGAAGAAGAGGACAAAATAACATGTAGGGATTCTATAGGAATCTCCTACTTACAAAATAAAATACCTTGGTTTATAATAAAACACCAAGGAAAGATTAAATTCTAACACCCCCCTTTAATCTTTACTTGGGGGTTTACAATCAAAGGGTATCAAACCCATATTTTTACAATGAAATTCAAACTTCTCTCTTGGAAGAGGCTTTGTGAGGATGTCAGCAACTTGATGTTGTCCTTGGCAGAAAAGAAGAGAGACTTGCTGGTTGTGAATGTGTTCTCTAATGAAGTGATGATGAAGAGCAATGTGCTTGGATCTTGCATGGTAAACTAGATTCTTTGCTAGAGCTATTGCACTTTGGTTATCACAAAACAAAGGTGTAGGTTCCTCTTGAGGTAGACCCAAATCTGCAAGTAATCTTCTAAGCCAAAGAGCTTCTTTTGCTGCTGTAGTACAACCTTTATATTATGCTTCAGTAGAACATAGATAAACAAATTGTTGCTTTTTACTTTTCCATGAAATTGTACCTGAACCAAGAAGAAAACAATAACCACTAGTGGATTTCCCATCATTGGGATCTCCTCCTAGATTTGAATCAGTATAACCTTTAAGTCTAAAATCAGCAGTATTATCAAAATATAAAGCATACTGTGAAGTACCTTTTATGTACCTTAAGATTCTTTTTGCAGCTTTCAAATGAGTTTGTTGAGGTTTGGACATAAATCTAGAGACTAATCCAACACTAAAAGAAATATCAGGTCTAGTAAGAGTTAAATAAATTAAACTTCCTACTAGCTGTCTATAATAAGTGGCATCAACATAAGGAGTCATAGTATCAGCTTCTAATTTAGTGCCTAAATCACAAGGTATGGAAACAGCATTAGCATTAATTAAATCAAATCTATGTAATAAATCTTGAGCATATTTAGTTTGAGAAACATAAATACCATTTTCTGTTTGCCAAAATTGCATTCCTTAAAAAATAATATAAAATTCCTAAATCGGTCATTTGAAATGTGTGATTAAGTTGAAACTTAATGTCTAAAATCAAAGGTGTGGAACTAGAAGTAAGAATAAGATCATCTACATATAAGATAATAATGATAAGTTCACCATCACAATGCTTAATGTAAAGGTTAGGATCATTTTGACTTCTTTGATAACCTTGAGAAAGAAAGAAAGCATTAATCTTAGAATACCATTCCCTAGGAGATTGTTTTAAGCCATAAATTGATTTATTAAGTTTGCACACAAGATTTTCATTACCTGTTTGAATAAAACCTGGTGGTTGTGCCATGTAAATTTCTTCATGCAAATCTCCATTAAGAAAAGCACTTTTAACATCCATTTGGTGAATAGGCCAATGCATTTTAGTAGCTAAAGCAAGAATTACTTTGATAGTAGGCATTTTAGCTACTGGAGAAAAAGTTTTAGTATAATCTAAACCTTCAACTTGAGAAAATCCTCTAGCAACTAATTGAGCTTTATATTTAGATATTTCATTATCAGAATTAACCTTAGTTTTATACAACCATTTACATGAAACTAAATTTTTACCTTGAGGTAAGGGAACAAGATCCCAAGTGTTATTAGCAATCAAAGTGTTATATTCTTCTTGCATAGTAGTTTGCCAATGTGGTTGAGTTTTAGCTTCATTAAAAGTTTGAGGATCTTGAGAGTTCATAACTTTAGACATCAAAGCATAATTGCAGTAGTTTATTCTTCTAGGTTTAAGTCCTCCCATTCTAGTAATGTAATCATCAGTATCATTAACCAAATTTTTGAACCATTTAGGATGATGTTTTGAATTAATAGATTCACTACTAGGACAATCAGGAGTAACATTAGAACCATGAGGAGTTGAAAGAACAGTTTCATTAATGTCATTTTTTGTATTTTTAATATTTAAAGAAACAGAAACAGATTCATTTTGAGTAGGGTTTAGAGAAGGAGGTTGGTCCTCCACAAGAACAATTTGACCTTTATCAAAATTAGAATCTTGAACTTGAGAACAGTCATGAACACCATTTTCAGCAATACATACATCTCTAGCAACATGAACTTTGTTAGATTGAGGATTGTAAACTCTATAACCTTTAATATTTTCATCATAACCAACAAAGATATGAGGTGTGGATTTAGGGTCCAGTTTTTTTCTTTTCTATTTTGGAATATGAACATAAGCAATTGAACCAAAAATCCTTAAATGAGCTAAGTTTGGTTTTCTACCTGACCAAGCTTCTTCAGGTGTTTTATTTTTTAAAGCTTTGGTAGGAGTTCTATTAAGAAGATAAGTTGCACAAGCCATAGCTTCAGCCCAAAATTTATAATCCATATTTTTAGCATGCAAAAGACATCTAGCCATTTCAACTATAGTCCTATGCTTACGTTCTGCCACACCATTATGTTCTGGTGCATAAGGAACAGTAAGTTCATGTTTTATACCAAAGGACTTTAAGTAAGAATGAAAAGAATGATTAATATATTTAGTACCATTATCTGTTCTAAGAATTTGAATTTTGCAACCACTTTGTCTTTCCACATAAACATGAAATTCAGCAAAGGTGTCAAGCACTTGATCTTTACTATGCAGAAAATAGATCCAAGTTCTACGTGAGAAATCATCAACAAAGGTTAAAGCATACTTAGAACCTTGAATTGAAGTATGTTCGATAGGTCCTAGCAAATCACTGTGAATAAGAACAAGTTTATTACTAGCACGCCAAGATGAAGCATGAGGAAAAGGTTCTCTATGCATTTTTCCACCCATACAACCATTGCAGATAAACTTAGTAGGAGAAAATTTAGGCAATCCAAGAACCATGTTTTCCTTTTGCATTAAGGTAATGTAATCAAAATTTAAATGGCCTAAGCGTTCATGCCATATGTTAAAATCAATATTAGCATGCAAAGAATGTCTGGATGAAGCAAAAGAATAAAACTTAAAGAGATTATCTTGACCTAACTTTGCATTTGCAACAATATGATCAGTCTTAGGGTCAATAATATGATAATCATTTTTATGAAATTCAATCTTATATTCTTGACAGAGTTGAGGAACATAAATCAAATTAGTTTTCAATTCAGGCACATAAAGAACATTATGCAATTTACCATTTGGAACAGACACATCTCCAATACCTTCAACTTTGCAACTATCATGTTTAGCTAATTGAATTGGAACGTTAGATGTATCAGGTTCAATAAAATCAAAAACAGTTTTATTAGAAGTAACATGTTGAGATGCACCACTATCAATAATCCATTCAAGAGGTTTAACAGGATTAAAACTAATAGTAAAAGCATGACGATTTTGAGGTCCATTTGATTTTTCAACAGAATTATTCTGATTAGAGGATTGATCCCTTTGTTTCTTAAAACAGTTTTGAGTTATGTGGCCATCTTTACCATAGTAAGTGCAATGTGATCTTCTGGTGAAGTTATTAGATTGATTATTGTTAACAGTTTTTGAAGTCCTAGAGTTGTAATTATTATTAGAGTGTTGTCTAGAATTATTGTTGTTAGATTGTTGATTAGTTTGATTATTTTGATTAGTATTATTAGGTCTATTTTGAGTTTTAGAAACATAAGCCAAATCATTAACTCTAAGTATACCAAACTGAATTAATTTTGCTTCCTCTTGCCTTAACATGGTTTGAAAAATAGAATAAGTAAGTTGATTAGCTAAAGACAGAATTGCTAACTGAGAGTAAATGTTAGTAATGAATTGTTGAAACTGTCATGGTAAACATTTCCTAATTATGATGTGAATAATGTGAACATCAGATAATGTAACTTTAAGACCAGAAAGCAAAGAACGGATAGAATCAAATTTCAACAAAAAATCATCAACGGAATTAAAATCAGAATATCTAAGATCTTCTAACTGATCTTGAAGTTGAATCTTTCTAGCTTCATCTGCACTATCATAAGTATTCTTAAGGATATTCCAAGCCTCATGGGCTTCATCACAAGTAGAGATTAAAACATACAATTCAGGATTTAAAGATATACCAATCAACCCTAATGCTTCCTCATTTTTAGCTTTCCAGTTATCCTGGTCAGCTTGAGAGGCAGTAGAGGCTAGTTTGGGAGAGGCATTAGTAACAATATCATAAAGATGTCTAAAATGAAAAATAAATGCCATATGAACAGCCAGAGCATGATAATTAGAACTTGTTAATTTAATTTCTGGCATTAAAGTTGACATGAGTACAGAAAGGAAAATGTACACACAAGCTTAAATAAACTGAGCACCCTAAATGGCCGATTCTGACATGCAAAGTACTTGCATGCAAAATCTGAGATGGGTGTCTAAAATAATACAGATAGTTAATTAAACCTGATTACAAAAAAGAATGTGTTATCTTAACATGCAAAGTAAATTAACTCAAGTAATAAATAATACAGATTAAAGAATGAAATAGATTAGTGGAGTATGATTAACCAAACAAGTTAATTAACCCAAATAAAATGAGATAGATAAGATTATTAACTTAAACAAATGAATATTTAAGATTAAAAAAAGGTTAATTAACTAGGATTAAATGAATATGAAATAGACTAAGAAAATAGATTCAAAGAACCTGAAGACAAAAGGTTAGAAAAAAAATATAAGTCCCTGCAAAAGGGTTAGATCCTGCAACAATGGAGTTAGAGAAAAAAACTACAACAGAACCTGCAAAAATAAGTGTTAGATAAACAAAATTCCTGCATGCAACAAGAACTGAATAGATCCTACAAAACTTGGTTAGAAAAAAAATGAAATGGACATGCAAAAGGTTATATCCTGCATGCAAAGGTTAGATAAATTCTGTAAAAAACCAAACAAAGGTGTGAGAACAAAAAAGTAATAAAGACTTAAAGAATAAATCTAAAAAATTAAGAGAACAAAATACTCTAAACTGAATATAAAAACTATAAATAAACTAAAACCTATATAGACTAAATAAATTTAAACTAATACAAACTTTATAAAAAAATATATAAACAACTATATATAAAACTAGATTCTCCTATAAATTTTAGATTCTCTTTTTTAGATTCTCCTATTCGTAAAAAATGATATATATACAGAATAAAAAGATAAAAAAAAAAAATAAGAGATGAATAATACAGAATATAAAATGATATAAAACGATATAAAACTAAATAAAAAATGATATAAGACTAATAAAAAATGATATAAAATTAAAACGATATAAAGATATATAAAACTAGAATGAAAGAATATGAAAAGCTAACTAAACCTATATAAAACAAAGAAAAACCTTTTATAAAACTAATACCGAAACTACAACTTATAAAAAAGAGAAATAACAGTAAAACAACAAATCGAAATGCAACAAAAAATTGTACATGCGCAGGGATCAGCGTATGAGCATGGGGCCTCTGCGTACGAGCACGGGTCTCTGCGTACGAGCACAGGGAGTGGTGCAGGGAATGTGAACTGCTGAAGTGGGGACAAAGGTACAGACAAAAGATGTCATGGAAACTACAGACACCATGGAAACCGTGCAACACGAAATGAAACCGAGCAAGCAGCAGCGCTTTGAATTAATTTATAATTCCGCTTGCATATGCGCTTAGGGTTTTGAGGAGGTGGGGAGTGCTAAGTAAAGTGCGATAGGGTTTGGGGTGGTCGGGTAGTGAAGAGCGCTAGGTTAGGGTTTGGGGGAGCGAGAAGATAAGGAATGAAAAAAGCCACTAGGGAAGGTGGGGTCGGGTAGGGTAGGGGGTCGGGTTAGGTTAGGTTTAATAAAAATTTGAAAAGATGCCGATGGGGGGAAAGGTAAGGGGTAAAGGGGATGGGTTAAGGTATAAATAAATTTTATTATTAATTTAAAATAATTAAATTTTATTATTATTTTTAAGGTATAATATTATATATATTGTTTTTCAAAGAATTTTTATTATTATTATTTTTTAAAAAAAGTACACAAATATATATAAAAGAAGAATTTTATATTAGTTTTTTTTAAAAGCACTAATGAAAAAAATATATATGAACAAAGAAGGAGGATTTTTTTATATTGAAATTTTTTAATTTAACAAAATAAAAAAGAGAGATTTTTTTTCTTTTTAACTAAACAATACAAACACTATAAGAATTAAGAGGATTTTTTTCTCAACAACTCAACTAAAATGAATAGAACTATAAGGAGAGGGGAAATTTTTTTTTCTCAAATTCTTGAAGGATAACCTGCAACACAAAGTTCTTAGAAACCAAATAATACTCTCTCAATGTCTCCAAATGGAGTGCTTCAAAAAATGGTAGTTCCTCCACCTGTACACTCAAACAAAGATTAAACACCTGCTCTGATACCATGTAAGAAATGATAAGAAAGAGAAAAAGATCTAGTTTAATCTAATGAGCAAAGTGTGAGGAAAAGCATACCATGAGATAAACAAAAACTAGAAGCATTCACCATCCAATATGAGACAATATTTTTGAAGGGGGAAAAGCGTTAAAAAACCCCCATGATATTATTATGAATGGGCCAAAAAGCCTAAGAGAGAGAGAAAGAAAATGAGAGCAAAATGCTCATACAATGCTTCAAGAGAATGAGAATGAGAAACTATGTGTTGCTAGAGAATGCCTTGAGAAAAGAGAAGAGAAGCATCTCTTAAGAAGAGATGAGAGGAAAGGAGTAGAATGTAACTCCCATGTGCATGTGAACCACATTCATAATGTGTGTGCCACTCGTGCTAATTCCTCTTAAGGAGGAATCTAAGAAAATGAAAATACAAAAAATAAAAAATGTCCTCGCACATGGAAGAAGAGGACAAAATAACATGTAGGGATTCTATAGGAATCTCCTACTTACAAAATGAAATACCTTGGTTTATAATAAAACACCAAGGAAAGATTAAATTCTAACAGAATCTATGGGTTTAATTCCTGATTCTTGGTAGGTGTCAACCGATGAGGTACATTATTCGGTAAACTAGCTCCAAGGATTAGATCCATATAATGATTGATGCTTCTTTTTGGTGGCAAACCATCAGGTACATTATCAGAAATGATATCACTATACTCGGTGAGTAACTTATCAATCTCCTCAGGGACACTATCCTCTATTTTCTTACTGGGTTTGTTAGGAATCACAACAAAACATACATCATTTCTCTTTAAATCCTTAACAAACTTTCTTCCTTCCATCAAGAAAACTTTTATAGATGTGTAAATATGACTAACAGGTTCTTCCATCAAAGGTAACAAGATTTGTCTTTTCCCATCAGCCAAAATACTATATTTATGCAATTTCCCATTATATATAGCATGTCTATCATATTGTCGAGGTCTACCCAACAAAATATGACAACAATCCATAGGCATGCTATCACATAACACCTTATCATAGTACTTTCCAATCTTCAAATTCACATAACTTTGTTAACTTAATAGGAGTGTATGCTCATCTTTGATCCATGAAATCTGATAGGACTTTGGGTGTTTCAACCTTTCCAATTGCAATTTTGTGACCATCTCCTCAGATGCCAGATTCTCTGTGCTACCACTGTCAATGATTACCTTCCAAAATTTGTCATAAACTCTACATCTAGTCTTGAAAAAAATTTTCCTTATCGGATCTTCCTTTTTACCTTCATTCCAAAGTGCTCTTGTTACCATCAAATTATTTTCCTTCTCAGGTTCATTCGGTGATTCTTCATTCACCAAAGCATTTCTACCACTACCATCCTTATTACTTGCATGTGTACACTCAAATGATCTATGTCCTTCTTCTCCATAATTGTAACAAGTTTCTCAGAAATTACCTCTACTATAACCACCTCGGTAGTTACTGTCTCTGCCTGTAGATGAACTTTTACCTTTCCACTCGGTCTTGCCTTTATTCGGAGTTATCTTTTTTGGTTTAAATCTACCATTTTCACCATAAGATCTACCTCTTCCTATAGGGAATCTACCACCTCTTCCTCTTTGTCTTTGCTCATGTTTCCAGTTCAATTTCTCCTCAACTTTCAATGCAAATTGATAAGCCTCTTCAATGTTCTCCAATTTGACCAAACTGATTTCTTCTTGGATGAAAATTCTCAAACCATTTAGGTATCTAGCAATTCTTTCCACATCATCTTCATCATGTCCAGATTTGATATCTAATCTATAGAATTCCTCAGTATAATCCTTTACCGAGCTATCTTTCTGCCTTAAACTTTGCATTCACCTAACTAGGTTAATCTGATAATCACAAGGTAAGAACTTTCCTTTCAATTTATTCACCATTTTATTCCATACCTTGATTTTGTCTTTGTCTTTCCTTTTCTGATCCAATTGTAGATGTTCCCACCATAAGGATGCATTTCTCTTCAACTTTGTGCTTGCAATTTTCACTTTCTTGTCTTCAAGTACATTTTCATACTCAAAATAATTTTCCATCTCTATGATCCAATCCATCAATTCATCAAAATCCAACTTTCCACCATACTTAGGAGGATTAAAGTGTGGTGTAGACTTCAGACTTGTCAAAGCCTTCAAGAGTCTTTCATCACCTTGATCCATCACAAGTGCAGGTTCTACATCACCTTATTCTACCTCAATTTTATCATCACTAACATCTTCAGATGTCTTTCTCTTCTCTGGGCTATTTCAACAGCTTTTAATCTAGTAGCAATTTGTCTCAACATGTCTGCCAATCCTGGATCTGTATCTCACCTCCCACAAACCATCTTGAAAACCCTCTGCAACTATAGGTCAAATCACAATCTGCTACCCCACAACAATTCAACTAGGGCTTCACAAGAAGGAACCTTCAAACCTAGATCCAGATCTCACCTCGCTTTGATACCACCTGATGCAAGAGAAGGGGGCAGGAGGGGCCAAGGAATGGAACACCCTAACCTGAACCACCTTGCTCAACAACATGTGGAAGAAACCACCAACACAATGGGAGAGAGAAAAATGAAGGATCATTCATATATTTACTTCAAATTGATTCATACATGTCGGGCTATAAGGCCTTCCCAGTTTCGGCTAGATATTACAATGAAACACAGAAGTCCTCCAACATGTGAGGATCTCCAGATAATCTCTATCTTTAACCTTCTATCTTCTATCGAAAAAAATTGACTCCTAAACTCTAACCAAACAACTACATTTATACAAGAGGCTATCGAACTGAGTTGGCCTTCAGATCCACAATCAATGGAAGGAACGATCAGATTTGGGACCACACGCTTCCCAATGATGGATACTAGCATTAAATTCGTGACCCATAATGCACAAGGTGGCCTCAACGGGAACTCAAAGAAACCCGTCGGTAGGCGAAGCCAACCAAATGCCAGACAAGCATCACCGAGCACCAAAGAGATAACCGACCAACACCGGCAAACAAAGGAAACCAAGCAACACCAAACCAACTCGATCAAAGTAGGACCCGAGCAACACAATCAAACTCCAAATATGTTTTTGGTGACACAGGATTGCCAAGGACCCGAGATGGTCCTGCATCAGAATGAGATATAAAATTCCATCCATCAAGGTTCAAACCCGTGGAGGTGCATTTGGAACAAGTTTCAAATCTGAGAAAATGTTGAAGTTTGAACAAATCAATTCTCAAATAATAATCACATAAGGTTTGAAGGTTTGAGAAAGATGATTGATATTTTACATGAAGAGTACTTCTAGATATATTTGATTCTTAATTCTTAACTATGATTCAAACAGCTATAAATAAAGTTGTCTCATAGATACTGCAAAAAAAAAAACAATGTTCCATGCTTGAATCTAAATTTGTATTACAAATTATGCTATATTATTTCATCTTCCATATCCATATTAACTCTCCTGGCTTTGAAATGTGCTATATTATTTCTTCTTGCATAGTTATATTATCTCTCTAGAGTTGAAATCTTCTACTCATGTGAGTATGAATAGAGAAATGCTAGGATGATTTCTTTCTTTTAAAGAAATCACAAGTAGTGAGTTTATGTCCAATCTTCCATTACCCTCCATTAAAAATATGTAAGAAAAATCTTACATTGTCATGTCCTACTATCCATTACAATACATTGTAAATCTCAATCACCAATAATGGAATGTATACCAATTTAAATTAAAAGACTTTGTTGTGAACATGAGCTCTTCCCCTCTATAATATCGTATCTGAGCAAGTTTAACTAATTATCTTCTTCTATCTTAACTTATATAGAAATAAAATATTCAATCATTTAACAAAGAAAAATGACATTGAAAGATCTAACTATGACATCACACTTTCTAAATTTGTTATTTTTAAATTGTAAATATTTTTATATTATATTAATTTATCAATGGTAAATTAGTTTAGCAATAGTAAATTAGTTCACCAATGGTAAAAGAAATCTATTAAAAAAATTTATAATTTCTTTTATTAAAATATAAAATAATAAATCAAATTTATATTTTAAATTATATATTATATACTAATTAAATATAATATCTATTAAATATACTTGATATAAAAATTATAAATTACTAACAATAACAATAAATTTTGTTTCCAATTATACTTCTAGTATATTTTACCTAAATTTTTTAAATATACATGCACTAATATTATGCTATATTTGTCTAAATTTCCTCATTGTAATATAACTAAATGTCACTTATACCCATAAGCACTAATGTTAAGTTGCAGGCCTCCGAAGTGGCATGCTGGCCCAGGAAAAGACGTCCTCAAAACAACGCTATACGGTAGCAGGCCTAGGAAGCGACACCCATTCAACTTTGACAAATATTACAAAGAACAGGAAAAACTCATTCAATCTTTCTCCTACGCTCCTCAAGTTTCAAATATAATCAAGTAACCTGAATTTCGACTCTGTAAATCTGTTTTAACCTTTACTAAATATTAATACTTTATATTATTTTACTATACACCAGGCGACAAGGTTGTCCTTTCCCTTCAGGATCATGCAATGGAGACATTCTTCTCTGCCTAGAGATTCCCGTCTTTCCTCTCTAAATAGAAATCTCAAGCCCTCTAGCAATACATGTAAGCATTTGTTTTCTGTAACTTGATACATTAAATTGTGTAGTAAAAGAGAAAACCACCGTTGTCAAATACGTAGGAGTCTTAATGTTGGTATGTGTTTTTCTTGAAAAGGGCGATGCAGGTAGTACTTTTACTTTATACCCAGATGGTGGATGTCATGTAGACAGCATTATTACTATGGTCGCCGAAGGGTGTGGATGCAGTTCAATACCTAGCGATTACAAAGCAGGGTTATATTTTAATCACCAAGGACATGATCTGGCTCTTTATTATACTGAGGGCTGTGATGGCGAACCAGATACTCGCCTTCTTGACAGCGTAGAAGGCTGCATTCCTTTTGAGTGGAATAGCTTTTCCATTATCTGCCATTAATGTATGCTATACTTTATTCAAACTACAAAGGCATCCACCATGAAAACCCAAATTGGTTTTGTATCTGGTCTTTATTGTTTGTGTCATGTCTAATTTGTAAAGTTTATTAAGGTTTGTAAGTCATCTTTATGATCGAGATTCCACCCACGTCTTTGCAGCCACTGCTGAATTTTTTATCAAGCCTTCGTCATTTATTCAGAATTCAGAATTCGCAATTTGCTCTTTACTATTACATTCAACAGAATAAATCGGTGGTAACCGCGCGTTCATTAGGTGGAGTTGATAGAGCATGCATGTTGATCCAAATATCTCAGCTCCTTCATAATTAGAAGACAACAAGGGCTTCCAGTGTTTTGCCAAAAAAAAATGAAGGTTTGTTTTATGTTAAATACATTTAGAGTGATATAGGGAAATTGCTAATTGCAATGTGAGAAATAATTGTTTTGTGGAAGAAAATTTCACTATAACATCAATATTCAATAACATCTTAAAATTGAATATGTAAAATTTTTAAGGGGAAAATAACCTCTTGTGTGTCTACACCTCTAATATAACACATAGAAATTAGATTTTTCAAGTGGTCATAACAATATAGAGCATTTGATTGTAAGGATGAATCTATCTTTATAGTTGTAGAACATAAAATAAATTTTTCAAAAAAAGTTCTAATTTAAAATAGTTTGTAATTTAATTAACTCTTGTGTTGTTTCTATGATAGTTGCTTTGTTTCTTGTTTTTAGAACTAGTTCTCTATCGATTTAGGTTTAGATAATTTTTGTCATATCTGTAACAAACTGCATTGATCATTATCTAAGATATGACAACCTGGCAAACATTCTATAAAAGCACAAAATTAGAATTGTTAAATAACTGATTTTGAAGATGAGTTTAAATAGAATAAAATAATATTATTAAACATGATATGCTAACCAATAGTGCATATAGATGGCTAAGAAAATTTATATGGTCATAAAGAACGTTTATTGAATAACGGATTGCCATAAAGAAATACAAAACATGCATGCATGCCTATAGGAGCCCAACGTCTTGTATGCTAAAACAAACCAATATGGGCCATATTATGACAGTTCACTTCTCAGAAACTGATATATGAGTAAATTTGCAATTGTTAGAACAACCACCAATATACAAAATCAAGTGGGATTTCCCTATGTTTTTGATTAAGTAAAACAGGTTTTACAGGGTGCCTGAAACCCACAAGTCTAGAACAGAGGAAAGAAACCCAAACAAAATAGACAAGAAGAAGACCACTGAAAGGCCAGAGCCGGTAAACCATAGCAAGGCAGAATGGGTCAGGCTAGAGATAGCCAAGGCACCGCCAAGAAATCAAACAGAAGATAGGACTAATCCAAGAGTGGCGGAAGAGAAGCAGCAACACCCGACCACCAAGCGAGGAATTAAGGTTGTAAGATTTCTCCCTTAGTGCACTGGAGTCATTCTTTTTCAAGGATACTCTTCACATCTATGGGAAAGTCATCTCCATTTTTCCACATCAGCTTAGCATCCTTAGTGACTGCCAAGTTGGCAAACTAGTCTGCCACCCCATTGGTTTCCCTATACGCATGGGAGATGAACACCTTATGAAAGGAGTAAAGAATGGCCTGAGTTTCAGCTATAATGTTGGCTATAGTCCAAGAGGGAGGGTGAGAGGGGTTGAGACAATTGATGATGTTCATCAAATCACCTTCTAGCTAGAGCCACTTAACCCCCTGATCTTTAGCAAGTTTTGTAACTTGGAGAGCCGCGTAGGCTTCAGCATAGTGATTCGTCTGAGCACCCAAGGGGAGACTGATAGCTGCAGTGCCAATGCTGAAGTTGTTCCTGAGTATTCATCCACTACCAGCTTGAGCAAGGTTCCCTTTCACCACACCGTTAAAGTTGGCTTTGGTCCAACCAGTCGGAGGACTAGTCCACACATAATTCTATCTTTTTTCCTGAGTAGCAGCCCAGGCCTTTTCTATAAGAAGGTTAGATCTACTACAATAGAAAAGATTCTCCTTAACATCATGAATGATTTTTTCAAAGATAATTTTAGAGGGAGAAGAACAGTCACAAAAGATGTGATTATTGCACTCCTTCCAGATCCCCCAATAGAAATGAGGAAGAATCCAGGTATAGAATAACCTGAAGTCCTTATCAAACCTTTTCAAGACCCATTGGGAGAAGAGATCGCTCAAAGATAGGGGAAAACACCATCAGAGATTTAGGACCGAAAAGAGGAGTTGCCAGATTTGACTAACAAAGGAGTAATGAATGAAAAGGTGATGCACTTATTCCTCTTGACATTTGTAGAGAACACATCTATTTGTGAACTAGAATCCACACTTGATGAGATTATCCACAGTAAGGATATGGTTTTGGAGCAGGAGCCAGAAGAAGACATTGATTTTGGGCGTGAGACCAGGAATCCAAGCTTTGGCCCACAATGGATTCAAGTCATGGATTTGGGTGGTTAGTGAAGAATAGGTGGAAGCCACTGTATAATTCCCATCTGAAGAATCCTCCTAGATAATCTTGTCCTTCTTGAGAGAGAGAGAGTAACCGCATTGAGAGCAGTCATCAAAGGAGACATGTCCTGAGAAATCTGAGTGAGATCCACCCATTTGTAATCCCTTCTGTAATTACTGACCTGAGTCCCATAGGTTTGAGAGAATACATGTCTCCAAGTGTACAGAGTGTCAAAATTTCTCAGACTGCCCATCTAAAGCCAGTTGTCATTCCAGAAATTGACAGAATGGCCATTACCTATTTTCCACTTAGCCCTGGATTTAGCCAGCTCCTTGGTGACAAGGAGATCATTCCAAATGATAGAACCTTTGGGGGAATCCACCTCTTCCAAAAATCTATTGAGTGAGTTATAGGTGAGGTATTTTTCTTCAAAGGTGTCCCTCCACTCGCTGATGCTATTGAAAATTCTCCAGATCTATTTGGCTTGAAGGGCTTTATTAAAAGGTCTCAATTTCCTTAAACCAAAGCCACCAACAATTTTAGGTCGGCACACTTTCTCCCAGGCAATTACGGGAATGCACTTGTGGTCCTCAACACTAGACCAGAGGAATCTTCTTTTGATTCTTTCCATGGCTTTCGTAGCTTTAGCCAAGATAGGGAAAAGGCTAAGGGCATAGGTGGGAAGATTCTGTAAACTAGACTTTACCAGTTGGATCTTACCAGCTTGGCTAAGGATGACCCCTTTCCAACCAAAAAGCTTCTTGTTAAATCTATCTATCAGTTTGTTCCGAAAGGCTTTCAGAGGTTTGACACCTAAGGGTATCCCCAAGTAGGTATAAGGTAAGGTATCAATGCCGCATCCCAGAATATGAGCAGTTTTCCTCTACCTAGCTTCAGGTGTGTTGATAAAGAAAAGAGCACTTTTGTTCCAATTGATAGTTTGGCATGTAGCCCTGGTATAATTGTTAATAATTTCCTTCATCACTCTAGCTTCTCCCACCGAAGCCTCACCTCCGAGAATGGCATCATCCAGAAATTGCTGGTGTGTAAAGACAATGTCACCGGAGGAGGGATTGATGCCTTTCAGGTCCTCAGTCATTTTAGAGGCCGAGATAAGCCTCCCCAGGCACTCAGCAAGAATGACGGAGAGAATGGGGGAGAGAGGGTCCCCTTGTCTTAGGCCCCTAGTTGGTTTGAAGAAGGCAGAAGGGGAGCCATTAATCATGACCACCAAGGAAGGGGTCGAGATGATTTGAAAGAGAAGCTTACAGGAATGGGAGTTGAACCAAAGGCTTCAAGAACTCTGAGAAGAAACTGCCAGTCCACACGGTCATAGGCCTTGGAGAGGTCAAGCTTGAGAAGAAAGCCTTCCCTTTTTCCTTCTTCTAATGAATGAATAACTTCATGCACCATCATTATGGAATCTAGGATCTATCTACCAAGCACAAAGCTAGATTGCTACTATGAAATCAAGGAAGGGAGGACTCTGAGAATCCTGGAGGTGATAACCTTGGAGATGATCTTAAGGAAGGAATTGCATAGGCTTATGGGTTTGAATTGCTCAAAATAATCCACACCAAAGGTATTGGGAGTCAACACTAGGAAGGTGGCATTGAGTTCTTTGAGGAGGTTCTTTGAGCCAAAAAATTCTTGCACAACTTCAACCACATCGTCTTTCACCACTTCCCAATAAAGGTGAAAGAAGAACATAGGGAAGCCATCTAGTCTAGGGGCTTTGTCCCCTAGAGGAGAATCTAGAGCTTTCTTGACTTTAGTCATGTCTGGGATAGAGCACAAGTCTTTATTTTGATGGTCAGTGATGATTCTTGGTATATTATCAAGGAGATAGATCTAGTCTTATTCAGATATCCCCTGATCTTTAGAGAGGAGATGAGAAAAGTAAGTGATTGCCTCATCAGTGATATCATTATCCTCCTTAAGAGCTTGGTCTCCCTTCTTGATTCTACTTATCATGTTAGCAGCTCTGTGTCTCATAGTGGAAACGTGGAAAAAGTGATTGTTTCAGTCCCCTTCCTTGAGCCAGATGGATCTCGATCTCTGCTTCCAGAAATTTTCCTCCTGCCCAATAATTTTATGGTAATCTAAAAGGATGGCTTTTTCTTTTTGCAATCTATCTTCATCATAGTCTTGTTTCATGATTTTGTCTTGAATGTAGTTAAGTTCATTGAGAGTCTTATCTTTAGAGGTAAAGATGTGACCAAAATCCTCTTTGTTCCAATTTTTGACATTACATTTGATATTCCTTAGCTTTTTTGCCACTCTAAATATGGTTGTGCCCTCAATGTCTATGTTCCACCAATATTTGACTTTATTTAGCAAATTAGGATGGGAAACCCACATCTTTTCAAATATGAAGGGAAAGTTCCTTTTCTTGTCAATCTGATCTAGGAAAGCGAGATGGGGGAGTGGTCAGAGCCTGGACGAACCAGGGCTGAGACATTAATATTTTAGCTGTTCAACTAGTCCGGTGAATACAGGGCCCTGTCCAAACGAACTTGAATGCAATCCATTCCAATCCACCTATTTGACCAAGTGAAGTCAGTGCCTTGAAGATCCATATCCAACATAGCGAAGTCATTGATGAAGTCCATTGGGTCTTGTCTGCTTTCAGAATCAGGTGCTATTCCTCCCTTTTTTCTCCCCTTCTTTAAGTGGGTTGTTGAATTTCCCCATAATGATACCTTTAGTCTAGTTAAGAGGGGCAATGGTGGAGATGATCTTATTTGAGTATGTCTTTCTTTCTCTTTTAGAGTTAGGAGCATAAATATTCAAAATGAAACAACTTTCATTATCTTTTATTCTAGTAAAATTCATGAGAAGTAGGTTACCTCCTTCGTAGATGACATTGGCTTTGAAGTGATGCAAGTTCCACATAGTAATAAGGCCCCCAGAAGCTCCCTCAGGGATAGTAGCTCTATTATCCATAGCTTTTCTAAATTTAATTTTCTCTAACTTATCCTTCTGCATTTTAGTTTCATGAATTAAGAAAATATCTGGTATGTGATCTCTTATCATATTTCTAATGACATCCTGATTGTGTGAGCTATTTAGCCCATGAATCTTCCAAGAGATGACTTTCATTTCTTTATGGAGGTGTTGTGAGCTTGGATAGAAACCTAGTTTCCATCCATTTTATTCAAGCTCGCTTCTACTTGCCTAATTTGGCTTGTCCTTTTTCTTTCTGGGGTATGGTTTCTACCCCTTCCCTCTGCCTTTTTCCTAGTTTTGGTGGTTGCTGGGGAAACTAGAGATGGGTCTTTGCTGCTTGGTTTCTTCTTCTTGTGAACTGAGATCTAGCTCTCCTTTTCTTCCTTATGCTTGGCAAAAAGCTCCACCATGATATTGAATTGGTTTGGGTAAGCTAAGACCATTAGGTCCTCAATCTATTGGTACTTCCTAGATTCCTACATCTCAGGGCTAGGAACAGAGCTATTCACACTAGCTAGAGGGGGAGAAATGGACTCTGGGACCAAGGAAATAGAGATGGTGCCCAAGCACAAGTCACCACCTTCAATTTGAGCTTTGATCTTGTTTTATTCCTTTGATTCTTGCTGATTGGCTACGTCTAGATCCAGACCCAAAAGAGGGGGGGGGGGGGGCACTCTACAAGTCTCTTCAAGCTGGGTCAGCATCGGCTTCTCCACATCCCTGGGTTCCTTTGTATCTGGATTGGGAGTTGGTAGTTCTTTTTTCTTTTAGATTCTGTTGGTTTTGGCCTCTGGCTCCTCCTGAGAGACAACTTTATTTTTCTTTCTAAGTGCTTATATTTCTTTCTTATGTATATCTTTTACCCAAAGGACATGAAAAGTTTTGGCTTTGTGACCTACTTTCTTGTAGTGGAAACAAGCAAAAGAGATGCTTTCATAGTCTACTTTCTACACACACTTTCCCAGCTTGGAACGAAGCTCAATAACTTCTGACATATCCTTGCAAAGGTGAGACGGCTCTGAGTGATTGTAATAGGGTCAATGGAAAGAAGGGTAACAAAAGATTTGGCTATCCCATCAAAGACATCTTCATTCCAGAACTCCATGGGTAGTTCTGGCAGTCTCACCCACACTGGGGCTTGGAAGAAGAAGGATTCATTAAGATCTAGATTAGGTGTCCATTTTTGTAATGCCAAAGTGGCCTTTCCTATGACCCAGGTGCCAGTGCAAAGGATCTTATCTAGGTCCTCTTTACAGGAGAACTCAAAAGACAAAAACCCCTTTTCCATTACAGAGACCTGGACATGACCCTTCAGGTCCTATGCTTTTTTAGCAAAGATCCTGACAATGTCAATATTTGTCCTAGAGCTATCAAACTTGTCCACCAGAGTATTGTCCATGGATGCAATGTTATTGTCAACCAGTTTGTCAGGTATTTCTAAAGAAAAGTTACCTTTTTCCTTATCTGATATGTCCTTAATGGATGGGAAAGAGGACTTGCCTAAGGGTTTTATCCCAAAGAGTGTTGACCATCGACGAGGAGGACCATCCTGGTCATATGCATGGGTCTTCATTGAAGAAGATGGCCTAGGGTGGCCCTTGTTCTTAGATCCCACTCCCACTTCCTTACCTGGGTCTTTCTCCTTTTCACATGGGACCCCATCCTTTTTCTCTGGGTTTGTAGAGTCTTGATCTGCAAGGGAATTGATGCAGAAAGCATCCCCGAAGGAACCTGTAGCCTGCAATCTAGGATTCCTACCCACCAGTGAATTCAAAATTCCACCTATTCACATGCTCGCTCCCGCTCCCTCTCCAGTCATTGCTATGTATTTAGAATTCTGTGGGATTTCCCTAAGTTGATGAGGTTATTGAAAGTGTAAAATGGAGCTTTGGATCCATTAAATCCTAAAAAGGGATTGGTCTATCTAAAATAAAACATAAATAAGGTGAAAAAGTGAAGATGTGGCCATATTTTACAAATAAGATTATGGGTTGAGTTCATGACTCAAGACTAGAAAGCTTGAAGGATAATAACAATGATCTAATCAGAGTTAATAAACTAACTAATGAGGGATTGATTACGAATTAGAATTAAGATCATCTTACTTATATAAGAATATATTTTGAGATGATTAAGTTAATAACTAACTCTATTTCATCAAAAACTCAAAGTTTCTCAAAAATATGACACATGTATAAAACTATGAAGAGATGAATGGGAAACTATAGAATTTGTAAACCGAAGATTGATACTATAGTAATAATAAAGAGAATTCCAAAAGAGTGTGAAAATGCATGAAGATCATAAAAATAAATGTATGACAATGAAAAAAAGTATTAGTGTCTAGACAACTTAACATGTTATTTAAATATTCCTTACCATTCTCCAAAGCTTCAATCCATATTTTTATTTATCCTCGTGTAGGACATGCAGTTTTTACAAAAAAGATGAAATACCTCAAAATAATATATTTTAGTATTTCTCATCATTCACAAAAATAAATAATAGAATCATGAATTTTTTTATTTAGTAGAGGGACAGAGTCGAAAATATATTAATATAAGTCTAAAAAGTGAACGTACAATCCAAGAAAAAAGATTACGAGTGTCTGATATCCTAGGTGAGTTGCTAAAATATTGTCAAAGTCCAAAAGGTCTTATGCTCCTTTAACAGAGTGAGGATTGTCAATTATTATCCAAAACTACCACTCTAATGCAAATACAAAGTCCAAAAACCAAAACTAAAATGTAAAACAAAAGAAGAAAATAAAAAAAGCTTCCAAGAAGTCTTGTCTAATATGAAAAGATACACAAAAACTACTTTCTTTTGAAATGTTTGGAGCTCCCTTCTCTAGCCACTTGTTCTTGATGCCTATTTTCATGCTTAAGACTTCTATCCACATAAAAATATTATGTACATTGGGGAGAGGAAATAGGGGATACGTTCTACAAATCCACACCTTTCCATTTGTCCTGAATCTGATGCTCAGAATGTTTTGGTTGAATATGATTTTTAATTTATTCATCTTCTTCTCAAAGGGGGACATATCGATCTTCCATCATATAATCTTTCCATGAGTCTAAACTTGTGGCTTCTTTCAAGAATAACAACTTCTATGTGAAATCAATGTTTCTAAAAAAAAATGACTACATGAGTCAAACATCTTCCTATCACAAATGGGAAGGATCTGTCTTTGGAAATTTCTCTCTCACTAAACCTCATCAGTGTATCTTCTTTATCAAAATCTATCAAATAAGAAATAATCACATTTCCATCTATATTTCTGATTTCTCTTTCCATATCATCTAGCAAGTTTTTTTGTAAACATTGTTCTTATTAAGTAAAAACAAGTTTTATAAGGACCTAGAACCTATAGGATGTTAAAAAGCTGTCATGGATTGAAAATGCCTTCCATTATTGGTAGAGGCAGCAAGGGCAGCTCTTTCCACAGATTGACATGTGTCTGGAAATCTCCTTCTCCAGGCTGGGTTAAATTAAATTTTGATGGGGCGTCAAGAGGAAATTTATGGCCTTCTGGGGTGGGTTGTATTATTCATTCAGTAGATGGCCAAATTATTGCTCAATTAGCCTAGCCATTAAACCTAGACACTAACAATGTAGCAGAATTAAAAGCTCTTTATCACGGTTTGGTTCTAGCTAGAGAACTTAATCTTAATAGAATTGAAATAGAAGGAGATTCAATGATTATTATAAATGCAATAAGGACAGGGTCCATTTCAAATGGGAAACTTCAATCCTATTTAGAAAACATATTAAGCCTAATTTCAAAATTTGAATCTACAACAGCTAATCACATCTACCGCGAAGGCAATGGCAAAGCAGATGAGCTAGCAAATCAGGTAGCAGATGGAATACATGTTAGATCAATCTCAAATGGTTGCCTCCCTAGTCAAATCCACCAAAGTTAATGTGCAGAGTATAGCTTCAGAATGGATCACTTCACAGATTGGACTGGATTAGCTAATGGAGGAAGAAACAGAACAACATGGTTTCATCGCTTGCACCCTCAACCACTTATTGTTCTTGATATCACCATGCTCCAGTTTAGATCGCACCTCCTAATATGCAGAAAACCCAAGTGAATTTCTTTGCTCTAGTTCTGACACATTTTTCATCGGTGAGCTAAATTTATGAAGTTTTATGGTTTGCGCTCTTAGTATAAAATAGTTCTTTGTGTTTCCAAGGTTAGGTTAAGAGCGCATATCCTAAAGTGTTGAAACCAGGGAGATATTCATGTTTCAAGGTCTATTGGAAATAATTATTTCATGTCACAGGGTTCCAAAAACTGTCTAAGCATAAAACCCTTGATGTTTTCGCATTTCTCTATTACCTTTGTGTTAATGTGAAAACCCTGGATGTTTTTGATCTTGCACTTTTTCCCTGTTTGTCAGCATTCCCTATCTACGCAACTGTGACCAGTTGGTGGGAGTGACGTGGGCCCCGAGTCTTCAAAACCTTTTAATCTACGGACAGTGTATAAGCGTAAGGAATATTCTCATGTCATGAGATCATGCGATGTTCGTTGATCTGGGATCTGGGCATGAAGGATTAACGTGGGTCCGTTGTCAATTTTGTTGTGGCATGTGCACTCTTCATTAGCTGCAAGCAGTGACATAGATGTTCTCGGTGTGCCAGTTGTCAATGGGGCCTATTTTCTAACGGGTTCGCGGTCTGTTGCATGATCTCATGAGCCATTTTCATGCTATGCGATCATGTGACAAACCCTTTGTGTCTAGCTCACAGCGGTGGCGGTTATGCAGCAAGGTAAAGGGGTGATGTGGTAGTGTGTCACATGTTCACATAGCCCTTTTCCTAGCTATGCGATCATGTGACAACTATTAAGAGAATGTCACGGTTGCAGAGTTGTGAGGTGGATCCATGGTGCCAATGCTGCTGAGGTGCTAGATTGTGATTGGTTGCTGGCTGGTAATGTGACCGAGGACCTTTCAAAAGTGTTGGAGGCTTGTCGCATGTTCGCATGAGCCAGTTTTGTGTTATGCGATCATGTGACACACCCTTTGTGGTAACTTTACATGGCAGTGGTTAACGGTGGTTAAGGGCTATGGTGTGTTGCATGTTCACATAGCCATTTTCCTAACTATGCGATCATGTGACAACTATTGAAAGACATTGTTGTGGAATTAAAGCTGGGTCTGCGTGTCAGGTCTTACCGACATGTCCCTTTCTAATTAACCAGCAAGCATTGAAAAGGATATGCATCATGGATCCCATAACCAAGGGCAGGTAATGGTGGTGAAGATTTATGGGGTGTCGCATGTTCACATAAGCCATTTTCAAACTCTGCAATCATGTGACAACCATTAAGGGAATGTTGGCATTGCGGAGTTAAAGTTGCCAAGCTCGCGAAACATGATGATCAAATGATGGTGATATAAAGTAGATCTCAGTTCAGATGTTGACCATTGATAGACTGTTGGCACCCTGAGGATGACCATTGCGTTTCAAGTTCAAATTTGCAGAGGATTTTTGCAACAGGAAGTACCAAAATTGATGGCTTTAGCAGCGGTTTTCAACTAGTTTGATGGCACAGTTATTGTCGACTGATCTGAGGGGCTTAGTGACTGTTTGCAGTGATGATTTGTACATGGTGGAGTAGGTTTTTGATCTCGAGAAGCTTTTTACAGGTGGTGATTTGTATTGGTTTTCATTGCTATCCATTGTGTTTTGTACTGAAGAAATTAGAAGTAAATATCAGTATCAGCCGATTACTATTATTGAAAGATGAAATGATTTCATTCTAAACATTACGCCCTACAACAATGGGCTTGAACTGATGATAGATACTTTGTTAATTTATGTTTATATTTATATATGTAAAAATCCTAGCTTCAGTCGTTCATCGATCAAAAAAAACAAAAACCTATAACAAAGAGTTAAAAAAATACCAGTAAATTTTACTGAAACTGTATCGCAATACCATGGAATAGAAGCAAAAATACTAAAGTAAACAACCGTAACAATAGGCTACAACCATAATTTTTTTCTCTTTTATTTTGTAAACTTTGTTACATAGAAGCATTTAATCTAATTTATAAACCTTGAAAACTATAAATATAGAAATAAATGGTACAAGATTATCACCATTGACCTTGAAAGTATGATTTGTATCCAAAAATTCTTCACCCAAAACTATCTTCACAACCCTAAGTGCAAGGTCATCCAATTCCTTAACTATTCCAGTCCACCTTTCTAGAAACATTTATCCCAGACTAAACTCTTATGAAGGACACCTTTGATGAGGGCTACATGGATGAGGGAAACCACATTTGCAGGACAAGCTCGAAGGGGGAGGATTATGACATCCTCTATTATGTTGAGATACTAGTTAAAGAAAGTAAGGGGATAGATATTAGATAAGAGGTTGCTAAGAGAGAGGATTTTGTGTCGATGATCATGGAGGATCTCCCTAATAAGAAGAAATTGTCTTTGGGATTCTTACACACAGCTAAACCTAGAGCTTTATTTTCTTTTAGAAATGAAAAATGGTGCTATCAGGGGATTAAGAATCTTAAAATATAGAATAAAGACCTAGAGGCTAAGTATCAAATTTTTCTAGAGAGATTTAATAATAGGGATAAGGACTACGACCACTCTTAGGATTTTTGTGCCCCTATTAAATTACATGCTAGGATTGAATTTCTTCAAAAAATGCTAGAAAACTTGCTCAAGCATTCTATGGAGGGCATGAAGTCTACTACCAATAACCTTTGTTCATTGGTTAACATGCTGGAGAATCCAAATACTAAGGGAAAGGCCCTGGGTCTAGAACCAAGCTGAAGATGAGCTAGAATACCTCTTCCAATAAAGATATTATGGGGTTCAAGGAGAATCTGAAAAAAATGACATAGCTAGAGAAAAAGCTGGAAGAGTCCATCCAAATTCTGAAAGGATGGTAGTGACTGGTTTGTTTTGCTGGTTATTTTTTTGTTTCCTCTGCAATTGGTTATTGCTAATTTGGGGTGTTTGTCTCCCCTTTCTATTTTGGGTGCTCTTTTTTGGTGAACTTTTTGTCTAATCTATTTGTGTAACTATTTCCATTTTGGGTCCTTGTAAAACCTATTTTTGTTTCGATTTCAAAATATTTATCTCAAAAATGCCATTTTCCTTTGATTCGTAACATTTTTTAGATAAATAAAAAAATCCAAATTTCCAGATTATTGTATCTTTCTAATGCTATATAGAAAGCAAGAAAACCTTCAAAAAATTTGTTGATCATATAAAACTTGATTATGTAGCTAGTTAATGTATTTATTATTCCTTCTACCAACTTGGAATGGGTGAGATGTCTAATAATTGATCACCTCATCTTTTGGGAGGCTATATAATGATTTCTTAGTTTAAAAATTTTATCAACTATGCCTCTTTGTATCACTAATAAAATGATAAAACAATTCTTTGTTATCATTAAACTATGATCATTGGCTACTATTTTTCCAATGCCACTTGGGTTTTTTAGTCATTTTTAAATAAAATTCAAACCACCCTCTAGCTAAATTCCTCTGTAGCAACTCTCTTTTTTCTCTCTCTCTTTATTTTTTTAATATTTTAAAATTTCTAATATCATTAACATTGATAGCTAACTATGTAATAGTAATTTCACTTTCAATTTTGAATTACTACCAGTATTTAGAAAATCAAAATACTCAATCTTTTGGCATAACCTTGCATGCCTTCAAGAGAGAGACAAAACCTGCCAATCTGGAGTCATAGAATCATTCTCAAAAATGATTTCTATTACATCTACCATTTTATTTACTTCTAAAAGAATGTGATTAATGTTTTATCTGGATCCTCCCCATATAATTTTTAAAGATCAGATGAATATTTTCTTACCCTCTTTTTATTTAGAATTGAACCACAATTTGGTTTTAACATCCTTGATTTGAATTACCTGATGCCTAAATGTTGATTTTCTTTATTTAAAGGTTTTAATATTTATTCATTTAATGTTGGAGCTATATCAAAATGATTCATTACCTCTTCTTCATAATCAAGAACGCTTTGCATGAGAGATTTTTTTAACTCAAGCTCCTCTTTCACTTAGAAATTGTCCTAATTCATTAGTCCAAATAAATTATCAATGACCTCTAATTCTATGGAGAATCTATCATCCTCATCGGTACTGCTAATCCCTAAGCCTACCTCTCTAAACCTACCTCTCTGATAAACATATTTTCTTCTTTAAGTATATTATTTTATTTTAACCCTAGGTCACCCTCGTTCAAGTGTTTCGTCTTCATATTCTTCTTCTTCTTTTTTATTTGGGCATTTATCATTAAATTAATTTAGAGGAAAGAGGCCACCTTGAGGTTGAAGCTTATTGTTCTCTTTTCTGGAGATGAAAGATTGTCTATATCTTCAGTAATTTGCGAGGATGAAGTCTACCCTTTTACACTTTTCAATAATGATAAAATTTTCTCTTCATCCATAGATGAGAATTCATTATGGTCTTTCCTTGTTGAGTCATATTTTGGTGTTTTCTAAGATTTATACTCTGTAGCATCCCAGTATCATAATATTTTAATTTTCTTGGTAGAGGTAAATATTTGGAGCCTACTTGAAGGTTTTCCATTAATATTTTTATTTCCTTTTTCATGAATCTGAGATATCACCAAATTATTTTTTTACAATTAACCAATCCATCTAATATGTTTCTTTTCTACTCATGACTACTTAAAGGTCTACCACTCCTGTAGATTCAACTCATTACATGCAGTATTAGTCACTTCTCTGCAAACAAAATTCATGTCCCCTTACTTTTGTTCATCTAACTTTGTAACCTCTACTTAAAGAGTTACTGAGGTATCACAATCATTACCTATATCTGTGTTAGAAATAGTTCGGGTAGTGGCGCAATAATCCTTTGATACCTCCCTGCTACAATCATTTGACAATATTTGATCTACTACCTCTTCAATAGCTTTTGTTTTAGTTTCAATCAAGCATTTCTACAAAAATACTTCAAATTCTCTACTAGTGATATAAATATTAGAAAAGATATGGGATCTTTTCTCTACCCGTGAATTTACTTTTAGTATTTTATATTTCATAATCTAGTGAATCTCCTTTGACATTTATTTCACCCCGTTGAATGCCCTCCACTCAAGTTATCATTGCAAATAGAATTTGTGGAGATCTCAAATCTGGAATGTAGACTGATAGCCCCCTGCACCTTCTGAACTAGTGGGCTTGGCTTATCTATTAGGAATAAATTTACATAGTTTGGAGTGTCTACACCCATCTCCATATTAATATTTTGTGACTTTTTATTCTCTAGAAACTAACTTGTTTTATCTCCATAGCAATATTGGATCTCCCAATAGAATTTCTAGAGAAAGTAGAGGATGTTTAAAATAGAAGAATAAAATTATTTATGACATTCATTAGATTTGTGATTGTCTGAACTTATGTTAATTTTTTCCCTCTAGAAATAAATAAGGTAGATCCATGTAATCATAAATTTTTAATTGATGCCTTAAATCCAAGTCTAGAGCACAATATTCTAATTCCTTCTTCTACCAGAAAATTGATGCACCTAAGAGTTCATTTTCCTTCTCAAATAGAGATCTTCTCTCAATATTTTCATAGATTACTTTTTGAAACCATTCTCCATTTTTAGTTACAATCTTGGGTGAAGCGGGTAGATGTTTCTCCATATTTATTAATAGAGAAAAACTGAGGAAGAGAAATTCCACCCCAAGATGTAAGATCTAGCTTCAAGAACATTCCTAACTTGTTCCCTATAATTTCTAAGATCTTTGAATCTCTAATATCAAGAGGCAGATAATGCAGTTATATCCCAAATGATAGAAGTTTTATTCTATTATGATTTAGGTTAAAGTTGGGGGTCTAGCATTACATATGAATACCTAAAATTTTATAAAATGAACCTTTACATGTATAGATTTTATCTCTATATTTATTTTGATTTAAAAGTTACTATAAAAACATTTGATAGTTATCTAAATAAGAAATCTCATCAAAATCCTTCCATGATTCTATAATCCACCCTACTAAATCATTAAAAAGAATGGATATATTCCAAAACATCAAGTTTATGTCTTGATTCTAAAAAGCCTTTACTCTGGGTTCTATCATATGGTGAGAGAGTTTGATATTGAAATCCTCAACTATTATGGACTTTGATTGGCCCCTTACCTCTAGATTTGTCTAATTTCCTAAAGTTTCCTTGCATGCTTTAGAAATATTTGGATATGTTTTGTTAGGAAAATTTTTACCTATTCAAGGTGTATGATCGCTACTATAGGATTTTTTTTCCATACCCATTTAACTCTTTTCCTGCCCCTCAAAGTTTGTTGAATTTTAAATATGTCATTTTTTTATGGTTTTTTCTTGTGGTTTTTTTTCTTTTATTGACATGCTTATGACTAAACCCGACATTCTTATATGAAAATGAATTTATCCTCCCTATTTGGGTGGTGGGACAAGACTCTTCTAGTGAGAAAAGGAACAAATGCAAAATTTAATATCTCTGTAGAATTGAAAATAAGCCCTTGTTAATTAAATTAATTACTTAAATACATAGAATTTGAAAACTAATGATTTAATATATAAGTTGGCAAGTGACAAAGAATGTATAGCATATATGTTGTCATTTATGGGAACACTAATTATTTATATGGTCGCTTGGAGTACAGTTTAGTTTTGGGTATCCAATCTTGGAAAATTGACTAACTCTACAAGGAATCTCCTAGATACAGCTGCACAATTTTTCATGGTGAGAAAAGTATATGGAAAGTTAAGCCATGCATTCTTATATGTCGGTAGTAGGGAGTTTTTTATGGCTTTAGTTATGGTCTCTTGTATTTTGGAGATGTCTGGCGAGAGTTACAACATGTTTTTCGGATGTGAGTACATTATAGTAGAAGAACATGACAGATGAAAGGTTACAATGATTGAGGGAGTAATGTATGGATTCTAGCAGTACTATTTTAGATTTAGATGGTGTCCTATCTCATATTGATGGATTTTTTTTTATCTCTTATTGTGTATTTTATCTTGGGTTATGTGTTGGACATGTTTGGTGATGCACTTGTGAGCCGACTAAACATATTATGAGATCGGGCATATAAGTAGAGTTATTTTTGAGATGTAATAATAGAAGTGGCATGAGAATGCATTGTGATGTTAGAATGTATTGCAAGCTATAACTGAAAATAATTAATCATATTTAATTCTTGTATAGTTCATCTTTTGTAATATTATATTGTGAAGACATAATTTTGTATTGTAAGAGCAGTGTGATCTTTGTATTACCCCTAATAGGGTTTTCATCTTTTAACAAAGATTTTCACTAAATATTATATTCATCTCCTAAAAGGGATAGGTCTCCTAAAAGGGACACTATACTCTTAGTGCATAATTTTTGGGTATCATCCCCACTAGGGTTTTCCCTTGGCCAAGATTTCCTTAAGAACAAACAATGGTGTCATAAGTTATTTACTTTATGCACACGTTCTGTACATTTCAGTAGTTTCATGGTTTAGTTTTAATTTTTTAAATGTATTAGTAAAGTGTTACAATACCGAATCACCCCCTTGTGAGTATTGTTTGATCCTAATAGTTGGCATCAGATCTTGAGGTCCTTGAAGAGAAATTATAACATCTTGAGGGAGATCCTAATGGTTTTGAGAAATTCAAAAGAAAATTTTGAGGAAACACTTGAGGACTTGGACAAGGCTAATACCGATAATGAGTAATTAAAGTTAAAATTGAAATGAGTTGAAGGTTACATCAAGAATCTTAAGGATCAACTTGAATTCTCTAGAACCAAAGGAAAGAACTTGTCAAAAAGATACGGGAGGAATCTGAAAATGATTCATCAGATTTGATTGAACAACATGAACAGGAAAATGAAGGATTGAATTAGGAACATGAATCTATCACTATTCAAATGGGTAAAGAAGCTCAACAAGTAAAAGACAAAAAGAGTAAAGTTGATGAAGCTTTAAAAGGTACTAATGCTTAGATGGGAAAAATACAGCTTCAACTAGATAGTTACAAAATTAACTATTAAAAATTGGATAAATATAACCACATAATTAAGGGAGAACTTGTTGAGGTGAAGAATCACATTGAGAAACTTCATGCGAGATGCAACAAGATTGATGAGCAACTTGAAAAGAAAAAGCCTAAAGGTAAAAATTAGAGTTTAGTTTGATAAAGCCAGATGTTCTAAATCTTCAGAAAAATAATTTGAAAGAAAAATAGGTGAGACAACCAATCAGTTAAGAAAACCTAATCAAGATGAGAAGCCTAAAGATAAGATACAAAATTTAATAGGAATATTCTTTTCTTGCAATAAAATTGGTCACATGAACAGGGATTAGTGAGGTAAGACTCCTTATAAGTCCTTCTCTTGTTATTGTTTCAATTGTTATACATATAGGAACAAAAAGGCAAAATGCAAAAAACTAGATCAGTCATGGAACAAGCAAGTTTACATTAGTGAGAAAAGAGAAGATAAGGTTACTTGTTAAAAATGCAAAAGCTTTGGAAACATCCTAAGAAATTATAGATTGTAAGTTTAATAGAAAATATCATCTATTACATGTTTCAAATATAACAATCAAGGACATATAGAGATATTTTGTTGATATAATGGACCAACAAGCAACAAGAAACTACGTATAGTGGTAAAGAGGAATATCAAGTTGATTTTGGTAAGAGCGTGATTTATTATATAGATGAGTTCAATAAACAATTTACAAAAGAAGGAAGGAAGGACAATGATAAGGAATGAAAACTAAAGGAACATGATGAGAGTAAGGTTTAGGAAGAATTAGTAGATGGTACTGAGTCTTCTCCTCATGCTACTTTTTTGTCATCAATCTAAACGGCCAAGTATGACCTTAGGGGGATCTTTGGAGAAACATAAAAATAATCTATCTAACCCCTTTCATGAAAAATAAGCAAATGAAAGCTTATGGACAAACATAATAATATATCTAGAGTAAATATCTATGATCGCATGGTTATACATGTTACATTAGATGAATGGCTGGAAGTTAATGGAAAAATGGAGTATAAAAGTTTTGTGGTTTGGAATTGGAAACTACGTCACGTTTTAATACTGTGAGTTATAAGTGAAATATCTTTGTCACTTTGATCACCATTTGTGTAGAGAATAAAACCAAGTGAAGGATCTAGGTAATTCCTGTTACCACAAGTTGTGACTAGTGTAATTCTACAAGAAAAATATTTGATTCTATCTACCAGTTTTGTTTATCATGGATACTCCACATACTTTTTATGTAATTGAGAGGAAAAGTTATAAATTCAAGAAACATCCATACAAATTGATGGTGTATTACCCCAAGGGCAAATTCTCTCAGACCCCTTATGGTTTTTTAAATGTCAAAGACACTAGGGCATACATCCACTCCATGTATGAGATAATTGGAGATTTTGAGATTATCCAAGAGATGGAAGATATGTTGAATGAAGATAAAACATGGAAACCTAAGTTCACACATTTAGAAAATCTAAACATCATGAAGATGACAAAAATTTATGAGTTTGATGAAGAAGAATGGATCAAAATTGTGTTGAGCAAAATTCAGGACCAATTTCTTTGTATTTGAGAACAACCTATCAAGATCACAAGTGACCTTATTCATAAAGTCACTAGATTGAATAATTATGGCATTGTTCCTACTGTGGAGAAGAACATGAAGAAGAAAGTTAAAACCCTAACCCACTCAAAGTAGGATAGAGAAATGATGATCAAAAACATATTTCAATACGATTTAATGTTAGTTTCAAGGGTTTGGGATACAAATTTCATTATAGAAGATGACCAAACCTTTTTTCTAATGGATTTATAATGATGGCATATAAAATGGTGAAGTTAAATGTTTATTGTGATCTATGCAATGTTTAGAAAATCTAATTAGAGGAGAATGTGAGGAAGATCAAGAGAGACAAGTCAAAAGCATTGAGGTTTAGATCACTCATTTTACATATTTTCTTTGACTTAATGCATAAGTTCCCTAGTATGCATCCTAGGGCATGGAATGACAATGAGCCTACTTCTATTCAAGTAAGAAAAAGTTATAGAAGTGAAGATAGTAAATGGGTAGATGGAGATATCTTTGGTATGTTTAAAATATTTCCAAGAGAAATGAAGGAGAGAAAGAGAATTCCCTAAGAAATAGTTGAAAAATACAAGGATAATTTATTTTTTTAATGGTTGATATTGACTGTAAATGCTTTGAAGCTATTCAACCTAGAATGACGTGGTGCCCTCCTATGGGATATGAATTTTGTGCTAATGTTCTTCTATTACAAATTGATCATGTGTTATCTTCCAATATAGATCCAAGTGAAGAGAGCTGTGGTACCTATGTGGGGAAGTCCTCTAATGTTTGGGAATATATGACTAGAGGTGACAAGAAGAGGAAGATATAAAAACTTATTGACAACATAGAAGAGAAATAAGGAATTAGCAAGGTTTGAGATGTCTAAGTGGAGAAAGAAGGCTGCAAAGAAGTCCTCTGATCTATAAATAATAGATTTTACACCCCTACCCACTACTAAGACTATTAAAGTGTCAGACTCAACTATGGTAGTGGTCGTTGTACCTGAAAGTACTCCTATACCACCTAGAAGATCATCATAGAGGAAATTTATAGTTAAGAAAGAAAAAGAAGCAGTAGAAATTCCTATGAGGATAATCAGGTCCTCTAAAACTAAACAAAAAATACCTCCGAAGAAGTATAAGAAAGAGGAGAATAATATTGAAGAGGAGAAGATACAAAACAAAGTTGAGGATATTGTGCAAGAAAAGCATATGGAGAGACAACAATGGATTCCTGACTTAAATATACTAAGTAAAAGAATTATTGAACAAGGTAAGATCAATCAACTACCTAAATATTATGGTAGATAGAAGGATTAAGATAAACTTCCAATTGAGGATATGGTTACAAACCACATCCAAGTGTTTAAGAAAAAAATGCTAGAGCTAGAAGGAATCATTCCTAAAGAATTGTATGATATATTGGAAGTGACAAAGTATGCTTGACAAAGATAATAACATAAGGTTAAAGGATATATAAAAAATGTTTCTTGTGATATTGGGAAAAGACCATGATATAATTATAAAGGAAATTAATCCCCTATTGAGATCGAGGACAACACTAATAAATATATGGGGAGAAAGTATGAGCATGTGATAGAGGAAATGAATATGGCTATAGAAATAGTATTATTAGAGACTGAACCTAAGAAATCCAAGCCTTCCAAGTCTACCAAGGCTCGCAAGCCTTAAAATATTCAGATTGGTGAATGTTCTAAGTCTTCACAAGAAAAAGTTTAACCTTCTATGGATGAGAATTAAAACAACCAATTCTACAGTATAGTGAAGAAACCAATTTTCTTCATGGAAGGTATATCTGTATCTTTGGAAACTTTGCAAGATGTTGGTGACCCTTTTCAAGAGAATGTTGACACTATTCTTGAGATAGATGACGGTAATGCACAAAGTACAGTAAAAGTGATAGATATTGGCACATTGACTAAAGAAGAAATGAAACAAGTTATGGCCATAGAAAAGAAGGATACTAAAATAGAGGTTGTAACTGAGAAAGAAATAAAGTTCCTATCTCTCTTCCTATTTCTACTCGTATTAAGTAGAAATCTATTTCTATAGCTCAATTTTTGGCAAGTGATAATAAGCCTCTAATCACTAATGTCGATGAAATGGATGAGGATGAGCTAATGAAGCTAGCTCTTATGGCCTTTTCTAAGGCTAAGGAAATATTTGAGTATAAAACTAAGAAGAAGGTCAACGTAGTGGACAGGGTAGTAGAAATAATTTAAAAAAATTATCTATACCTCTCACTTTCCAATTGAAAATATAAAATAAGTTTTTTCATTAATGTCAAACTATCAGAATTGGAGTTAGCTATCAGAAGCCAATAGTTATTGGATAAAGGGAAAAAAGTATAATAAATGACATAGGAAAAGATAAAAATGTTTTATAGAAACAATCCAGATGAAGGAACCCTAAGATCTAAGGTCATGATTATGTGGTTCAATGGATAGAAATCTATAAAGATTAAAAATATCAAGAGAGAATGAAGTGAAAGTGAAAAAAAGATATATAGGCATAGAGAAAGTAGCGAAGGAGGAGAAAGAGTTAAAAGATAGAAATGGTGAACATAAGGGACCTGATAAGCTTTGGAGGAAAGCACGGATAGGTAAAATTTCTTGTTGATTTATTCCTAATAGTTTGGCAACAAAATTGTGAAATACCTTAACCGGGTAGTCTTTAAGAGGACTTAGGAGTTCTATGTTAGCAAATAAATTTAAATCCTTTAATAAGGTGAATGCCACATATGCAAGATAAAATATCTTAGCGGAGTAATATTATCACGACTGTAAATACACCTAACCATGTATTAGCCATTCCTTACCAGGTGAGTCACTTATAAAGTGACACTTTGTAACGTTAAAGAAAAAATAGCTTTTTAGCTACAGTGAAGAGTTGTGGGTATCATTCCCACCATAGTTTTTCCCTCTAAACAAGGAATTCTGCAACACCAAATATATTTGTGTTATGGGTGTGCGAATCATTTGATTAGTTATTTTGATTTACTCTATGTTATTTCATTTACAAAATATCAGTAATACGAAAAAGGCTATTGGTAAATAGGAAATGAAATTATATAGTCAAGATTAAAATTTTAAATTGATACAAATATGGGATTAGTGATTCAGCCCCCCCGCTTGCCCCCGCCCCCCGCCCCCCCAACTCCCAATATTAAATATTTCCAATCAACAATTGGTATCAAAGGAAAGTTCTCTAAGAGAGAAGTTAAGTATTGTATAAGAAAGAAAGTCAAATAAAAGAAGCACTCACACAAAATGGAAATCTAAAGAATATGTTAAGAACAATATTGGAAAAAAGAAAAGAACTCATAGAACACCTGCATATAAGTCTGGAAAACCTTCAATAACTATTGGAAAAGAATACAAACTATAAAGAGGTTGATGCAGTAGTTGTTGATCTATTGGAAGTGAACAAATATCTGGAAGAAAACCTAAATGAAGCACAAAAGGACCTTGAAATTCAAGCCATAAGAGTGACTGAAATACTTGAAAAAGTGAAGACTATTGAGGAAGCCAAGGTAATCCTTGAAGCCAATAAGAGAAACTTGGAAAGAATGATCAAAGATAGAGATGAAATCATTCAGAGACTACCAAACATAGTAATTTTTAGTGGCTAATATTCTCTCTTATAACCAGATCAAAAACCTCAAAATCTATATGGTGTAAATTATTGTTGTATCTTTTTGACATTTTTTCTGATATACTCTCATGTGATCAAACACAACTTACCTGGATTTATCTAGTAGTTCTAGTTCTTGGATGCATGTTATATAATAGTCTTCATCTATTACAAACCCTTTTAGAGATACTCTAAGTGAAGGTATTTTTACCTCGATAGGTAATATAACTTCAGCTCCATAGATAAGGAAAAATTGTCTATCTCTTGTTAGTGTGTGTACGCTTGTTCTATAAGACCATAACGTACGGTTGATTTGAAAATGCAAATCTCTTCTAGACTTACTAACAGTCTTGTGCAATATTTTCATAAGTCTTATTTGATCCTTCAACTTGTCAATTTCCTTGAGGCTAATAGATTGATGACCAATGTTATTTGATCTTTAATCTCTTACACAATTTTTTTAGGTCTTTGTTCTTCAATTTTCCTCCATTATAAGGAACTATAGAAGATGGCACACTATAGTGATAAATTATGTAGTTCATGATAAACACATAAACTTGTTTTCTTGTAGTGGTAGAAAGTAGTACAACTTCAACCCACTTAGTGAAATACTCATGAGTACGGATATATCTAACCTACTAAGTCAAAAAATCCCTTAGAGATATTTCTTCTTTATCAGTAGTAGAAAATCCAAAACAAATTTTATCTTTAGACTTATGTCCCTCTGTAGGACATAGTGGTTCAACAAGAGCATGTTTCTAATCACTAAAAGGACCATGACCTAAATATCCTATTTTAGCTAGAAACTCATATCTATTTCCATATTTCTTTGGGATAATTTTAGTACTAGATGTAGAAATATTAGCCTCTTCTCTAAGGTATATCCATTACTTGATATCTTTTTCCTCATTTCCATCTTCCATAAGAATTCAGGATTGAAGAAAAAAACCATAGATAGTCAAAGCAGAGGCATATGGTTTTATACCCTCAAAAGATTTACCATAAGACAAAGGAGAATTGGGAAGTGATGCAATAGATTCCAACTAATATTCCCCCATCTGAGTATTCAAGAGTTTCATTTTCCTCTCATATTCATCTAGTGTTCTTTTAGTTTCTTTAGCTTCATTATTATGTTGTAAAGAAAGTTTCAACAGTGAGAGCGTTAGCTGACATAGTGTTATCCCCTGTAATAGAAACCTCAATTCTATTATAAGGAAAGTTGATACATTTGTGATATGTAGACATAAATTCTCACTTGTCATGTACCCAAGGTCTTCATAGAAAGATGTATGCAAGAGGTAGATTGAGAACTTGGAAGACAACATCTTTACCAACTAGACCTACTCGGATAGGTTGTACAACAAAGCCCTTAGAGATATTTCTTCTTTATCACAATCAAAGTATAAAGATTTCAAGAATGAGTTGAGAGTCTTCTTTAAAGAAATTAGAAATGAACAGATAGTCCAGATTAAGAAGAAAATGAATGAGCAACAGTCGAGATTAAGTCTTGGTTGATCCATGTGCTCATGTCTTTAAGATGGAAAAAGAAAATGCTAAAATTAAGAGGCAAAACAATGAGTGGTTGAGATAGAGGTAAAAACCTCTTTCAAAAGTCAACAGATTCCATCTCATTGGAAAGTGCATTTTTTTTAATTTTTAATTTTTAAAATTTTTTTTAGAAAAGTGTTTTTCATGTGCACTTAGGATAAAGGGGTCTTTTATTATTTAATTAAAAGAGAGAATATTATTTTACTTAAATATAAACATAGAATAAAGTGGTAAAACTTTAGGATATAATCATATAAATGATTAATTAATTAAGAAGAATTGATTTGATGCAAAGAAATGGTATAATAGTTTAATTTAATTTTTCATAAAGAGGGCTTATAGTTTACTAGACCAAAATTGGGTGATTATAATTACTAGTTTTTGTGTAGTTTTGTCAAGTGTTGAACCAAATGTGGCCTCTCTACATCATATGATTGAATGATATTGAAGCACTCACATGTGTTTCCTCACCTAGTCTATGATTCATTTTTCTTTAATCATCATATCAAGATCTCTAGCATTACTTTCCTTGGTCTTGTAAAGTTATAAGTCTTTAAGATTTTCCTATTGTTATTATTTAACTTGCTCTATTAGCAACTATTATCAATTTGGATAAGAGGTGAATATGGAAATACATTGAGGTTATCATTTATGGAAACATTTTAGTCATATTAAGTCAACAGTTCATGAACACCAAGTTTTGGATTGAAGACTTGGAAAATTATGTAAGTGTCCCAGAGTTTTACTGGCTGGATAGGCACTATTTTGATTGGCGAACTTCATAGAGATATTATTATAATGTGTGAAGTTAGAAAAAGGTAGAATGGAAATTTTACTACATGATTGTAAGTACATGAGTCATTTGAATCAGTATGGACATAGATACTATTGATTTACCTATTGGAGTACTGAACGATCAGGATAGGGTAGAGTTAAGGAATTGGACATTTTACATTAAGGAATTATTTTGTTTACCAAAATAGTTCTTAACCAATTAGGGATGACCTCCTAGATGTTAATCCTAAGTGATAAAAAATTAATTTTGTATTTTGGGACATGTGTGAAAGCATGAAGGATGACATAACATAAAAATATGGTATGAAGGACAACTTTTGGAATGCAAAGTTGTGTATGGTTATTATGATAACTATGGAATTTTTTTTTGATGTGAACTTTATGTTTATAGTAGTAAAAAAGAAGAATATTCAAATATTTTATAGTGAGCTTCAAAGGAAAAATCGAATATAGAATATATCAACATTGTCAAAGGTTTTTGTATCTATACTTTTTTGCACAAAATACTATTGTATATTTCATGTTTGGGTAGTGGGCTCATCTTGCATAATTGTATAACAACTCCTAATAGGGTTGATACTTCTAACAAGGCCTAGTACTCTAACAAGGACTAATTCACTATGTGCTTGTAGCAAGACTCCTAAAAGAGTCTAATATCTCTAACCAAACACATTATATTAGTGGATAATTTTGTGGGTACCATCCCCACTGAGATTTTCCCTTGGACAGGGTTTCCCTAGTTAACAAATAACGGTGTTATGTGGGTATGTGCAGGATCATGGTATACCAAAAAGTGGCAATGTGAAAAAGAAGTCCTGATTGATAGATTCTTTGAAAAACAACTATAACTTTCAAACAATATTAAACTTTTGAAATCTGAAATATACATCACATTATTTGCTTCACCTAGTACAATAATAAAAAATGTATATTTCAATATGATGAACTTTAGACTAAGTTAAGGTGGTTAGACATGAGAGTTTTTATATTCAAGAAAATTTGTAGCAAAAAAATCATAATTAATTATTTACTTGGAAAAAAAATACAAAAAAATATACATCACATTTGGACATGAGTCTGTTAGTCCATTTTCCTATCAATGCAAAATCCTGTGAAAATGGTCTTTTCCCTGCAAATTTTGAAGTTATCCCACCTTGTTGCATAGTTTCATCTTACATTGAAAATCCATAGTGTTTCATGGTGTGTTCCCTTAGCCCTGTGTTCTTCATTATATCATCTTGCTCTAGTTCAGATCGCATCTCCTAATTCGCAAAACCCAGGGAGATATTCAAGTTTTAAGGTCTGCAGGAAACATTTTCAGAATCTGCCTAAGTGTCGAAAACCCACAATGTTTTTGAAAACCCATGATGTTTTCAGTCTCCCTGCTACCTTTTGGTCTACATGAAAATCTTGGATATTTTTTAATCTTTCACTGAAAACCCTGTGTGTTTTTGACCTTGCATTTCTTCTCTTTTTTCGGCACTCCTTGTTCATCAGTCTTAAGTGCTCAAGTGCGATGGTTGGTGGGGCTAGATTCTTCAAGCGGCAGAGGGAGGAGATCGACGATCGGTGTGTGATCACATGGAATATTCTCACCCCATGTGATCATGCGCCTGTCGTTAATTTTGTTTGTTTTAGGTGTTTCTTCGGTGGTGGTCCCGATGTCAGAAGGGAGGCGAAGGTGTGTGTTTTCATTGGTTGTCGCATGATCGAATGTCATGAATTTTTGACATGCGACCATGTGACCGGTTGACATCTGTCACTTGGTGCCCATTGGTGGATAAGTGCAGTGGGGCCTATCTGCTCAGTGGTGGTGTGGCATTTCCTAATTGGTCCATGGGAGTACGAGTTGGATGTTGTCAGTGGGACCGATCTTCTTGGCATTCAGGTAGATTAAAATTTGGTTTAATCTTGTGGCTGTCATTATACCATTAATGAAACATGCTCAACCTTTAATGCAATAGTATAGCGATAGCCATTGATTCTCATAAGGGAGGTAGGTGGGTCCGTTGACATGTATGCATAGTTGGTGCTATTTTATTCATCCATGTATTTGCACAATAGCTTGTTGTCAGCGGGACCTGGTTTTCAGATGTGTCAGTGGGTCCTGATCCTGTCAGTTAATTGACGAATGATGTATAATCTCATCGGGTGTGTCAGAGGCTTAAGATCTTGAGACGGCTGTGGATTTTCCTGTGCGGGCCCAGTTGAATTTCTTAGTGTCTTTGGCAGTTGTGATAAAAATTTTAGCAACCTGAAAAACTTTCTTCCTATTCGCTGGTTCGTGTAATGTTTTGGTGATGCCCTAATTTATTTGGCAATTCAGCAAATAGTGGTCATGTGATCACTAAGTTTTTTAGCGATGGTGGAAAGTATTTCATGAATTGGCAGAAGTTCTTCGATCGCCAATTCACCAGATAAATTGGGGCCGCTTGCTCGGTTCTAATTGGTTGGTGGAATGACATGTTGGATGTTGTTAGTGGGGCCAGTGTTTTCGATGACATGGGCATTCCCGATTGGCTGGCGGGTGATAGGGTGGCATTAACATGGAGGCTTGTTGCGTGTTGGCATAGGCTAATTTTTGGCTATACAATCATGTGACCACTACTGGTGTCATAGTTGTGGAGTTGGGTGGGTCCACGGTGCCTATGTTGCTAACGTGCTAGTTTTTGATTGGTTGTTGACTGTTTGAGGGGCCCACGACTGTTGTGAACATAAACAAGGGCCACCCGATTTTTTGGGAAGGATGGATCATCAACGGCCATGTTTTCAAACGAGTTGGGTGCCAAAGACTTGACCATTAGAATTCAAATTTAAATTGCAGAGGATTTTCCAGCGACATGAGGTACCAGAATTTATGGTTTTTCTGGTCGTTTCTTGATTTGGTTGGTGGCATCGATTGTTGTAGTCTGGTCCAGTGAGCTGGGTGATTGCTTGTAGATGTTTTGCCATGTGGGGGAGGACAGTTTATTGGCTTGAGATGTTTTGATGGTCTAGTCAGACTAATTTTCATGATGAATTTGTGATCCTGGGTACAGATTTGAAGATTTTATCTTTCTTGTGGATCATGCCTTATTTCTGACAAGTTGGTGCTGGTTTTCCCTACTGTGGTTTTTTGAAATTTTGTTGTGGTTAGCCATTGTAACCATAACCCTAGTCACCCTAAGCTTCATGCAATCTCTTTGAGATTCCCAAGGTGGCTAGTGGTATAAGTTGTTAGTTTTTGATAGATTAAGGGTTCAAATTTTAATCAGTCCAGAGGTTTTGATTATAGTTAGTTCCAGGGGTTTGTAGCAGGGTTGCATCACATTGCATGTATGCTGAATAGAACTTCTTTACATCTTTTGCAATTTATTGAAGTGGTAGTCTCATTTCTAGTATAGAGATTTACATGCCTCATCATACTTAATATAACTATTCTCATGCTTTCAAGTCTCTCCTTGGTGTCAGTCTTATGAGTTTTAGATTTTCTGGTCCATTACATTGGGTTGCCTCTATATATGTTTTAGTCTTTAGTTCTTGATCTAGGATCAAGTGAAAGATACTTTGGATAGGGCATAGATTCATTAGATTCATCTATAGAAGGATCTTATAAGTAGTAGATGGGCTGGAATAGTTGTATCTATGGCTTTGAGTCTTTGACAGTAGTTGGTTCATGTTCTATATTTGTTTTTGAGTGCTACCCAATGGATAATGGCATTGATCAAGGATTAGTACATTTAGTTGAGTCCAATGTCTGATTGGCTCTTGTCTACCTTCCCTGTCCTCATTATTCAAAGACCATTTTAAGTTTTAAGTATTGTTGTTGGTAGTAATACCCTTCACAAGGCCATTTTATACCCAATAGCAATTGAGATTCAATGAATGTCTGGTTAACATTTATTAGTCTCTTGCTATTATTTGCTTTGTTTAATCCAGTCCAAAATGCTAAAATGTCATAAGTTACTGGATTAGATGTAGCCGCCATGGTTTTGTAGAGCCAAAAGTGAAGAGGGTAGTCTTGTCCCTATAGTGGGTCCAGTTGTCTTGCAGAGCTTTCACACTTGGAGCTAACCACTCCTAACATCAGTCTCAAGGCATATTGGTAGCCCTAAGTGGCATAATTATTTTCGAACACCAACAAGATGGAGACTCTGCTGGGGAGGCCATTGGAAAGAGTCAGATATAAAAATAAAGCATTTGCTAACATCTTTTCAATAAGTATTGAGTGGCGACTCTGAAGTCTCTATTTGATCAGTGCAGTTCCTGATAGACAGTGTGATATCTTGGTGTAGTTTTGGTTGATTGGAAGAGGTACAAAGAAAAAAAATATTTTTCTCTTCAAGGAGGTGGCGACTCTACACAACAAAGAATCTGATGGAGCTGCATGGTAAGCTCTAGATCTACCCTACCTTCTAGTCAACAAAGTCTTCTGCTACAAAACTCTCAGGTATTTCTCAAAGATCTAAAATGTCTCCTTATTAAGTGGTCAAGCACAAAGAAAATGAGTAAGGTGTGAGTAGAGGTTTTCATACTTCAAGTTTTTAGTTGCATCTTTGCAAAATCTTATGGAAGTACTGCATTAAGTTGTAATGGGTAAGCCTGAGAATGCGCTTGCATTATTAGACCAAGGCATCCACAGGGATTGCATAAAATTGATAAGATTGAAGGTGGGGTGTAGACAAGATCTATCCATATCTCTTTTCTATGATACATTTTGTGGTGCATATGATGAGCTTCCGGATGACGTTGAGTTTCTTGAATCTGAGTTCATTGGTTTATTCCTAGAGCTTTGTTTTCCTAAGTCAACCCATTGGCCAGCCTCCTTGTATAAAGAATATTATAGATGTATTAGGGATTGGGTACTTAGTGATGATAGTCTTAAGCTTGAGGATGCACTTAGGGTTTTGCTCTTTGGTACTGATATTGAGAATGATGGAAGTTATGAAGGAGATGTGTCAAGTGATGACACTCTTTCTTGCAATCATGAGAGTGATGCTCTTTCTCAGTATGGGGCAGAAAGTTTATGCAGTCAATCAGATGAAAAAGAGGATTGCATTGATGAATATGTCACTGATGATTGTATGTCAGAGGAGGGTGTTCTTGTGGATAGTTGTTCACTTCATAGTGAACAAATTTTAGATCTCTTGTCTTGTGAATATCTTAGGTATGCAAGGAGGGATGGCTCTGAGTTCTTACAACCAACACACATTGATTTTGACCGAGAGCATGAATCAATAGGTTTTGACTTTGAAATGTGTGCCTCTAATTCTTTTACTACTCCCACATTACTAGATGGAAACCAGGTACAACATGATGATGAACTCATCAGCATTTGTTCAGCTTCAAGCAATGCAAATATCCCTAATGTATGTATTGATGTTTTCCCTCCCACCCACCAGCAATTTTTGGGTTTGTCAAATGTTGACAAGATGCAGGATGCTCATATTTTTGATGATTCACATTTATCAGAGTTCTCCTCTTGTAGTTACCCTGCAGAAGAAGAGGTTCAAGGCCATGACAGTGTGTTGTCCTGTTATGAAGATTGTTTTAGTGAACAAGTTTCTTGTTCATACTCTTTTCCTCCGTTTGCTAGATATGATAGTGAAGAAGACCTTCACTTGGTTCATGATGCAGTCAGTGAAGACATCATGGAGGAACCAAGTTGCTTAGTGGTTGAAGCAATGTGTGAAGGTGAATCAGAGGATTCAAGTCCTTCTCAGCCAGGTATTTTTATAGTAATGCATGATGATCAGTATGTTTTATTTCCTAATGCATTACTAGATGATATGTTTACTTCCAGTCAGCAGGGAGAAGTAAGTGATGTTCCTTACTTCTTAGAATATGAATGTGAGTATGATGGTTGTGACTAGAAGAACATGGGTGGTGATCAGTGCAAGTTTAATCTTCATCCCATGAATGTTCACATATGTTGGCAGCAAGGTGGTCATGGAATTTTTAGGTGGCTGGTTGCATATGTGGATGAAAACTAGATTTTTGATGCAGGAGGGTCTATGATTTTCTTTTGGTGGCTTGGGGCCATCAAGTAAATTTGTAAAGTTGTAAATCTTCTAAAATTCTATAAATATCTTTCCCTTTCTTGTTGTGTGTTTCTTTCCTGGCCTGTTCCCTATGTTTTTTGAGGTCTCTATGTTTTTCCAGTGGGTGGTCTGCTTCTTCCTAGAGATCTGAGGTCCTCATTGTATCTATAGGAGATACATGTCCCCAACTAGAGCCACTATTAGTCCATTTTCCTATCAATGTAAAATCTTGTGAAAATGGCCTTTTCCCTACAAATTTTGAAGTTATCCCACCTTGTTGCATAGTTTCATCTTGCATTGAAAATCCATAGTATTTCATGGTGTGTGCCCTTAGCCCTGTGTTCTTCATTATATCACCTTTCTCTAGTTCAAATCACATCTCCTAATTCACAAAACCCAGGGAGATATTCAAGTTTTAAGGTCTGCAGGAAACATTTTCAAAATCTGCCTAAGTGTCAAAAACCCACAATGTTTTTGAAAACCAATGATGTTTTTGGTCTCCCTGCTACATTTTGGTTTGCATGAAAATCTTGGATGTTTTCAATCTTTCTCCAAAAACCCTATGTGTTTTCAACCTGGCATTTCTTCTCTTCTGCCGACACTCCTTGTTCATCGGTCTTAAGTGTGCAAGTGCGATGGTTGGTGGGGCCAGATTCTTCAAGCGATAGAGGGAGGAGATCAACGGTCGGTGTGTGATCACATGGAATATTCTCACCCCATGCGATCATGCACCTGCCATTCATTTTGTTTGTTTCAGATGTTTCTTCGGTGGTGGTCCCAATGTCAGAAGGGAGGCGAAGGTGTGTGTTTTCATTGGTTGTCACATGATCACATGTCAGGAATTTCTAACATGTGACCATGTGACCAGTTGACATCTGTCGCTTGGGGCCCATTCACGGATAAGTGCAGTGGGGCCTATCTACTCGGTGGTGGTGTGACATTTCTTGATTGGTCCACGAGAGTACGAGTTGGATGTTGTCAGTGGGACTGATCTTCTTGGCATTCAGGAAGATTAAAGTTTGATTTAATCTTGTGGCTGTCATTATACCATTAATGAAACATGCTCAACCTTTAATGCAACGGTATAGTGATAGCCATTGATTCTCATAAGGGAGGTAGGTGGGTCCGTTGACACGTATGCATAGTTGGCACTATTTTATTCATCCATGTATTTGCACAATGGCTTGTTGTCAGTGGGACCTAGTTTCCAGATGTGTCAGTGGGTCTTGATCCTATTAGTTAATCAACAAACGATGTATAATCTCATCGGGTGTGTTAGAGGCTTAAGATCTTGTGATGGCCATGGATTTTCCTACGTGGGCCCTGTTGAATTTCTCGGTGTCTTTGGTAGTTGTGATAAAATGTTTAGTGGCCTGACAAACTTTCTTCTTGTTTTCTCATTTGCATAATGTTTTGGTGATGCCCTAATTTATTTGGCGATTCAGTGAATAGTGGTCGTGTGATCGCTAAGTTTTTTAGCGATGGTGGGAATTATTTCATGAATTGGTGGAACTTCTTCGGTCGCCAGTTCACCAGAAAAACTGTGGCCACTTGCTCGGTTATGATTGGTTGGTGGAACAAGATGTTGGATGTTGTTAGTGGGACCGGTGTTTTCGGTGACATGGGCATTCCCGATTGGCTGGCGGGTGACAGGGTAGTATTGACATGGAGGCTTGTCATGTGTTCGCATAGCCCAATGTTTAGCTATGTGATCATGCGACCACTACTGGCGTCGTGGTTGTGGAGTTGGGCGGGTCCACGGTGCTTGTGTTGCTGATGTGCTAGTTTTTTATTGCTGTTGACTTTTTGAGGGGCCCGCGACTATTGTGAACTTAAACAAGGGCCACCTGATTTTTCAGGAAGGATGGATCATCAATGGCCATGTTTTAAAATGAGCTGGGCACCAAAGACTTGACTGCTAGAATTAAAATTTAAATTACAGAGGGTTTTCCAACAACATGAGGTACCAAAATTTATGGTTTTTCTGGTCGTTTCTTGATTTGGTTGGTGGCATCGATTGTTGTAGTCTGGTCCAGTGAGTTGGGTGATTGCTTGTAGATGTTTTTTCGTGTGGGGGAGGACAGTTTGTTGGCTCGAGATGTTTTGATGGTCTAGTCAGACTGATTTTCATGATGAATTTGTGATCCTGGGTATAGATTTGAAGATTTTATCTTTCTTGTGGATCATGCCTTATTTCTGATAGGCTGGTGTTGGTTTTCCCTACTATGATTTTTTGAAATTTTGTTGTGGTTAGCCGTTGTAACCCTAACCCTAGTCACCCTAAGCTTCATGCAATCTCTTTGAGATTCCCAAGGTGGCTAGTGGTATAAGTTGTTAGTTTTTGATAGAGTAAGGGTTCAAATTTTAATCAATCCAGAGGTTCTAATTATAGTTAGTTCCAGGGGTTTGTAGCAAGGTTGTATCACATTGCATGTATGCTTAATAGAACTTCTTTGCATCTTTTGCAGGTTATTGAATTGGTAGTCTCATTTCTGCTATAGACATGTACATGCCTCATCATACTTAATGTAACTATTCTCATGCTTTCAAGTCTCTCCTTGGTGTCAGTCTTATGAGTTTTAGATTTTCTGGTCCATTACATTGGGTTGCCTCTGTATATGTTTGAGTCTTTAGTTCTTGATCTAGGATCAAGTGAAAGATACTTTGAATAGGGCATAGATTCATTAGATTTGTCTACAGAAGGATCTTATAAGTAGTGGATGGGCTTGAATAGCTATATCTATGGCTTTGAGTCTTTGACAGTAGTTGGTTCATGTTCTATATTTGTTTTTGAGTGCTTCCCAATGGATAATGGCACTGATCAAGGATTAGTACATTTAGTTGAGTCCAATGTCTGATTGGCTCTTGTCTACCTTCCCTATCCTCATTAATCAAAGACCATTTTAAGTTTTAAGTATTGTTGTTGGTAGTAATACCCTTCACAAGGCCATTTTATACCCAATAGCAATTGAGATTCAATGAATGTCTGGTTAATATTTAGTAGTCTCTTGCTATCATCTGCTTTGTTTAATCCAGTCCAAAGTCCTAAAATTCCATAAGTTACTGGATTAGGTGCACCTGCCATAGTTTTGTAGAGCCAAAAGTGGAGAGGGCAGTCTTGTCCCTATAGTTGGTCCAATTGTCTTGTAGAGATTTCACACTTGGAGCTAACCACTCCTAACATCAGTCTCAAGACATATTGGCAGCCCTAAGTGGCATAAGCATTTTCGAACATCAAAAGAGTCTACTACTTTTATTTAGAATCTAATCTTATAAAAAAATATTATCATTTGATTTTGTTTAATGTGGTCAGACATACACCTACTTCTTATCTTTCTAGTCCTGATTGATAGACTTATTGTAAAATAGCTATAACTTTCAAACTGTATAACATTTTTGAAATCCAAAATATGTGTCACTTTCTATGATTTTCCTACTATAGGAAAAATAAAAAAAGTTTTCAATTTGATAAAGTTTCGACTAAGTTAATGTGGTTAGACACGAGAGTTTTTGTATACTGAAAAAGTTGTAGAATAAAAATCATAATTTATTATTTACTTGGAAATAAATTACAAAAAAATATGTGTCACATCTGAACATGAGTCTACTACTTATATCTAGAATCTTGTAAAAAAAAATTATCAGTTGATTTTGTTTAAGGTGGTCAAACATACACCTACTTCTTATTTTTTCCTGAAATTTTTGTACTACTACATTGAAATTTGAAATTTTCAACATATAGAATAATTGTTTTTCAAAAAAGGCCTAGTATCTTAGAAACTAAATTCAATTTTATAAAGATTCTCTTCTTACATATTTTTAATATAATATTTATAACTTGTTAAATTCTTTTATGTCAACTTGCCTAAACCTGATTTTCTGAATTTTCATTGCCACTTAGGGGCCTAGTTTAGCATACCATGATCCTGCACATAACCATGTGTTGTATTTATTTATGGTCATGTTTACTCTTTAGCTTAATCAGATATGCATGTTAAATATTGTTAAAAGTGTCCATAGTTGGGAAAAGGTTTGTGAAATACTAATTCACACCCCTTCTCAATATTTCTTATTTCTAACAGTTGGTAACAAAGCACAATTACTTAGAGAAGGCCTAAAAACTTGAGTAAGATCTCTATGGATATGGATGAATTACATAAGAACTTGGATGAAGCCCTAGAAGAACTTGATGTAATCACTCAAAGAAAAATAACATCTGAAGATGAAACTCAAAGAAGCACAAGATTACATTCAAATGCTAAAAGAAAAAAATTAATCTACCAAATCCATGAAAGAATCAAATGATCAGATCAAGGATAGTGATGGAGTTACTAAGCTTAACAAAGAGAATGACATCTTTAACAATGAGCTTGGGATTACAAATCTTAAAGTGACCCTTATGGAAGATGAAAAGAAAATTCAATTAGATTTGAGATTTGAGAATGTAGATCTTAAATCCAAAATTACCAAGGTAACATATGAACTTGGGACTAAAAAGTTATGTAATATTCAAAGCTTGAAAAATATGATATCACTGTGAAAGGAGAGCTTACACAAATAAAGTAACTATGACACTAAAAAACTTGATGAGCAGATCATGGCACTAAGAGAAAAAGGTGACATGACTACTATTGGATATAATGAAGGTGAATTATCTAAAGGATATGAGGCTATAAAAGAGCCACATGTAGAAAATCAACAATCTGAATCACATCAAGAAGATCTAATCAATGATGTACCTAATCTAGTTGACCAACACAAAGAAGTGAAGAATCAATTCAAAGGAAGATGATTTGTATGCAATGAAATTGGTCCTAGGAAGAATGACTGTACAAGAAAGTATACTAGCCCTATCTCTGGTAAGTATACTAACCCTATACCTAAAGATTCAAAAATTTGGGTAGAAAAGAAGACAAGTGACACATCTGAGAATAAGTTGTTGTCAGTAATAGTTTTTCACCAACCCTTATCAATCTGAGAAATATATTTTAAGAGAATAAAGGGGAATTAGCATTATAAAGTCATTCAAAACCCTGTATGATCAAACTGAGACTTGTTCAGTTAATATAAGGTAGACTTGAATAAAAGGAACCTATATCTAAGAGCACATGCAATTCAGAGTTCATATTTAAAAGTGAAAACACAAAGAATTTCTCTAGTTAATGGAAACAACATTTTGAAGCTGACATACTTGGGTAATTAATGCAAAAGAAAAATGAAAAGGCCTTAATTATTGAAATCAACTGAGTAATGACCATTTGATCATGCAAAGAGTTAAGGAGCCCTTGAAATAAAATTTGAAGTTTCTTGAAGCAATTTGGAAGTGGATTTTAGCAAACCCTAGTTTCACAATTTCAATGGTAATATATCACTTGCATAGCTGTATTTCCAAGAAAAGTAAAGAATTTAATTTGAAAGAATGGCTACACCAACTATTTGTGACATAAATAAGAGGCCTAGGTATAAGTTTATGAACCACCCTTATATTTCTCTTTAGGATGGTCCATCTGGACCATTTTCACATGTTCCAAGTAGGGTTTTTGATGCACAAGCATCTTGGGTCTTGAGAAATCTTTAATCACCAAAAATATTTCTTGTTCTTGTACCTTTCTAGTTATGTATAGGATCATGGTATGCCAAAAAGTGGCGATGTGAAAAATAAGTGTTGATTGATAGAATCTTTGAAAAACAACTATAACTTTCAAACAATATAACATTTTTAAAATCTAAAATATACATCACATACTATGCTTCACCTAGTATAATAATAATAATAAATTATTTCAATTTGATGAAGTTTAGACTAAGTTAAGGTGGTCAGACATGAGAGTTTTTTATATTTAGGAAAATTGGTTGCAGAAAAATTATAATTAATTATTTACTTGGAGAAAAAATATAAAAAATATACATCACATCCATACATGAGTCTACTACTTTTATCTACAATCTTATGAAAAATTATTATCATTTGATTTTGTTTAATGTGGTCAGACATACACCTACTTGTTATCTTTCTAGTCCTAATTGATAGACTTACTGAAAAATAGCTATAGCTTTCAAACTGTATAAGATTATTGAAATCCAAAATATGTGTCACATTCTATTATTTTCCTACCAAAAAAAAAATAAAAAATAAAATCAATTTGATAAAGTTTAGACTAAGTTAACATTGTCAAGCATGAGAGTTTTTTGTATTCTAAAAAAAATATGTGTCCCATCTGTGTTAGAAAGTAAAGAACACCAAGATAACTGAGAGGGGGGGGAGGGGGGTGAATCAGTTATTTGATAATTAAACCATTTATCAACATTAACTTCAATATCAACTTCAACATCTTTAAACCATATAATTAATGCAGTAACCAACCATAGAAAGATAACCATACGCAATGACACAATAACACAAGATATGTTAACTAGGGAACCTCTTGATCAAAGAGTAAACCCCGGTGGGAATGATGCCCACAAAATATTTCCCTAATATGAAATTTCCTTGTTAGAGGATGGACCCTATTAGGAGTCTTGTGAAATACATTCAGTACATATGAATCTCTGTTAGGAGATTTTGAATCCTTGTTAAAAGATTCTAACCCTGTTAGGAGTTATGGAAGACAGAAGGACCCACTGCCCAAACAACTTCAAGGCAAGATCTCTGAACTCACTGTCCAAAAAATCTTAGGATTATTCAATAGAATAATATGAAATATGTTACCTCCTTCACACTATGCCAAAACTACACTCTCTACTACACAAGATCACAAATCCAGATCTCTGTACTCTGAAGTCTTCCTTCATCACTGAATTAGCTCTTTTCTTCACTTCATGCATACATTCGCATCACAACTATTAAAATCCTCTCATCACAACAAGGAAAAAATTCCTTCCTTTATACCACACTCAAATAATTACAAATGAGTCAGCATGCAAATACAAAATAATAATTTCAACATGCTACATCAAAATTACATAAAACTATCAGCTTCCAGATACAATAACTTTCCAATCGTGTGACCTCAAAGTTTGCACTGTGAACCACGTCACCAAAAATGAGTCTCAAACTTCCCTTTAACTGCATAGAATCATTTTCCATCCCAGTTAGGAGATATCCTCTGATTACTAAAAACCGCTACACAGGAATACTGCCAGAATATTGCTTCCACCAAAATGCTTATAAATTTCATGAATAAATGAATTTCTTTTTGCGCTCTTAACCATAGGCTAATAAAGCATCAAAGAGCATACCATAAACTATGCATAACTCAATGTGCAATATAACATGTGCACAAAACAAAATTGTGTCTGCTTCTCTGCTAAACTCTAGAATATCACTGTGTTGACATCAATGACAATCATAGTCATGAATGCAACAACCACTGCTACAAAATGACTGCCAAAGGCTTTAGCATTCATTCCTAACAATCTCCCCCATTGGCATTGATGGCAACATAGATGAAAAACATCCAATGTTCCAAAAATCCAATCACTACTACTCAACTGCACTGCTACTCATCATCAATCAAATCTTGCTTCATTATCCTATTCAATCTCTCCAACAAATCTAGTTCCTCAATGTTTTTCATGATTCTCTCCCCCATTGACATCAATGGCAGAAATTCTATCACTATGTCAAACAATAGGTCAATGTCAAAAGACACTATTCAAAAAATACATTCATAAGAGTCCTCAATGACTCAGCTCAGATACACATACTCCCCCATAGAGGAAGTACCAACATCCAATCCAAAAAATAGATAGGGCCATAAACCACTAGACAGATGCAACCAACTGCATCATTACTCAAAAGTAGGTTGGGGCATAACCCCAAGCATACCTCTCAGATACTCAAATGTATGCTTAGGAAAAGGCTTAGTAAATATATCTGCTATCTACTCCTTTGTGCTTATGTACTCCAGTCTGACTTCTTTATCTGCAACTTTCTCTCTTACAACATGATACTTGATCTCTATATGCTTTGTTTTAGAATGTAAAACTAGATTCTTAGACATACTAACTGTACTTGTATTGTCACAATATCTAAAAATAGGCTCATCAAACTTGATTCCAATGTCCATCAACATCTGCTTCATCCAAATTATTTGATCACAATTGTTTGTTGCTGCTACATATTCTACTTCTGCTGTACTCTGTGAGATACAATTCTACTTTTTGCTCAACCAAAAAACTAATCTTCCTCCAAGAAAAAAGGCTCCACCACTGGTGCTTTTCTTTTCATCAACGTTGCCTCCCCAATCAACATCAGTATATGCACATAGGGTAAAATCATCAGAATTTTCATACCATAGTCCATTGTGCGTTTAAGATATCTCAATATCCTTTTTACTCATGCATAATGTGACTCTCTAGGTTCATCTTGAAATCTTGCTACCATTCCAACTGGATGTTGTATATCTAGTCTAGTGTGTGTCAAGTACTACAATCCACCAATCATAGATCTATATTTCTTTTGCTCAACTTCTGGTGTCTCATCTTTACTAGATAGTTTATGTCCTATAACCATAGGTGTTCCAACTGGTTTACAATTCTCCATACCGAATCTTTTCAACAAATCATTCAAGTACTTTGTCTGACTTATAAAGATACCATCTTTGTTTTGTGTTATTTGTAATCCCAAAAAGTATTTCATTTCTCCAATCAGACTCATTTAAAATTCTATCTTCATTTCATCAGCAAATTTGTCACTAGCTTCATCTTCTCCTCCAAAAATAATGTCATCAACAAAAATAACCAAAACTAATAATCCATTCTCAATTTCTTTTGTGTATAATTTACTATCAGCTGTTCCTTTTGTAAATCCCAATTTTAACAAATACTTATCTAATCTAGCATACCAAGTTCTAGGTGCTTGCTTTAGTCCATACAATGCTTTCTTTAGTTTACATACCATGTCTCCTTCTTGAGTCAAAGGAAAACCTTTAGGATGCTCAATGTAGACTTCTTCTAATTCACCATTCAGAAATGCTAACTTCACATCCATCTGATACACTTTAAATTTCTTAAATGCTGCATAAGCCAAAAATATTTGTACTGCTTTAAGTCTTGCCACAGGGGCAAAAGTCTCTTCATAGTCAATTCCTTCTTGCTGTGAGTATGCCTTACATACCAATCTTTCTTTGTTTCTAATTACTTCTCCTTGTTCATTCATCTTGTTCTTGAATACCCATTTAGTTCCAATCACATTTTTGTCTTTAGGTCTAGGGACCAATTCCCATGTCTTATTCTTTTCAATCTGATCCAATTCTTCTTTCATAGCTTTAATCCAATGTTCATCTTCACAAGTTTCATTAGTAGACTTAGGTTCAATTTGAGAAATCAAACATAAATGTACCTTCTTTCTAGTCATAACTCCTCTGTCCAAACTTCCAATAACTTGTTCAATAGGATGATGTCTTGATATATACCTGTTAGGTGTCATAGTCACTGATCTTTCTTCAATTGTATATTCTTCTCTATTTTCTTCAGCACAACTTTCATTCAACAATTCACTATCAGTCTCAAAAAATTGTTCAATAGTTTCAATGTTAGGCTGAGGGTTAGTTCCTTCATCAGATTCATAATCAAGCACTCTTTCCTAAATTTTAAACTTCTCATCAACTTTTACATTTGCACTTTCAACAATTGTTTTAGTTCTCTTATTGTAACATCTATATGCTTTCCTTTTCAAAGAATATCCAAGAAAAATTCCTTCATCACTTCTAGGATCAAACTTTCCTATATCATCATCTCTCTTAATATAATATTTGCTTCCAAAAATTCTAAAATACTTAACTGAGGGTGCATGTCCAAACCACAATTCATAAGGTGTCTTGTTTGTGTCTACTTTGATTTGTACTCTGTTCATTGTATATACTGTTGTATTCACTACTTCTCTCCAAAATGTCTTTGCCAAATCACCTTCAAATAACATAGCTCTAGCTACTTCAGTCACTGATTTGTTCCTTCTTTCTGTAATACCATTTTGTTCAAGTGTTCTATGGGCTGATAATTGTCTCTTAATACCATTTACTTCACAAAAAGTGTTAAACTCTTTAGATGTAAATTCTCCACCTCTATCGGATCTCACACATTTAATCCTCATTCTTGATTCATTCTCAACTTTATTCTTCATGACCTTAAACTTATCAAATGCTTCAGATTTTTCTTTCAAAAATGCAATCCACATCATTCTTGTAAAATCATCAACAAGAATCATAAAATACCTTTCTCCATAGAATCCTCTAGTCCTAGTAGGACCGCTCAAGTTTGTATGAACAATCTCCAACTTCTCTGTAGATGTGAACTTCTTGCTAGGAAATGAACTCCTTTTCTACTTATCCATCACACATTCCTTGCAAATCATGTTAGTAGGCTTCATAATCTTAGGTAAATCTCTTACTACAAGTGTAGAACTTACTTTCACAATATTATCAAAGTTTATATGACAAAACCTTCTATGCCATAACCAACTATCATCAATATTAGTCATCAAACATGTCATCTTAGTAGGGTTCAACTAAAATACATTACCTCTGGTTCTAGATCCAGTTCTAATTAGATTTCCATCTTTATCATTAATCACACAATTTTTCTCAGTAAACCAAACTTGATATCCTTTATCCACTAACTGTCCAACACTCAAAAGATTATGTTTCAATCCATCAACAAAGTAAACATCATCAGTATTAGTCTTTCCATCAAGAGTAATAGATCTTATACCTTTAATCAAACAAGGTGCATTGTTACCAACTCTAACATCTCCTCCATCATAATTGTTAAACTTTATGAATTTTCCTTTATCACCAGTCATATGATGTGAACAACCACTATCTATAATCCAATCAGCTTTCTTTTCAACTTGGAAAACTAAGGCTTTCTCTTCTTTAATATCATATTTAGAATTTTCTTCCTTAATTGCTACAAATCCTATGTCATCAAAGTTATCATTATCACTGTCACTCAAATGTCTTTCAATTCTTGCTTCAATTTCTTCACCATTTGCATAATAACATTCTTTAGATCTTCTAGGCTTAAAATTGTTTCTATACTTCTTAACTCTCTTAGGACACTTAGATGCAAAATGACCATATTCTTGACATGTCCAACATTTAAAGATTTTCTTACCATCTGGTTCTCTTTTCAAAAGCAAGGTAATACCTTCTTCAATCTTCTTATCTTCATCAAATTTCAATCTGCTACTGCTGGCATAATCTCCATTCACACTTGTACTTCTAGACAAAGTAGGTCTGATACTAAGAGCACTAAATGTTGTCTCCACTCTAGGTAGTTCTCCTGATAATCTCAAATTCATCTATGCTACTTCCAATCTTCCAAGAAGAGACTCTCTTAAAAATTTTGGTGTACAAGGTATCACTTGTTCAATCATTTGTGTAGTCTGCCTGAATACCAGTGTCAATGTTCTCAAAATCTTCCATATTACTTCATTCTCTATCTTTTCACCTCCACAAGACTTTATTCCTGCAACAATTTCTGACATCCTACCAATATAGCTTCTAACAGATTCATCTTCCATCATTCTTATGTCTTCAAATGCACAAATCCAATTATGTAACCTAGCTTTCTTTGCATGTTCATCACCTTAAAAAATAGAATGTAAAGCTTTCCAAATATCATGAGATTTAGTTAAACCTTTTACCTGACTATATTCATTTTCTAGAAGTGCTGATAAAAGTGCTTCTCTTTCATGTATGTTACACATAAATAGATCTACCTCATCTTTAGAACTTGTTTCAAGATTGTCTTCTTCAATTATAGTCCTTTCATTCTTTGTAATCAACCAATAACCTAGTCCTAAACACGAGATGTCTCTTCATCTTTTCTTTCCAGCTGTCAAAATTTACTCCATCAAAATTAGGGCTTTCTTTCCTAAAATTTTCCATAGATCTCCTTAAGTTGTTAAAATTCTCTTTCAAGGACCTGTCACTCTGATACCAATTGTTAGAAAGTAAAGACCACCAAGATAACTGAGAGGGGGGGTGAATCAGTTATCTGATAACTAAACCATTTATCAACATTAACTTCAATATAAACTTCAACAACTTTAAACCATATAATTAATGCAGTAACCAACCATAGAAAGATAACCATACACAATGACACAATAACACAAGATATGTTAACTAGGGAACCTCTTGATCAAAGAGTAAACCCCGGTGGGAATGATGCCCACAAAATGATGCACTAATATGAAAGTTCCTTGTTAGAGGATGGACCCTGTTAGGAGTATTATGAAATACATTTAGTACATATGAATCTCTATTAGGAGATTTTGAATCCCTATTAAAAGATTCTAACCTTGTTAGGAGTTATGGAAGACAGAAGGACCCACTGCCCAAATAGCTTCAAGGCAAGATCTCTGAACTCACTATCCAACAGATCTTAGGATTATTCAATAGAATAATATGAAATATGTTACCTCCTTCACACTGTGCCAAAAATACACTCTCTGCTACACAAGATCACAAATCTAGATCTTTGTACTTTGAAGTCTTCCTTCATCACTGAATTAGCTCTTTTCTTCACTTCATGCATACATTCGCATCACAACTTTCATAATTTCATATCACAACTATTAAAATCCTCTTATCACAACAAGGAAAATATTCCTTCCTTTGTACCACACTCAAATAATTACAAATGAGTCGGCATACAAATACAAAATAATAATTTCAACACGCTACATCAAAATTACATAAAACTGTCAGCTTCCAAATACAATAACTTTCCAATCGTGTGACCTCAAAGTTTGTGCTATGAACCACATCACCAAAAATGAGTCTCAAACTTCCCTTTAACTGCATAGAATCAGATTCCATCCTGGTTAGGAGATCTCCTCCGATTACCAAAAACTGCTACATAGGAATACTGCCAGAATACTGCTTCCACCAAAATGCTTATAAATTTCATGAATAAATGAATTTATTTTTGTGCTCTTAACCATTGGCTAATAACACATCAAAGAACATACCATCAACTACACATGACTCAATCTATAATATAACATATGTGCAAAACAAAACTATGCTTGCTTCTTTGCTAAACTCTAGAATATCACTATATTGACATCAATGACAATCATAGTCATGAATGCAATAACCACTGCTACAGAATGACTGCCAAAGGCTTCAACATTAATTCCTAACAATTCAGACATGAGTCTACTACTTATATCTAGAATCTTATAAAAAAAAATTCATTTGATTGTTTTTAAGATGATCAGACATAGACCTACTTATTTTTTCCTAAAACTTTTGTAGTACTACATTGAAATTTGAAATTTTCAACATATAGAATAATTATTTTTTAAAAAATGCCTAGTATCTTAGAAACTAAATTCAATTTTCTACAAATTCTCATCTTACATATTTTTGATATAATATTTATAACTTGTTCAATTTTATATGTCAACTTGCCTAAACCTAATTTTCTGAATTCTCATTGCCACTTACAGGCCTAGTTTGGCATACTATGATCCTACACATACCCATCTATTGTTTGTTTTGTAGTTGTTTCTATTGTTGGTTTCTTGATTTTCAAATTTAATGAGGTTTTGTGGACCTATTCCTTTTAATTCTCCTAACAACACATGTCCTAATTCATTTGGATCTGGGAGTTATCACCATTTTCCTCAGGTATCAATTTTCTACCAGTTTCGCATGAAACATGGAGTGTTTCACCTTGCACGGTTCCATATGAGAAAATTGGATCTTCCAAAGTTAGGGATATATTCTTGGATCATGTGTGGATCTAAATGTGGTTTCACAATGTGTTGTGTTATTTCATTCTTTAGTTCTGGTTTCTCTTCGTAAGTGGACCTATAATGTAATTTAATGCCTGACTAACCAACTTGTGGCTTTATTGGTTATATATTTGGAGCTTGGGTTTATGTAGATTAGGAGTAGAAAGGAATAGAAAGGTGGTATAACATGTGATATCATTAGAGATGAAGATAGTATGCGATCTGTGATTCTGATTTCATAATTTCATTGTATAAGGCCAAAACTTGGAAGGCGTCACAACTAGGCATGTTGATGGTTTTATAATAATTATACCAGTGTGGTTTCTAGTTTCCTTGGCTTATATACATTATGTTCATGATGTTATATGTGAATTATATATTCCTTCTATGTGTAACTCTGAGTAGGGCATAATTTTTGGTTTAAGTAGAGTCAATTATCCTTGATTTCTCCTTTACCTTCCCCCTCCCCTTGCATTAGGTGGTATTAGAGAAATTTATTTCATGTGGATTCAATCATGGAGAACCTTATTGGGTTGGTTGTAGGGTGGAAGATTTGAGATATGACCTATAACTTGTAGAAGGTTACGATCTTTCTAGAACCTGATTGTCAAGATGGTTCATGGTAGAGGAAATGATAATGCTATCATGGATATGTTGAGGCAGATTACAACTAGGCTTGAAGTTGTAGAGATAGAGAAGAGGAGAGGCACACATCTCAAAGATGTTAGTGATGAAGAAGAAGCAACACCTAATCCTAAACCTGAAGTTGAATAGGATGAGGAAAGACTTCTGAGAGTTTTGTCTAAGGCTAACCCCAGACCCATGGTTGAAGTTTCTTGTTATGATGGGAGACTTTAGACTGATGCACTTTTGGATTGGATCTCTAAGATGGATAAATACTTTGAGTATGAAGGTACTCCTAATAATAAGAAACTTAATATTGCAGTTACAAAGTCCAAAGGTCATCTATCTCTTTGGTGAGATCATTTGCAAATTGAGAGACAGAAGAGAGGGAAAGAAAAGATCATGACATGGATGAAGATGCTTGGAAAGATATAGAAGAAGTTTCTTTCAGCTGTCTACCAATTTAGTTTGATGAGAAAAATGCAATATTTGAGACAAAGGGACATGAGTGTGAATGAATATACTGTGGAATTTTACAAATTAGATATCAGATCTGGACATGTGGATGATTGAGTTGAGAAGGTGGCTAGATAATTGAATGGCCTAAGAACATCGATTCACGATGAGATTAGCTATGTTAAAATGGATAGTTTTGAAGAAGCATATCAATTTTCTTTGAAGGTAGAAAAAAGATTGAAAAAAAGACATGATCAAAGACAAAGAGGAAGAGGTGGAAGATTTCAGAGAAGTAGAGGTAGATCTTATCGAGAAAGTAGTAGATCTAACAATGCAATGCAAGATAAAGGATGGAAAGATGATCCTGCTGGTAAAAAAGGTAGCTATACTAGTTACTCTAGGAATAATAGTAATGGGAAAATAGATGAGAAATCTTGGTTTAGAGGTACTTTCTACAAATACGGTGAATAAGGACATAGAGCTTTTGAATGTACTAAATCTAGAAAGAAGACTAAAGGTAATAGAAAAAATAATTTGGCTTGTGAAGAAGTTGAGGAATTGTCTAATGAACTTGAACATGGTGAGAAGTTGATGTTAGGAAGGATCTTATGGAATGAAGAACCTGATGAGGAACCTATTCTGAGGAAAAGTTTATTTAGAACCAAATGTAAGATCATTGACAAATGTTGCAAACTAATCATTGATAGTGGAAGTTCTGATAATTTCACATCCAAAGAGTTGGTTAATAGGTTGTAGTTGGAGAGATTGAGACATCCTAAACCTTACCATATTTCTTGGATCTAGAAGGAGCATAAAATACTTGTAAGTGAATAATGCCATGCTAAATTCAAAATTGGGAATTATCGTGATGAAGTTTTGTGTGATATTATTGCTATGGATTGTTATCATATTCTTTTGGGTAGACCTTGGTAGTATGATAGGAAAGCTCTACAGGATGGTAGATTGAATCAATATACTATTTGGATGGATGGGAAGAAACAAGTATTATTTCCTTTAGTTGAAAAGTTTGATGAAGGTCATTGTACTATAGTTAGAGTATGCTTGGTTGATGGTAAAACATTTGCAAGAGAAATGAAAGAACATAATATTTGCTTTACTTTGATTCCAAGGAAAACTAAGAAACAAGATGAGTTAGAACATGCACTTGAGATTGAACCTTTGTTGAGTGAATTTCATGACATCATTTTGGATAATGTACCTGATGGTTTACCACCAATGAGAAGTATAAGTGATTATATGGATTTGATACCTGGGGCTAGTTTTCCTAGTAAAGCACCACATAGGTTGACACCTGATGAGAAGACTGAGTTGAATAGACAAGTGAAAGAATTTATTGAGAAAGGTTTGATTAGGGAATGTTTGAGTCCTTGTGCATTACCTGTTGTGTTAGCACTAAAAAAGAATGGGGAATGGAGAATGTGCATTGTTTCTAGAGCTATAAACAAGATAACAGTAAAGTACATATTTCCTTTTCCTAGGATGGATGACATAATGGATATTTTGAGTGGAGAAAAGTATTTCACAAAGATTGATTTGAAGAGTGGTTATCATCAGATTAGGATCAGAGAAAGGAATGAATAGAAAACTACTTTTAAGAGTCATGAATGTTGGTATGAAGGGTTAGTTATGCCCTTTGGTTTCACTAATGCACCTAGTACTTTCATGAGGCTGATGAATGAAGTTTTGAAAAGATTCTTGGGTAAATTTGTAATTGTATATCTTCATGACATTTTTATATTTAGTAAGAGTCAGGAAGAAAATCTTAATCATATCAGACAAGTATTACAGAGATTGAAGGAAGAAAGGTTGTTGATTAACTTGAAGAAATGTTCATTTATAAAAGAAGAGATTGTGTACCTTGGTTTTGTAATTTCAGCTGATGGATTTGTTGGGAGTTCCCTTTGATCTTCAACTTGTAGATTTATACTTTGATGGATAACTTAAATAATGCTTTGACTCTATCACCACTCCAAAGTCTACAAGGAAGAGGGCCAACTGACAAGGATCAGAAGAGATCCTCCTACACTTTGAGCCTTAATGCTCAGGTAGGTGTACCCTTGACTCACTTCTCTAAAGGAGTTTAAAAATGATATATAACTATGTACTCTTTACTAACTGATTTAAGATTTTTCCATTTAATTAGTGTGTGTGATTGATAATGATGAATTACATCCAAAGAGGAGACTAGTGCCTTATCCTAGGGCAAAGAGTCACTAAATAACATATATCACCCTAAAACCTTAACTCAAATACATATAAACTTAGACTAAGTGCTTTTCCTATTACTCCCATCACTCCCAAACATGATCATCAAATTCTCCTCTAACAATGAACTCATTGAAATCACCCTAAAGGTTTTAATCCTAACTTTGTCAGGAACTCCAAGCTAATCTCACAATACTCTTTGTTTACCATATGTTAATCCACTTTGTGACCTTAACATATATGAATCCACAATCAGAAAAGAAGACAATCAAAGATTTAAGACAGGAATTCAAGTGTATTCTCATTAATTTTATGAAATCAATACATTACTAAGCAACAAAATACCAAAGGAAAAGACCCAAAATCAGACTCTCTTTACTCAATGTAACACCATTAACTACCAGCCTGGGACCAAAGAAAGTTTTGGAACCCTCAAAACATCAAAAATGCTGCAACTTATACTCCCTAGTCATCTTGGAATTCTCAAAGAGAATGCAACAAGCTACAGATGACTTAGGGTGAGGGTTTCAACCACCCAACCAACTGGAAATGGTCATAAATTAATTGCAGGGAAGAAACCCAAGCAACCAGGAGAAGACAATCCCTAGATTGATCCTCAATCATGAAAATCTCACTGAGAAGGTACTAAGAATCACAAAAACATCCAAAATGTCAACCCCTTTCAACTACCTGCAACAAGCCTCGAGCACAAAACCACATGGTACAAACCCCTGCAGATGATCATGGCACACCTTGGACCACACAGCAATAGCAAGTGCCACCAAACCAATTGAAATCAGCTATTTAAACCATAAATTTTGGTACTTCTTGTTGCTAGAAACCCTTCAAAAATTTGAATTTGAAAAACAACAGTCACCCTATGGTGCTTGTAGCGAATCGGCGGTCTAAATTTAAAATCAAGCTAACTTCAAGTCATGGCCATTAGATCCTCCCTTTTCATGGTCTTTTATGATTTAACCTTAAAAGGAATCTTGGTTTACATTTAGCGACCATGCGACAATTCTTTTCTTATTCATGGGATGAAAATCTTAACCCACCTTTAACCTTGTAAACTGGCAATTGCAGGAAAACATCTAGCCTTGGCCCCACATCTAGTGGAAAAGTGACAGAAGTCTTCCGCCAATTTGTGAAACACTTTACAATACTGCCAGAAAGTTTAGCGATTACATGAATACACACTCATTGAACAGCTAAAACATTTAGAGAATCACCAATTTATTGTGCGAATGAGTGAGGCCTTTGGAAATTTTTTAGACTACTAAACACTGAGAAACTTTGATGGGGCCCGCATCAAGAAGATTGGCAGCCGCCTGAAGATCTTAAGCCTCTGACAAAACCCTTGAGATTATACGCCGTTTGTAGATTCATTGACAGTGTCAGGACTCTCGGACACACTAAAAGCACAGGTCCCACTGACAAAAAGCCACTATGCAAATACATGGATGAATCAAATAGTGCCAACTGTGCCTACATGTAATCTTGGACCCAGAAACATCTTATGAGAATTAATGATTATCGCTATACCGCTGCATTAAAGGTTGAGCATGTTTCATTAATGGTATAATGAAAGCCACAAGATTAAAACAAACTTTAACCCACCTTGAATGCCAGGAAGACCAGTCCCACTAACACGATTCCACCTCATACTATGTGGACCAATAAAAACCTCCAAATCAAAAAACCTGGCAAGTGGACCCGCATGAGAAAAAGGCTACGTCATACAAAGAATCGATGACCATCTCAAGATCTTATGCATCTGACACATCACTTGAGAAGCTACACCCACCGTTAGATGGAGATGGTGTCAGAGCTGGGCCCAGGGAAAATAAAGGTTGCTGAAACATAGGAAAATATTAAAGCATGACTTAGGGAAAATATTTCGGCAGGGAACTATAGGGCTTAGGAAAAAATTAAAACATGGGCACTTAGGAAATATAAAGGGGACCCAGCCAACACATGAAGAACCTAACCACATGACATAAGGTGAACCCGTTTAAATAGCACATGCAGATAAAAGGTTTTAAGTGGCCCGAAAAGTTAACTTGAAATTATAACAAGGCCAGGGTAAAAACAAAGGGTTTTAAATGTAATGGCTAGTTTTTTGAATATTCTACTTAAGGCTTTAGCCGGAGACATGAAAAATGACTGCAAGGACCAAAAAAAACATGTTAAGGCCATGAAATTTTGCAGGGAAATACTAGATAAAAGACAAAAGACCATGGAAATTCATTCAAGTGCTAACAATGGCTATGTCTGGGGATGTGTGGCGCTTGTAGGCATAGCAAGGACCTAGAATCACTGGTTATAGTAGACCACCTACTGGACAAAATTTGGAACAACTGAGAGCCACAAGACCAAAAGCTTACAGGCCAGGACAAAATAGGATAGGGGCAAGCAACTATTTACAAAAATTTATAGAATATATAGACCTAACTACTGTTCATGGAAAACAAAATACCTTCAATTGAAGTATTTCTTCAAGAATTGTCCATGAACTGGCAATTCCTAAATATCACCATTTAATTCTTTGACAATGTATGAATCTTGGCCCCATTTCTCATGAATTATATATGGCCGTAGCTAGATGGGATCAAATTTACCATGTTTTTCCTTATCCTCTAGTTTGGCATTCCAAACTAACACCAAATCACCAGGTTCAAACCTTCTGTCAACAATCCTCTTATCATATAAATTCTTAACCTGTAACTGCAATTTAGCATTTCTTGCAACTGACTCTCTTCTAGTCTCATCTAACCTAAGGAGGTCCTCAATTCTCAATTGCATCTCATCATCTATGTCACCATCATATAACTAAACAAATTTATACATTTCCAACAAATTATTCTGAGGCATCCTTGCATGAATTCCATATACTAGGTCAAATGGTGCGCAACCAATTTCCCTCTTCACAATTACCCTATCAGCCCATAGAGCTAATGGCAGCTTTGAATTCCATGCCCTCTTATTCTTTTCAAGAATCCTCTTTAGAATTTTAATCAAACTCTTATTAGTAGATTCTGCCTGTCCATTTCCTTGTGGATGATAAGGTGAGGAATTAGAAATCTGAATTCCTAAACCTTTGTAAAAATCCTTATATTCAGTAGACCTGAAGCACATGGAATTATCACTTACTATCCTCTCAGGGAAACCAAACCTTGTGACAATATTATTCATCAAAAAATCAATTACCACCTTACTAGTTGCATTTCTTGTAGGTATAGCCTCTACCCATTTTGTAAAGTAATCTGTGGCAACTAAGATCCATGAGTGTCCTCCACTTGACTTGTTTGGTATCTCTCCTATGAAATCAATTCCCCATTGTTGGAAAGGAGCTTGAACTTCCACTAGTTTTAATGGCATATCACCTGAAAATTTAAGCTTACCAGAGAACCTTTGACAAGCATCACACCTCCTTACCAACTGTTATGCATTCTTAAAGATTGTGGGCCACCAAAATCCCACTCTCAATATTTTATGAGCAGTTGTTTTACCCATATAATGCCCACCACAAACTCCCTCATGCATTTCTTTCAACAATACTTCAGCCTAATTTTCATCTACACATTTCAAAAGTATGCAATCTAAATTCTTTCTATACAATTTACACTTCACAATTACATACTTTATGGCTTGTAATTTTAATGTCCTCCTCTAATTATCATTCATCTCATCTGGACATCTCATATTTCTCAAGTAATAAATAATATCTTGATACCAAACACAATCATCCATGTCACATGTATAATCAATTTCAGAATGATTTACCTGATTTGCATCAAGGTTGGATTGAGCCATCAGTTTTTCCAATCCTTGTCCTCTAACCAACTTAGTAATTTGGACCTCAACATTGAATTCTTGGATCCTATTGATCCATCTACATCTTCTTCTAGACACCTCTTGCTGTGAGAAAATATCCTTCACAGCTGCACTTGGCACAAAAGCAATCACAACTGCTCCCATCAAGTAACACCTAAAAGCCTTGATTTCCTTCACAAGTGCATATGCTTGTTTTTCATTTATGTCATACTTCAATTCTACAACCTGCAAAGATTTATTGAAAAATGCAATAGGCTGCTCAAAACTATCCTTATTCTTTTGTAACAAAACTGTAGCAATAGTGTGAAAAGATGAAAAGGAAAAGATGTGCATTGGAACATTATAATCAGGTGCCTTAAGCACTAGTGCATCTTTGATAGCCTGCTTGATATTTTTTAAAGCCTCATCAGGCTCACCCTCCCAATTGATTGCAGACCCCTTCTTCAACATCTTAGAAATTGGTCTAGTAACCTCTGCAAAATTTGTCACAAACCTCCTTAAGAAATTGACCTGACCAAAGAAGGATTGAATCCCTTTAACATTCTTTGGCCTCTAAATTTTATCAATAGCTGCTACCCTTTCAGGGTCAATTCTCACTCCTTGCTTCCCAACTAAGTGGCCAAGAAACCTACCTTCAATGACACCAAAAGCACATTTCCTTGGGTTTAGAGAAATGCCAAATTCCAAGCCCCTCACAAATATTTTTCTAAATGAATACAGTGGTCTTATTCCTTCTTGGAGTAGGCAGTTAAATCATCTTGATATACAACAAGGAAATCATTTATGAAATCTAAAAAGGCAACATCCATTTACCTCTAAAAAGTAGCACCAGCATTTGTGAGGCCAAAAGGCATTCTCACATAAACATATGTCCCCCAAGGTGTTGTGAAAGTTATCTTGAATTGTTCTGATTCCTTGATAATTACCTGATTGTAACCAGAGAAACCATCCATCATTGACATCATTTCTAATCTGGTTACTCTCTGTAACATAGCTTCCATATTGGGCAGACAGTAGTTATCCTTTAATGAGCTGATGTTCAAATTTCTGAAGGCCACACAAATCCTGATGTCACCATTATTTTTTCTCATAGGAACAAGGTTTGAAACCCTAGAAGAGTGCCTTATAGGCTTGATAATTCCAACATCTCTCAGCTTCATTAACTCTTCTTGCATCTTGGGTGCCAAAGTGGGATTAATAGGCCTTTGTTTTTGCCGGAAAGGTTTAGCATCTTCTTTTAATGGAATAATATGCTGAAACAAATCTTCTTTATAAACCTTTAGGTCATCATATGAACATGCAAAAACATGCCTAAATTTTCTCAATAAATCAACCAAAGATTTCTTTACCTTTTGAGATATATCTCTACCAATGTATACCCTCTTAGGTGCTTCATGTGCTCCAAGATTTATCTCATCTGGATCAGCATGATCTTCTCTTTTGATATTCTTTTCAACTCTATCTTGGTTGTCAAAGATAGTTTCCAAAACAAGTCCCTTGGACACCTTGTTAGTTCTAAGTTGAATGACCTCATTGCCAAAGACAACCTCTCTTCTTTCTACTGACTCAACCAAGGCTGAACAATCAAATTCCTGACCATGATACTGATCTTCACAATTCATAAACTTCAAGATATCATTATCATCATCAAAAACTTGCCAATTTTCAATATTGTCTGGTATGCTAGGCCTAGCCTGAATTTCAACTTTAGAGATACCAGAAAATGTAATATCATTGGGATTGATTGCAATATTGGCTAACAAGTTAGCTATCTTATTGTTGCTCCTATCCTTCCACTCAATATTGAAGGCATCAAAATGTTAAATCAAATCCCAAAATGCATTCCTATATTTTTTTAGCCTTTTATTCTTAGAAGCATATATTGACCTAATTTGGGATACAACCAACTCAAAATCACCAACAACACTTATGAACTTAATACCATGTTTTTGTGCCAACCTCAATCCTAACAACAATGCCTCATATTCTGCTATATTGTTGGTACAAATGAAACTCAATGTGAAAGAAAATTTGTAGGTGTTTCCATCAGGAGAAATAAGTAAGATACCTGCTTCTACTCCATCCTTGCAATTTGCACCATCAAAGTACATTACCCACAAATCACCCTTCACAGAATGAGCACTTACCTCAACAAAGATAAGTGACAAAGTAGGTTCATTTTCAAATACAAGGATCTCTACCCTAAAAGTATTAATATCAGTATCCACAAAACATGTAGTTTCATTATCAATATTTCTCTCAATCATGTGGCATACTCTTGGCTCTCGTTTAATCTTGACAAACTGATCATCAATCTTGAAAGTGGCATAGGACAAATCACATTGTAAACTTCCACCAATGGTAGCACTCCATCTTCTAGATAGTAGCATCCCATAATGAGGAGGGATGTCCACCACCAAAACACTCATTGTCAACTCTTTCTCTAGATATGCTACCAGCCTATATGGCATTACATTGATAGTCCCAATAACTGGTACCTCCCTCTGATCCATTGCACAACATCTGCCTTGGATTGTATCAACTTTAAGGCCCAACTTCTCCTTGATTTTGAAAGGCATGACAGTATTCTAGGCACCACTATCAATCATACAATTCCTCAACTTCATTCCATTCACAAGAACACTTTAAAAAAATGGATCAATATTTTTAAGGCTGGCATTGACAGAACTGTCCAAATATATTGGAGGAATTTGAGACACAATTCCCTAAGCAGCAACATCTTTCAAAGCTTTATCTTGAGATGCATTGCATGCAACATAATTGTTATGAACATTATCTACCCATGCAATAGCTCTATCTTTGTGTTGAGGGATCCTCAACAATTCTGACAATGGAACCTTAACTATAATTTGGGACAATACAGATAACATATCAATAGGAGTAGAAGAAGGAATCTCAATCTGCACCACCTTACTATCCTTTTGTTTATCTGATACATTAGGTGTATTGGCCACCCTCATTTTTTCAATCTTAGCCATTGTGTTAACTGGCTTCTAAATCTCACTAGAAGTCTTTTCAATTCCAACTCCCTTAGGCTCACAATTCTTATCTTTTACATTCTTAAATTTCACCATGTGATCACCTTTTGATTTGTTCTCATTAGTCTCTCCGGAGTTGGTACTCCTTATGAACATTCCTGCAACTTTCTCATTTGTATTCCTTGCCACCATGCCTCTAGTTTGCACTTGGGAAATCATTTCTAAAGTAATCCTATCCATCTCTTCTCTAGAAGGTCTTCTCAAATTTATTGGCTCAGAAGAAGAGTTCATGTTACATATTTTCCTATCAATGTCTTCACTATCAGAAAAAACTTCTTGATGAAAAAGGGCCTGATTGTGTCTCTTCACATTTACATCCGCCTCTTCATCAAAATCAGAATCTTCTTCATATCCTAGATATGAAGAAGCCATGTTGCATCCAAAATCATCTTGATCTTCTTCATGATCTATCTCCTCATTGCCACAATCTTGATTTGCAGCCATAGAATGTGCAACCACACAATGCTCTACAGAATTAGGGGACTGACATGCAACACACCAAGGTATGTCCTCCATGACATTTATTGAAGCTTTTTGTAGAGGGTTAAGGACACCTCTATCATTGTTACCTCTTGCAAAAAGGACAATAGGCTTGCCATCCTTCCATTGGGTGTTGTAGGGGTAGTTTTGCAATCTATTTTTCTTATTGAAATTATTGTTGAACTGAGGCCTTTCATTGGTAGGAGCATTGATGTTCCTATTTGCAGGTGCTTTCAAATCCTTCAATGCATTGAGCACCTTATCCAATTTATCTTCTTCTTGCCTCCTAGGTCCAACATTCTTGTCATTTTCCTTTTTGTATTTCCTATCCCCAAACAACTTTGGGTCATCTCTCTTCCCACCCAATTTCCTTGATATTTTCATATTATTCTCAATGTTGATAACAATCCTAAAAGCATCCCTTAGAGTTCTTGATTCTTTGTCTCTCAAAAAATATCCTATCTTTCCATCAAATGCATTGAAGTATGTGGTTAAACAAACATTGTCATCTAACTGCATAACTTGGAACAACTTATGCATGCCCTTCTGAAATCTCATGTTGAATTCAACTGTAGTCTCATTCTAATTTTTTCTTATGGTATTGAATTCATTCAACATGAAACTGGCATTAGGTCTATCACCATACTGCTCTTTAAAACATCTCTCAAAGGAATCCCAAGTATCAATACATTTATCAGGAAGTCTCTTAAACCAATCTCTAGCATCCTCCATTAGAGATTGAACAAACAATTTCATGACTACATCCTCATGCTCCACCTCATAATCATTAAGCATATCAACAAATAACCTAAGATGCTCCTCACAACTAATAGCATTATTACTAGCAAACTTAGGTACATTATCTCTTATATCATTTGGAAAAGTATTCAGGTAACCATGAATTCCATCAAAACTAATTTTCCTATAGCCTTCTAATTGCATAGGTCTTTTTTGAAAACTTGAACTAGTGTTAACCCTAGGATCAACATTAGCATTTACATTTCTATCTACTTGTGCATTTGACTACTGCCTAGGATCATCACCTATCCTAACAGATGAAGAAGGAAATGAACTACTAGCATTACTAAGTGGAACAATAGTAGTCATAGATGGCATACCTAGTTTAGTAGTAGATGGACCAAGAGCATTAGCTGATGAAGCCTTCAAGAAATGGATTTTTCTTCTCTTTTCTACAATGGAAGCTTCAATTTCAGCCTTCTCTAATTCTCTTGCAAGGTCCTCATCTTCTTTTCTTCTTCTTTCTATTTCTGTGTCCTTACTTGAATTGGGTGGTGGGACCCTTGGTATGGTCAATGATCTACTTATTTGATGTCCCACCATCTTCTACTTTCCTTTCTCACCAGTGGCAACAATAGGCCTAGTGATCTCATGCCCATCTTTGTCTTTAGGGAGGGAAGCATAGCTTTGAACTTGTCTAACCATAGGGCCCTCCTTATCAAATTCTTGATCTTGTAGTAAGCACTCTTGCTCACTCCTCAAAGCTTCAAGATCACCAAAAACATCATATTGCAAAGTCTTAGGAGCAGAAGCAAGCATCTTGTTTCTCTCCTTCATTTCATTAATCTTTCTAAAGAGAGACTATCTTTCTATTAGAGCATTCACCTTTTCAGCCTCTCTCTCCTCTTGTAACCTCTTATGTATGGCATCCTACTCTGTCAACTATAACCTTAGTGCATTTAAATCATCAGCATCTACCATAATGTCATCAGAACCTGATGACACATCCATATTAGAAAGATTTTGATATGGGAAGTGCACTTGCCTAGGTCTCATGGTTTATCTTCTAAAATTATCTTCATCAAGATCTAAATCAATCTCCAAACCCATCTCTCTACCTTGTTCATCTTGACCTGTAGGCAATGGAACCTTGTCCTAAAATACAGCCTCTAGGGTATCATAAAATCTATCCTGAGAGCGACCACCATCTAATCTAGAAACTCTATCCTATGAACCTTCCTCACTTGAGGAAACATGTGGTGCTCTACCTATAGTATTTCTTTGTTCTCTAATGGGAGCACTAGTAGACTCACCATTCTTCCTGATCCAACTCTTCTTCTCTTGTCTAGGCAATTGTTCCAAAGTAACCTCTGAATTCTTTCTGACAAAGGACCTAGTATTCCTCCTTTTATCCATGATTTACAGCTTATAGCACTGGTTCTTAACATTTTGATTCGCCACCCACCTAGATGGGAAATCCTTTTAACTGAATACAACAGGAAAACAAGAGTGCACTTAATAGACTTTTATCTTTAGACTCTCCCTAGCAGAGTCGCCATTTTGTTGGGGGTTCACTTTGATCTTCAACATGCAGATTTATACTTTGATGGATAACTTAAATAATACTTTGACTCTATCACCACTCCAAAGTCTACAAGGAAGAGGGCCATCTGACAAGGATTAGAAGAGATCCTCCTAAACTTTGAGTCTTAATGCTCAGGCGGGTGTACCCTTGACTCACTTCTCTAAAGGAGTTTGAAAATGATATATAACTATGTACTCTTTACTAACTGATTTAAGATTTTATCATTTAATTAGTGTGTGTGATTGATAATGATGAACTGCATCCAGAGAGGAGACCAGTGCCTTATCCTAGGGAAAAGAGTCACTAAATAACATATATCACCTTTAAACCTTAACTCAAATACATATAAACTCAGACTAAGTGCTTTTCCTATTACTCCCCTCATTCCCAAACATGATCATCAAATTCCCCTCTAACAATGAACTCACTGAAATCACCCTAAAGGCTTTAATCCTAACTTTGTCAGGAACTCCAAGCTGATCTCACAATACTCTTTGTTTACCATATGTTAGTCCACTTTGTGACCTTAACATATATGAATCCACAATCAGAAAAGAAGACAATCAGAGATTTAAAATAGGAATTCAAGTGTATTCTCATTAATTTTATGAAATCAATACATTACTAAGCAACAAAATACCAAAGGAAAAGACCCAAAATCAAACTCTCTTTACTCAGTGTAACACCATTAACAACTAGCCTGGGACCAAAGAAAGTTTTGGAACCCTCACAACATAAAAAATGCTGCAACTTATACTCCCTAATCATCTTAGAATTCTCAAAGAGAATGCAACAAGCTACAAATGAGTTAGGGTTAGGGTTTCAACCACCCAACCAACTGGAAATAGTCATAAATTAATTGTAGGGAAGAAACCCAGGCAACCAGGAGAAGACAAGCCTTGGGTTGGTCCTCAATCATGAAAATCTCGCTGAGAAGGTACTGAGAATCACAAAAACATCCAAAATGTCAACTGCTTTCAACCACCCGCAACATGCCTGGAGCACAAAAATGCATGGTACAAACCCCTACAGATGATCATGGCACACCTTGGACCACACAACAACAACAAATGGCACCAAACCAATCAAAATCAGCTGTTAAAACCATAAATTCTGGTACTTCCTGTCGCTAGAAACCCTTCAAAATTTTGAATTTGAAAAACAACGGTCACCCTGTGGTGCTTGTAGCGAATCGATGGTCTAAATTAAAAATCAAGATAACTTCAAGTCATGGCGGTTAGATCCTCCCTTTTCACAGTCTTTTATGATTTAACCTTAAAAGGAATCCTGGTTTACATTTAGGGACCATGCAACAATGCTTTTCTTATTCACAGGATGAAAATCTTAACCCACCTTTAACCTTGTGAACTGGCGACTGCAGGAAAACATCTAGCCTTGGCCCCACATCTAGTGAACAAGCAACAGAAGACTTTCACCAATTCGTGAAACACTTTACAATACTGCCAAAAAGTTTAGCGATTACGCAAATACACACTCGCTGAACCGCTAAAACATTTAGAGAATCACCAATTTATTATTCGAATGAGTGAGGCCTTTGGAAATTTATCAGACTGCTAAACACTGAGAAACTTTGACCAAGCCCGCATCAGGATGATTAACGACTGTTTGAAGATCTTAAGCCTCTGACAAAACCCTTGAGATCATACACCATTCATAGATTCACTGACAGTGTCAGGACCCTCAGACATGTCAAAAGTACAGGTCCCACTGACAACAAGCCACTGTGAAAATACATGGATGAATCAAATAGCACCAACTGTACCTACGTGTAATCTTGGACCCACAAACCTCTTACGAAAATCAACGACTGTCGTTATACCGCTGCATTAAAGGTCAAGCATGTTTCATTAATAGTATAATGACAGCCACAAGATTAAAATGAACTTTATCCCGCCTTGAATGCCAGGAAGACCGGTCCCACTGACAGGATTCCACCTCATACTATGTGGACCAATAAAAACCTCCAAATCAAAAAACCTGGCAAGTGGACCCGCATGAGAAAAAGGCTATGTCATATAAAGAATCGATGACCGTCTCAAGATCTTATGCGTTTGACACATCACTTGAGAAGATACGCCCACCATTAGATGGAGATGGTGTCAGAGCTAGGCCGAGGGAAAATAAAGGCTACCAAAATGTAGGAAAATATTAAAGCATGACTTAGGGAAAATATTTCTGTAGGGAACTGTAGGGCTTAGGAAAAAATTAAAACACGGGTGCTTAGGAAATATAAAGGGGACCCCGCTAACACATGAAGAACCTAACTACATGACATAAGGTGAACCCGTTTAAATAGCACATGCAGATAAAAGGTTTTAAGTGGTCCAAAAAGTTAACTTGAAATTATAACAAGGCCAGGGTAAAAACAAAGGGTTTTAAATGTAACAGCTAGTTTTTTGAATATTCTAATTAAGGCTTTAGCCAGAGACATGAAAAATGACTACAAGGACCAAAAAAAACATGCTGAGGCCATGAAATTTTGCAGGGAAATACCAAATAAAAGATAGAAGACCATGGAAATTCATTCAAGTGCTAATAGGATTAAAGATGGATCTGGAGAAAGTAAGATCTATACTTGATTAGCCTACACCAAAGAATGTTGGAGAGGTAAGATCATTTCATGGATTGACAAGTTTTTATAGGAAGTTTATCAAAAATTTCAATTCTATTTGTAATGCTACGACTGAAACTATGAGAGAGGATAAAAGGGATTTCAAATGGACACATGGAGCACAAAAGAGTTTTGAAGAATTCAAACAAAGAATTGCATAATTACCTACACTTGCTTTTCCTAATTTTAGTAAAGTTTTTCAAGTTGAATGTGACGCTAGTGGAAATGCAATTGGAGATTTTTTGAGTCAAGAAGGAAGACTTGTAGCTTTCTTTAGTGAGAAGTTGAATGATGCTAAGAGAAAATATTCAGTTTATGATCAGGAATTCTATGCTATTGTTCAAGATTTGAAGAAATGGAGACATTATTTGATGCCTAAAGATTTTGTGCTGTATACTGACCATAAAGCTTTATAGTATTGGGGAAGTTGGAATAAATAGAATCAGAGACATATGAAGTGGGTTCAATTTTTGGAGAATTTTTCCTTTTCATTGAAGCATAAAAGTGGATAGTTGAATAAGGTTGTTGATGCCTTAAGTAAAAGAATAAGTTTGTTGATAGAGATGAGAGTTGATGTACTTGGTTTTGATGACTTGAAGTGTTTGTATGAAACTGAAATTGATTTTGTAGATCCTTATAAAGCTTGTATTAAAGAACAAATAGTAAGTGATAAGTGGAAAAATTATTTCATTTAGGAAGACATGTTGTTTACAAGAGTTCAGTTGTGCATACCTAGAGGATCTATGAGAGAGAATATTATGAAGGCGAAACATAGTGGTGGACTTGCTGGACATTTTTGGATTGATAAGACTATGAAACTAATTTTGGAGAGATACTTTTTTCAATACATTTACAAAGATGTACAGAGAATGGTTAGAGGTTGCAGAATTTGTCAAGTAGCAAAAGGAACTAGTTAGAATGTGGGATTGTATATGCCTTTTCTTATAACTAATAGATCTTGGGAAAATGTGAGTATGGACTTTGTTATGGGATTTTTTAAAACTCAGAGAGGTAATGATTCTATTTTGGTAGTGATTGAAAGATGTTCAAAGATGGCTCATTCCATACCTTGTAAGAAGACATCTAACTCATTACATGTAGCTGAATTATTGTTCAAGGAAGTGGTAAGATTGCATGTTTTTCCTAAATATATTATTTTAGACAAAGATACTAAGTTTACTGGATACTTTTGGAAAACACTTTGGAAGAAGATGAATATAGAGTTGACGTTTAGTTCTACATTTCACCCTTAGATAGATGGATAGATGGAAGTTGTGAACAAAAGTTTTGGAAAATTGTTGAGATGTTTAGTTGGAGATAAACTTGCTAATTGAGATTTAGTTTTGGCACAAGCAAAGTTTGCATATAGAAATTTTGTGAATAGAAGTACTAAGAGGACACCATTTGAGATTGTTACTATATTTCATACTAAAGGAACCACAGAGTCAAGGGATTTTCCTACTAAGACCAGAAGAAGTTCTGAAGCTAAGGATTTTGCACTATACACAAGAACTTTGCATGATGAAGTCAAAAGGAATTTGGAGGACAATAATCTGCAATATAAACACAGAGCAGATAAAAGAAGGAGACATAAATATTTTGAGATTGGAGATGAGGTTATGATTCATTTGAAGAAGAATAGATTTCTAGTTGGTACCTACAACAAGATGAAAATGAAGAAGTTTGGACCTTGTAAGATTCTGAAGAAGTTTGATAGTGGAAATCCTTATGAAGTGGAATTACTAGAGTACATGGAAATATGACCTATATTACACATTGTTGATATCTTTGACTACTTTGAATAAAATGATGAGGTAGAAGATGATCTGGATTATCCTAAGAAGAATAGAGATAGAATTGTAGAGATTTTGAATAGCAGTGTGAGGAAGAGTACAAGAGGAAAAGACTACAGGGAATACCTAGTTCAATGGAAAGACAAGCCAGTTGAAGATAGTTCTTGGATTACACAAGTTGAGTTGGATCTTTATGATTCAAGTTAGAATATGAGTAGTGCTTGATGTGGACATCATTTCTCTATTAACACCAGGTGTCTGATGTGGGATCATCTTGGGTCTTGAGAAATCTTGCATCACCAAAAATATTTCCTACTATACCTATTTGTTGTTTGTTTTGTAGCCATTGTTGCTATTGGTTTCTTGCTTTGTGAAGTTAATAAAATGTTTAGGACCTATTATTTAGAATTATTTTAAGAGCATGTGTCCTAATTCATTTGGATCTAGGATTTATCACCATTCTCTTTGGGTATCAATTTTCTGTCAGTTTCACATGAAACTTGGAGTGTTTCACCTTGTGCAGTTCCTTATGAAGAAATTGGATGTTGAGAAGTTCAAGATATGTTTTTGGATCATGTGTGGACCTAAATGTGGCTTCACATCATGTTGTGTTATGTCTTTCTTTAGTTTTGTTTTCTCTTCCTAAGTGGACCTATAATGTAATTAAATGTCTGAGTGGCCGACTTGTGGCTTTGCTGGCTATATATTTGGAGCTTGGGTTGATGTAGAGGAGGATTATAAAGGAATAGAAAGATGGTATAACATGTGATATCATTAGATACAAAGATAGTATGTGATTTGTTATTCTGATTTCATAATTTCATTATATAAGGTCGAAACCCGGAAGGCCTCACAGTCGGGCATGTTGATAATTTTACAATAATTATACCAGTGTGGTTTCTAGTTTCCTTTCCTTATATCCATTGTCTTCATGGTGTTATATGTTAATTATATATTTCTTTCATGTGTAACTATAAGTAGGGCATGTTTTTTGGTTTAAGTAGAGTCAATTCTCCTTGATTCTGCCTTTACCTCCCCCCCCCCCTTGCATCAGTTTTTCATGTAGAATACATCCGTTCCTATACACACTACAGATTTGAATGAATTGAAAATATTTAGATTGATAAGGACCTGAGCCTTATATAAAAAAATGATCTTACTTTCAAATAAGGGTTTGAGCACTTAGAAAACCTACAAATCACCAGGTATATGTTCTTTAAGGAATTTGATCGATGTGAATAAATAATGATAATTCTGAGTAGAATTCATGACAAGATGTTTTGGGTAGGAGACATTCTTGTGATGATTAATAATGAAATGATTCAAAATTTGACTTGATTTAGCAACAAGGGCAGTATCCCTATGAATGAAAAGAGTTTAAAGAAGCTAGTTGAAAAAAACACTAAGTCAATATTGGATAAAAGGAATCTAAAACTGGACAGAATCAAGCAAGTTGATGTGAGATTAATAAGTAATATAATTGGTTACAAAATGAATTACAGATCAAGAGTAAACTCTAGGCCTACTGCATTTATCCATAAAGCTTACATGATGACTATAGGAAATGAGAAATTAAACACGTGTGAAATTCTTAGACAACAATTGGTAGACAACATAGATACAATCATGAAAAGCAAGAATGCAATATTTAGATTTGATTCTTTGATAACATATCTAGTCTTTCAATTGATAAGAATATTTCTTGGTATGCCTAATTATGAATTGATTACTTTCAACTATAAGAGGCAACATACAAAAAGGATAATAGAAGAAATCTCAAGGATGTAGAAGAATTTTTAATCGCAAATGAAACAACTTGGTATATAATTTCACCTACCATTGTGTTTCCATGTGGTCAGTAAATGCACACATAAGCACATTTATGCACATGCACATATATGTAATGGTTTCATTTATGGAAATACTTATCATTTTTATGGTTGCACATATTAGATATGATGAATATGTTTGAATGTAGTTGATGAATGGAAAAATGCCTAAGTTTGTAGACTATTCTAGTAACCCAATTTGACAGAAAAGCTTAGTGAGCCTCACAAAAGTTACATTAAGGCTTATGATCTTAATTCAATTCTTCCACAACACCAATGAACACATGTGTGAGGTTGCATATGTTCATATTGAAGGATCAAAGAGATATGCTTAGTTTATTGGATGCAAATACAGTAAACAAAGCATAACATATTAGCATTCATTGAGGCTGACCTTGTGAATAGTTAGAAAGTTATTTTTTATGCTATATTGTATTTAAGGCTGACTAAAGATGTTAATGAAGCATACAAGTACAGTTGAATTAATATGTTGTTTAGCTAGAGTAATGTTGAATAGATTTTGTAATTATACCTTTAACAAGGTATAAGCATACAAACACTTTTGTAAAAGAGTGCAATGAGAATATGAGTATATTGGATGGCTGTTAGATGCAAATTGTGATCAAGAGGAAGGAGAAAAAGAGGATTTATTTTAGGAATACTTTGTTAACTCTTTGTATTTGGGACAACAATTTTATTGTAATTTCCATTGCACCTATTGTATAGCCCTAATTGGGTTTATTTTTCTTTAGTGGGGCTATACGTTTAATAGGGTTGATTCCTAAACATGTATCTCATTGTATACATCCGATAATAGGGATCTTCCTATATTATAATAATTAGCTCCTATTGGGGCTAGAACTCCTAAAAAGGTTTCTAGATTCATAGTGCATAATTTAGTGGGTACCATCCCCATTGGGGTTTTTCCCTTAACAGGGTTTCCTTGAAAAAAAATATGGTGTTATGAGTTCTTCTATGTTAATCGTTGTTACATGGTTGTTAATTTTCTTTTATATCTTTATTTGTTTCTTAAGGAAGAAAAAGAAATTCAAGAATTCTATAAAGTAGTGTAACATCAATTCACCCACCATCTTAGTGTTACCAAATCCTAACACATTGTTGAAAAATACAAAAGAAGAATTATGTTTAATGGTTCAAACATACATGACATGTATGGAGGAAATAGAACCAATAGTTAAATTCATTTACCCTTTAGGATATGAGATTAGTGAAGAGTTGATTGAAGGTTTTACGAAGATAATTCTAGAATCATAAAAGGATAAGGAATTTCCTCAATGGGGAGCCTATGAAGAGAAACTAAGAGAAGTACAAGGACAACTATATAGTAATGAAATAAAGAAGAGAGTGGACAAGAAGATTCATGAATTACTAAAATATTCTGGGATGAGTATAGAAGAATTTAAAGAGGTGATGAGTGCAGAAAGAGAAATGCAAAGTAGTGGACAAAAAGAAGTTTTAAGTGTAAAACCACTTGAAATAGAAGATGAACCTTCTATAAGAGTTACAATTTTAGAAAAATCAGCAAGCTCATCCATAGTACCATATGCAGCAGTAGCACCTACTAGTTAAGAAGAAGAACTGACTATAATTGAAGTGTAAAAACCTACATCATAACGTAGATATACTAGGAGTACAATAGCATAACCTCAAGTTGCTATAAAGAAATAAAAAGAAGAGACTCCCAAGTAGAAAAGACTAAAGGAATTAGCTACAAGACCTTGTAAAATACTAGAGACACTAGTAATAAATATTGGAAGAAAGAAGAAACAAGAACAAGAAATTGGGTTAGAAGAAGAAACAAAGAAAGACAAACCAATATATTCAAGTACAAGAAGAAAGAAATAAAAGCCCAAAATTGACAACATGAATAGTTTAATTATTAATGAAGGAAATTTGACAAAGCTAGACAAATTTTATCACTTGTATAATAACTTTAAGAAGTTAGAGTTTGAAAATGTAGTTTTCTGATACATGATTTTGTTCAATCAGAAAATTATTAATATTCATGAACAAATACACAATGATTTATATGAGAGACTAATGAGCATATATAAGATAGTGATAGAAGAAGAAAAAGAAATTAGAGAGAGAACATTAAGAAAGCTTTTTGAAATTAAAAATGAAGATTATTTTGGAAATATTATGAAAGGTCTAGAGCCACTATTGTAAAAGAAGACAAGATAAATCTTGATCATGGGAGGTAATTATGAACAAATTAATAAGGAAATAGAGGAAGTAGTTACAAAGGTCATAATAGAATTTGAGGACACATTGACTGAAGGAGAGAAGATGTCAAAAGACAAAATAATGTCTAATATAACTAAGCTTAGTAGAGAGGAACGAAGAAAGGTGTTAGCGGGAGAAGCTCCTATAATCACCACAGTAGAGGCTACACCGGAAAAAGAAAAGGTCGAGGAGAAAATCAATTATCAAAAAATCACTATTGATGTTGATATAATTAACATTGATAGTACTCATATCACTATTGATGTAACATGGGATCAATTCAAGGATCAAAACTAAGGAATCAACATTGTTGACAATTTGACCACCAAAAATATAGTTGATTATCCTAGCTCTGATGAAGATGAGAATATAGAAATGGAAGAAGGAGAAGAAAAGAAAAATGAGCAAGAGGATGTAGCCACATTGGCTGAAACTCTCAAAAATATTGATGAAAAGTTACAAAATGATTAGAAAATAATTGTACAAGAGATATCTCACTTTGCACAGTAGCTCAAGAACACTAAGGTTGAAGAAGAGCCTTTAGACAATCATACAATAGAACCTCATATCATAAGAGATGATAAAGGAAAAGAAAAAGAAGTAGAGAAATCAGTAACATGAGAGAAAAAAAATGATCAAGTGAATAATCATTTTCTTCAGCTTGTCCCACTTACAAAGGCACAAACCACATAAATTCCTAGCACAAGCACATTGACAAGACACCTTTGGAATCACTTCTAGAGCTAGCATGATGGGCACCTCAAGAGGAGGAGAAGTAACAAATATTGAGCAATTAGGATTCATTTCTACATATTCCATCAATAGAAAAATCAAGAAGAGAAAAGCAACAAAAAGTACACAACATACTCTTGACAAGATAACAAGTAACTTCAAAGTTTAATTCCAATTTAGATCAGTGAAAGTAATAGTCAAAAGAAGGAAGATAAAGTGTTGGAAGCATTTGATATTCATTTCAAAACATTAGTAGAGGTTTCTACAACAAAATCACAAGAAGAGCATGATGCAAATCTTTTAGCAATGTATTGAAGAATGTTAGGAATGATTTAACAAACTTGGATACTAAAATCAAGGAGCTGAGAAAATATGTTGATGAAGGGAAGGCTCTATATGAAAAATGTGTGTTATCACATGAATGCATGCACACATTTAATTTACAAATTAAGAATAAGGAAGATGAATTGAACAATGTGGTTAATGAGCTAAAAAATGAAGATGCTCAAGTTATTGACTTGGAGAAAAAGATCAGTAAAACTCATGGTCAGAGGAAAATTTTTGAGAGTAGCAGAGAGCAATTATTGTAGAGGTTCTATTTTTAAGAGAACATATATCTTTTAAAATTGACACAGTTTAGAGACAACTTGAAGACTGTTTGAAGGCAAAAACATCATATGAATAGTTCATCTATCCAAACTTTTAAGCAACTAAGATAGCATCATATGGACTATGTGAATTTTTTATAGTATCAAACTCATTAAAAGATGTATGGAACTAAGGGTTAATCAACTTGAAGAATAGTTTTTCCAATTGCATTGCACTATAACCTAGTTCATCAGCATGAAGGAATAAAGGTAGAATCAAAATTTTGACTTGGACATAAGTTTTTTTTGACTCACCTTTGTCATTGATGTCAAAGGGGGAGTAATAGCATGTGAAAATTGTAAAAAGGGAAAATAGTAGATATGTTATATAATGTAAAAGAAGTCATAAGGTATAATCTATGAGGGAGTATAATGTAAAAGATAGAAATATATATTTATGTATGACCATGTGATACATGTCACAATTTTATAGTTTTTGACTTAGCCAATTTTCCTACATGTTACCATCAAGGCCAAAGGGGGAGATTGATGGAAATTTGAATCAGATGGGAATGTGGAAAAACATTGAGGTTTTCATTTATGGAAACATGATAATCATATTAAGTAAGCAGATCACAAAGATCAGGTTTTGGATTGAAGACTTAGAAAATTGTATAAGTGCCACAATGTCTAACTAATAGGACAAGCACTATTTTGATTGGAAAACTTCAAAGAGACATTATTGGAACATGAAAAGTTAGCAGAAGGTAGAATAGACATTTTACTACATGCATGTAAGTGTGTGAGTCATTTTAATTAGTACAGACATAGATATTATAGATTTACTAATTGTAGTAATGAATAGTCAGAATAGGATAGAGTTAGGGCATTGAATATTTTAAGTTAAGGAATTAATTTTTTTACCAAAATAATTACTTAACCAATTAGGGATGACATCCTAGATGTTTAACCTAAGTGAGAAAAGTATAATTTTGTATTCTAGGTGATGCAGGAGCATCCTGGGTGTAAGAGCAATCTTGCATCACCCAAAAATATTTCTATTTTTGTATTCAATAAGGGTTATTTTTTGCAGAGCAGCTATTTATGGAAAGTTACTATTTTTGGTAATTTTCGTATGTGCTCAGAATGATCTGATTTCTTTCTTGGAGGTTCATTTTGGTCATATAAGTCTGCCAGTAAAGTTTCATTGCCAGATCAAGTGTATATTGGAAGATATCGAAGATTTTCGGTATTGGCAGCAGGGTACAGAAACTTTGAACTCAGTTTTGAAGGCTTTAGAGGCCCTGGATGAGGTCAAAAATTTGGGTGACAGATGCTTGCGCCGGTCAAGCCTGTAGAGCGCTTCGTGGCGTTTCTGAAATGGGGTTATAATAGCCGATCGGGTCAACTGGTGATGACTTATGGTCTTCGGAAGTTGGGCCACCTGAAATGGCGAAAAATAATTTTCTTCAAAATTTCTGTTCGGGTTTCAAAGGTTATCTTGAGCCGACTATGATGTAATAAAATGTAAAATAAAATAATTCTAAGTTTGGTCGGCCTTATTGGCTAAAATTCTGGAACCTTCCCAGGCGGTGGAAAATTGCCTATATAAGGAAGGCTGTATTATTGTCTTAGGCAGTTCGAAATAATTCTAGGTAGTAGATCTGGGTATTGATTCGAGGCTTTGTCCTACAGAATATTGTAAGGGAATGCCCATGTGGCTTTGCATATTGTAATTCTGAAAGTTTGTAATTCCACATTTGTGGAGATAATAAGAAGCCAATTTTCTGTTCTTGCATATTACTGTTGTTGTTTCTCTATTTCTGTTATGTGTTTGTGGTATTAAGGGGAGCACCCTTCATCAAGTGGTATCAGAGCAGGAGTTCTTGAGTGTGTAAACAGATCACCGACTGTGAGGCAGTTTGCACCAGGACCGTGGCTAGGGTTTCAGCGCGCATCGCGAAAATGCCTCCACGAAGGGAACGTGGCGGAAGAGCTGGTGTTGTAACACCTGAGGTCAGAGAGCTGCAGAGACAAGTGCGAGCATTGCAAGAAGAGATTCGTAGAGGAATGAATCTTAATGTCAGAGATGAAAGCGAGGATGAAGTCGAAGAAGAATATGAAGCAGGAGAAGTTGAAATTGTGAACCAGGAGGAAGAAAGACTTTTTCGGGCGATTTCCAAGATTGGGAAAAGACCTAAGATTGAGGTTCCTACATTTTCTGGAAATCTTAACCTAGAGGAATTGATCGACTGGATCAATGAATGTGAGGAATATTTTGAGTACGAAGATGTTGAGGATCCTGATAGGGTCAAATTTGCGAAGGCCAGATTGAAAGGTCATGCGAAGATCTGGTGGCAAGAAATTCAATTAGAGCGAAATAGAAGAGGGAAAGATAAAATCACAAGATGGGATCAGATGGTGGATAAATTGAAGCGACAATTCATTCCTGTTGATTATGAGCTTGACCTACTGAAGAAAATGCAAAGTTTGAAGCAAGCAGGAAAATCTGTTCAGGAGTATACAGAGGAGTTCTATCGACTCCTCATCAGAACAGGCCATGCCGAAGCTGATAAGGAGAAAGTTGCCCGATACCTTAATGGGTTAAGGCCAAGCATTCAGGAGGAGTTGAATCTGGTTCGAATGAACAGTATTGAGGAGGCATACCAATTTGCCCTAAAAGTAGAGGAAAAGCTGAACAAGAAGTTTGAGAGTAGACAAAACGGAAGAGGTCGCGGTGGACGATCTGGTGGACGGTCATATGGTGGCCGAAATGAAGATCCGAAAAAGAAGGATGAGGCCAGTAGCAGTCAAAATCAGCGAGGAAATAATTCCAATCGCTTCCAAGATTAGAATAATAGAGATCAGAGAGGAAGAGGAAGAGGACAAGGATCTGGAAGAGGTGGCTTCCGTGGAACATGTTTTCACTGTGGAGAAGAAGGTCATAGGGCATTTGAATGTCCTCAGCGCCAAGGCAGGAGAAATGAAGGCCAGGCCAGAGTTGCACATGTAGATGAAGATGCCAGATCATCAAATTCTGAAGATGCTGAAAAAGGAGAAACGTTGATTAACAGAAGAGTCCTGTTGAGTGGTGAGAATGAACCTGAGCAAAGGAGGAGCCTGTTTCGCACCAGGTGCAAGTGTGAAGGTAAATGTTGTGATGTGATTATTGATAGTGGGAGCACTAACAATTTGGTGTCAGAAGAGATGGTGACAAAGTTGAAGCTCAAGAGACAGAAACACCCACATCCATATCGGATTGCCTGGGTACAGGATGACCACAGGGTCATGGTCAATGAATAATGCCTGGTGAAGTTCAAGATTGGCGGATACCAAGATGAGGTATTGTGTGATATCATATCTATGGATGCATGTCATATGTTGTTGGGTAGACCATGGCAGTTTGACAGATGTGCTGTACACGATGGCCGTGCGAATACCTATTCCCTGACAAAGGATGGAGTGCGGCATAAGCTAAAGCCATTGAAGAAGACCGAAGAAAAGGTATGTGGTAATGCAAGGATAACTTTTGTTGATGGAAGAAATTTCCTAGATGGTATGAGGCATGAGCATGTATGTTTTTCTTTAATTCCAAAAGCTGGTAAAGAGGAAGTAGAAGATGTTCCTATAGAAGTTGTAGATTTGTTGAATGAGTTTCAGGATATTGTATCCGATAACGTGCCTGATGCATTACCACCAGTCAGAAAGATCAGTCATCAGATGGACTTGATCCCAGGAGCGAGTTTGCCGAATAAGGCAGCACACAGAATGACACCTGCCGAAAGTGAGGAGTTGAACAGACAAGTACATGAACTATTACAGAAAGGATTGATCCATGAGAGTCTGAGTCCCTGTGCTGTACCAGTGGTATTAGCACCAAAGAAGAATGGAGAATGGAGGATGTGTACGGATTCTAGGGCAATAAACAAGATCACAATCAAGTACAGGTTTCCATTGCCACGAATGGATGATATTATGGACTGTTTGAGTGGAGCTGTGTATTTCTCAAAGATAGATCTGAAAAGTGGATATCATCAGATTCGGATCAGAGAAGGAGATGAATGGAAGACTGCCTTCAAGAAAAAGGAAGGACTGTATGAGTGGTTAGTCATGCCTTTTGGGCTAACCAATGCACCGAGCACTTTCATGCGGCTCATGAACGAGGTTCTGAAAGAATTTATGGGTAAGTTTGTCATTGTTTACCTAGATGATATTTTGATCTTTAGTAAGACATTGGATGAGCATATGATGCATATTCGTATGGTATTTGAGAAGTTGAGAGAAGAGAATTTGTTGATTAATTTGAAGAAGTGCAGTTTTGTGAAGAAAGAGTTAGTGTATTTGGGGTTTGTAGTTTCAGGAGAAGGTCTAAAAATGGACCCAGAGAAGGTACAGGCTATCCTTGAATGGCCTACGCCAAGGAGTGCTACTGAGGTAAGATCTTTTCATGGTCTAGCTAGCTTTTATAGAAAGTTTATCAAAAATTTTAGCAGTATTTGTGGACCCTTGACTGAAACAATGAGAGGGGATAGAAAAGAGTTTAAGTGGACTAATGGGGCAGAAAAGAGTTTTCAATTGTTGAAACGAAAAGTTACAGAACAACCTGTTTTAGCACTTCTAGATTTTAATAAGGTGTTTCAAGTAGATTGTGATGCTAGTGGTACTGCAATAGGAGCTGTTATAAGCCAAGAAGGTAAACCTGTTGCTTATTTCAGTGAGAAGTTAAATGATGCCAAGAGGAAATATTCTATTTATGATCAGAAATTTTATGCTATAGTTCAGGCATTAAAGAAGTGGAGACATTATCTGCTTCCTAAGGAGTTTGTTTTATATACTGATCATCAAGCTTTGCAATATTTGAATAGTCAAGGAAAATTGAATCAGAGGCATTTGAAATGGGTTGAGTTTTTGCAGAGTTATACATTTGTTTTGAAACACAGGAGTGGAAAGTCTAATAGGGTTGCAGATGCTCTTAGCAGAAGGCAACTATTGCTGACAGAAATACAGATTGAAGTGGTTGGGTTCAAGGAACTCAAGAATTTATATCTAGAGGATCCTGATTTTGGTGAAGCTTGGAAAGCTTGTACAGAACCTGTTACTCTAGACAGGACGAAATGGTTGGATTTCATCATCCAGGGTGATATGCTATTCAAAGGGAATCAGTTGTGCATTCCACGAAGTTCTATGAGGGAGAATCTCATCAAGGAGAAGCATAGTGGAGGATTGGCTGGACATTTTGGTCGTGATAAAACCCTTGCTTTGGTTGGTGAGAATTATTATTCGCCACAATTGCAGCAAGATGTGAAGAAGTTTGTACCGAGTTGTAGAGTATGTCAGACGGCGAAAGGAGTGAAGCAGAATACAGGGTTGTATCAGCCATTACCTATACCGGAGAAGTCTTGGGAGGATATCAGCATGGACTTTGTTCTTGGTTTACCGAGGACTCAGCGGGGACATGATTCAATTTTTGTGGTAGTTGATAGATTTTCAAAGATGGCACATTTTATTCCCTGCAAGAAGACTAATGATGCTGTTCATGTAGCAGAATTATTTTTCAGAGAAGTAGTGAGACTTCATGGTTTGCCAAAGACCATAGTTTCAGATCGGGACACTAAGTTTGTTGGATATTTCTGGCATACGTTGTGGAAGAAGTTGAAGACAGATTTGAAGTTTAGTTCATCACATCATCCACAGACTGATGGACAGACAGAGGTAGTGAATAGGAGTTTGGGAAATTTGCTGAGATGTTTGGTTGGAGATAAGCCAATAGGATGGGATTTGATTTTACCACAGGCGGAATTTGCATACAATAATTCTGTCAACAGGAGCACTGGTAAATCACCATTCCAGATTGTATATGGAAGTAGTCCAAGAAATGCATCTGAATTGAGGAAGATAGATAAAGGAGAAATAAGTAGTGCCGAAGCTGAAGATTTTGCAGAACAATTGAAGAACATCCATGAGGAGGTGAGGAAGCATATTACCAAGATGAATGCACAGTATAAGGCTAAGGCAGATGAGAAAAGGAGGTATAAGGAATTTCAGGTTGATGATGAAGTCATGGTTCATTTGCGGAAGGAGCGGTTTCCAGTTGGTACATATAACAAGCTGAAAATGAAGAAGTTTGGACCATGTAGGATACTGAAGAAACATGATTCAGGAAATGCATATGAGGTAGAATTGCCTACTGAGCTAAATATTTCACCAGTGTTTAACATTTCAGATCTGACAGAGTATCATGAAGGAGGTGTTGAAAATGAGATCACAGCAGCACAGTGGAGTATTCCAGCAACTAGTTCAGACACTAAGGAGATTGAAGATATACTGGATAGTCGTGTTGGCAGAAGCACAAGGAACAGGACATATGCAGAATATCTGGTCAAGTGGAAAGGACGACCTGTTGAAGATTCATCATGGCTAACAAAGGAGGAGGTTAACCGTCTTGGTTTTCCTCTGCACACCTGAGTCGTGACAGGGTCACTTCTCAAATTACCCCGGGTGTCTGATGCAGGAGCATCCTGGGTGTAAGAGCAATCTTGCATCACCCAAAAATATTTCTATTTTTGTATTCAATAAGGGTTATTTTGTGCAGAGCTGCTATTTATGGAAAGTTACTATTTTTGGTAATTTTCGTATGTGCTCAGAATGATCTGATTTCTTTCTTGGAGGTTCATTTTGGTCATATAAGTCTGCCAGTAAAGTTTCATTGCCAGATCAAGTGTATATTGGAAGATATCGAAGATTTTCGGTATTGGCAGCAGGGTACAGAAACTTTGAACTCAGTTTTGAAGGCTTTAGAGGCCCCGGATGAGGTCAAAAATTTGGGTGACAAGCGCTTGCGCCGGTCAAGCCTGTAGAGCGCTTCGTGGCATTTCCGAAATGGGGTTATAATAGTCGATCGGGTCAACTGGTGATGACTTATGGTCTTCGGAAGTTGGGCCACCTGAAATGGCGAAAAATAATTTTCTTCAAAATTTCTGTTCGGGTTTCAAAGGTTATCTTGAGCCGACTATGATGTAATAAAATGTAAAATAAAATAATTCTAAGTTTGGTCGGCCTTATTGGCTAAAATTCTGGAACCTTCCCAGGCGGTGGAAAATTGCCTATATAAGGAAGGCTGTATTATTGTCTTAGGCAGTTCGGAATAATTCTGGGTAGTAGATCTGGGTATTGATTCGAGGCTTTGTCCTACAGAATATTGTAAGGGAATGCCCATGTGGCTTTGCATATTGTAATTCTGAAAGTTTGTAATTCCACATTTGTGGAGATAATAAGAAGCCAATTTTCTGTTCTTGCATATTACTGTTGTTGTTTCTCTATTTCTGTTATGTGTTTGTGGTATTAAGGGGAGCACCCTTCATCACTAGGACATGTGAAAGCATGAGGATGACATAACAGAAAAATATGGTATAAAGGATAGTTTTTGGAATGCGAAGTTGTGTGTGGTTATTATGATAACTATGCTATTGTTTTGTGATGTGAACTTGATGTTGATTGCGATAAAAATATAGATATGAAAAGATTTTATTGTGAGCTTCAAATGAAAAATCAGATATAGAAGATATCAGCATTGTCAAAGGTTTTTGTATCTATACTTTTGTGTACAAAATACTATTGTATATTACATATTTGGGCAGTGGACTCATCTTTCATAATTGTATAACAACTCCTAACATGGTTGAGGCTTCTAACAAGGCCTAGTCCTCTAACAAGGACTAATTCACTATGTGCTTGTAGTAGTACTCCTAAGAGGGTCTAATATCTCTAATTTGACAAATTATATTAGTGGATCATTTTGTGGGTACCATCCCCACCAAGGTTTTACCTTGGCCAAGTTTTCCCTAGTTAGCAAATAATGATGTTATTTGTTGCATTTCTTTTGGGTTGTATTTAATTTTTAGCTTAATCACATATTCATGTTTAAAGATTGTTAAAAGTATCCATAATTGGGCAAAAGTTTATGAAATATTAATTCACCCCCCTCTCAGTATTTCCTATTTCTAACAAATGATTATGATTTTTCCTCTTTAATTTGAATCAACTTATGTTATGAATGTTCAGATTCTAATTGTACTCTCTAGTGTAATATGATACAATATGGACTACAAATAGACCTCACAAATCATTTCATTTCATTGAAAATATTAATCTTATTGCACATGTAACCTTATGATAGTTGTATACTGAGAGAAGCATGACTAAATTAGGATTCACCTACATCTCAAAGGAAAAATATAATTGTGAAATTATGTTTTGAATCCTTTTCTCTGTTATACGATGGGAAATGTCATATGTTATGTCTTTTCTTTCTATGATCAACAATGCTACATTTAATTATTCATTTTTATGTCTATCTTGACATAATGCATAATATTTGTACGCAAAAAAGAAATGATGCAACTTGTGTAATGCAAGACACTATTGAGGATTTATTGAATGCTCACTTGCACACAATAATATGCTTATTGATGTATATAAATCCTAATATAGCATGTCCCTACACATTTTTTGTAGTAATATATTATACACATAGATCAATTCTTTTATTATTGGGTTATATTTATTTGTGATAATCCAATTTTTTACATCATTGAAAAGTTATTTTTTATTCACATGGTCATTATTGTGAATTTGAACTTGCCTTAAATGAAAATATGGATCGTGGTCCCCTTTTCTATTTCTTGTCCATTGTTGGCTATGTACATGTTTGAGTGTTTTATTGCCATGTACTTCCATTAAAATTTTGTTTAAGTTTATTACCACTATGCAACATTTTGAAACCTATCATTTTTTATATATTTAGAAGAGAAAATCAATATCAAAATATTTTTATTTGGTATTTAAGACAACAAAGAAACATAATTTGTAAGCATTTTTCAAATGCATTTGATCATTTAATCATATCTACGGTGTTGTTATCTACATTATGTTATAATATAAAATGATGTTTTTCAATGTAAGTCAACATATCTACTGATCTCATTTTCCTTGAGGGGACAAACAAATTGGTTTCAAATCATGTAAAAGATAGAATTTAGAAATTATCAATGTTCTAGTTTATAATTAGAGTTATAATTTACAAAAGTGAACTAGAATTATACTAGCAAACTAAATCTAGTTTATAGAAAAGAAAAGCATTTTAATGTAGATTTATTATATTCTATAGACTTCTAAAATTGAAACTTATTCTTAGACCATAAAACTAAACAAACTTTTCTTTTACTTACTTTCTTTTCATTAAAAGTACGTCGTAGTAAAGGACCTATCTAACTATTATTTACTAGTTTCTAAATTAGTTTTGTATTTATGTATGCATCTCATTGACTCAACCTATGCAACCCAAAAGATTTACTTTCTTTTCATTAAAAGTATGCCGTAGTAAAGGACCTATCTAGCTATTATTTACTAGTTTCTAAATTAGTTTTGTATTTATGTATGCATCTCATTGACTCAACCTATACAAACAATTTAATCATTTATTTAATTGTAACAAAATTATACCATTGCATAAGCTATTGAGTTAGAAATATCATATTTTAATTGGCTCACTTATTTACTTTAAAAGTGTATCAAGAAATTTCAATACAATTTTATATGGGGAGATGTTAAAAGTCAACCTATGCAATTTTATATGGAACGATGTTAAATTAAATTGTTTGCAACTCATTGACTCAACATATGCAACCCAAAAGATCATTTTTTTTGTTTTAAATGTTATTGCAAACGATTTAATCATTTATTTCATTATAACAAAATTATACCACTACGTAAGCTACTGCGTTAGAAATATCATATTTTAATTGGCTCCAGTAGCTTAGAAATATCATATTTTAATTGGCTGACTTATTTACTTTAAAAGTGTATCAAGAAATTTCAATTCAATTTTATATGGGAAGATGTTAAAAGTTGCTGTCAACCGACGACTTCATTGTAGAGGGCCTATTTTGTAACGCAAGTTAGACGAAAGTGCAGCCATTTTCAGGCCTAGGAAACAACAATAAACAGCTACAACCCTAGAAAATATCCCACCCACTTTCGTACATAAAACACATCCAATCCAATAACCTGAATGCGTATCTTTGTCGATGAATTTTAGCCTTTAGCGATCATCAATTATACGGCAGAATATAATAATTTCTTACAGTCCTGCTAATGAGACAGTTTTGTGCCTAGACATGCCCGTTTCTTGTCTATAAATACAAATCCCAACTTCTCCTGCAGTACATGTAAGCATTTGTTCAGCGTAGCTACATCGAATTGGAAGTTATGAAGAGAAGTAGCGTTGTCAAATACGTAGGAGTAGTTCTTATGTTGGTTTGTATGTTGATTGGAAAGGGTAATGCAGATAGTAGTCCAGATAGTGTTTTTTATTTCTTTAAAGAGCCTGGATGTAATCCTGGTGCTGCTTTCGGGATCAATGCCTGTGGATGTTATCATGTATTCAGCGATGACCGTGCAGGATATATGTTTGATTACCAAAGCCAGATTGTCGATCTTTATAACACCGCCGACTGTCACGGCCCGCCGGCTACTGAACTTGGTGCCAGTTTCACAGACTGCGACCATTTCGACTATAATTGCGTAAAAATTAGATGCGGATAATCTATAGTTTATCAAAATTACAAGCGATACCAGCATGGCTTTCCAAAGTTTATTGTAGGAGTTGCGTGAGGATTTGTCTCTGGTCTTTATGCTTTGTGTCTGCTGTAGTTTGTTAGTTTTAGTGAAGGATTGGATTTCATCTTTATTGTTAGGCCTAATGAAGGTTTGGGTCTTACATTTACTATATAGTAGAATTTCCCTCTGGTCTTTATTGTTTGCGTTCGTCAATTTTAGTAAGGGTTTGTATTTTATCGTTATGATCGAATAGAATTTATATCTTGTTCTTCTGATTTAGCACCACCTAATTGCTTAAATTTATTCAGCATGTGTATATGTTTAGAATGTTCTCTAATGTAAATTATATGTTTGGTAATATTTTTTTTACGTAAATTCAAATCTATTCAATTTGATAATTTATTTAAATTTTATTTTATGAACTATTTATTATAGAATTTCTTTTTTTTGAATGGAATGACATTCAAAAGATCATATGAAAAAAGAAATTGTAAGAGAATGATGTGATGTTATGATTCTAATAGCAAAACTATTTAAAATTGTCATTTATTTTTAAAATATGAAGATGCTGATTCAAATGTAAATAGCATACGAATGATAGTAAAAAATATAAGAAAAATTAGTTGAATTTAAAACAATTTGTGAGAATAGATTTTAAAACTAATACTTGTAAAGATTCAATAGTTGTAAAAGAAAACTTAACCACTGCCATCTATATCAATCTACAAATAGAAAAATTGAAATTGTGAGACCTTCTCCTGACTTTTTTTAACTTCTCCTCAAAACATTTGTAGGTCAATTCTAATTTATTTAATATTTTTTAATCCATTCAAAATTTTATGCTGAAATACAATTTTTTGATCACATATTACGCTACAATAAAAGTTATAATGTATAGTTATAATAAGTGGTGGAGTATCATTTTTATCATTGTTAACATAAAAATAGAAAAGAATTAAAGAATCTACATGCCAACCTTTAAAATATCAAGCATGAAAATGTTTATAAAAATAATTATCAAGTATGCAAATATATATTAAAAAGAGTTGCACAAATATTTCAAGAAGAAAAGGAGCATAGAAAATTAATTTTGTGGTCAGTAAATCTTCTAGTATTTTTGTACGCGAAATGGTACATTTGCTTTCTTGTCATGATTTTGTGTCTTTCTATTAGGGTAAAAGTACAAAGTTGTGTCACAGTAGAGGACAACTGATGGGTTCCTATCGAAGGTACTTTCAGTTAGACATGGTTCAGTTAGACAATGTATGACCGAATGTGTGTTGTACATACATGACTCCATGCGACATCAACGAGGCATACATGTTTTATTCGAACAAGAAAATTGAGTAAATATAAGTGAAATGTGTTAGATAAATGTAGAATTGGTGCATATATATGTAGGGGGGTTCGGTCAAACTTGGTCCAGCCGAAACTACTTATGTGGCATCCCATGTGATAGCCAAATAAGTAAAATTTGTAGAATTGTAGAATTTCTCACATCTGTAGCTGATTTCTCCATCAAAAGTCAACTTTATTTAAAAAAAGAAAATACCCTTTTGTAGAGCTCAGACTCAAGATTATTCTCATATAGGTTTTATAACATTTTTATTAGATCTAAATTATTATAATTTCAAAATATTCCAAGTAGGTATTTTAACATTTGAGAAAAAATAATTAGTAAATCATATTAGAAATATTTAAAAATTTGATTTAACACTAAAGGAGAGTGTCCTAGAATTTTTTTTTTTTTTTTTGAATGGTGTATATCTGATAGGGGAAACTTGGCGAGCGATGAGAATTGTTGATTTTAGGTAAGTTTGACTTTGAATAGAACTACAATGGAAAAATATACATTGGAAACCAATCTTTCTTTTTTATGCACTCGCTATATATGTCATCTAAAACATATTTTGAAATCAAAGGAAAAAGTATTATTTACATATAGTTTTTTTGTGGGAACTAGACCATCGATTTTTAGGATTTTTACCATTTTAAACACAAATGTCATTTTGATGTCATTGAAGTTGAATAGTTTTGGTGATGTCAACCTTTTCCTTCATTAAAGTGTGACACGGATTTATACTTTTACCTATTAATAAAAAAATTTATTAACTCTTGTGCAAATTCCTCTACACACCAGATGTCATATCTTAAATTTTCCCTATGTATAATTTTTTCAAAATTATATGTGTCTGTTAAAACTCTACAATTTTTTACGCACCTTCACACCTCTAACAAAAAATTACATGATCAAGTGCTAAAATTATTCAAAAGTGAAAGAACATGATATTACTTTGGGATATAACTAATTACACCTATAGTTCCTACAAAAAAAATTTAAACCACTACTTTAGTTGGGCTGGTTTTGGTTTTTTCCAAATTTCTTTTGGCTTTAGTGGGTGCATTCGTATATTATGGAAAGATTGCAATTTAGATGTCAAACTAACCCAATTGTCTAAATTATAGATGTTAGTTTCATTTAGATCCATTTTCACTAATCTAGTAGTTTTGCTAGTCGAACGTATGGTCGTAGAAAACTGCTTAAGAAAGAAAATCTTGGGGAAGAAATCAAACCTTTTATATTATCTTAGCTTGTATCAAAAGAACTATTTTGGGCACCAAATTCACTAAAACCATCTCTTACCGTGAAAGGTGTGTTGCTTGTTAGGATTTATGGGGAAAGGTCTAGTGCTTGTTGAATCGTAACGAGATCAATTTTTTTTCCAAAACATTCTTTCTAACATAGCTCCTAGTCATTCCATCCCAAAGGATGAACAATTTACTTGAAAAATATTTGTGAAAAACTCACAAATATTTATCAATTCATCAATTTGATGAGTTTTATATATTGATCATTAAAATGTTTTTTTGTGTTTAACATTATGTACTTTCTTAAGGTTTGATTCATGGACTCTATTCTATTAGATCTAAATTATAACCTTCACTTATCTACAATTATTGATTCAATACTAGATAATATGATTGTTTGTTTCCATGTTTAAAATCTTGCTCAAATTTGACACCACTCTTATGATTGCTCATTTATTCCCAAGTCTACACTAAGGTGTTATGTTCATAGTTAGTAGAATTAACTTACTTGGGAGATATCTTTAGCATTGATTTATACTTCAAATCCACACCATGACTATAATTAATGGAATGAATTGTTTATACATTTAATTAAGTAGATCAACGAGATCATATTTTCTTTTAATTTATAAAATCTCAATCGTATCATATACTCTATTGAATCCTTTTTATACTTATGTAGTTGTGGTTACAAATATATTCCTATATACCACTATGGAGAGTGAATCATTCGTAGTGGTTGGTATCATAAATTTGAAATAATTGAAATGATACTATGAGCCCTCATTAAAGGAAGCTAGCTATAATGTTTAGTGCACATACATCTCTTCTATTAAGAGTCTATAATACCCTTCCTTTCGACTACATTTGGGTTTTAAGTTCATTTTATCCTTTCATTAGCGTATGGTGCTTAATTAATTATATTTAATTATTTATTTTAATTGCAATAGCATAATTGATTAGTAAAAATTAAAAATACTATATTTTATTTGATGAATGATAGTGATGGGTGATATAGTTTAATTATTGTTTGAATACATTATAACTTAATGTTAATTATTAATATTTAATATTAATGATTAATTTAACAAGTAAATTACTTCAAGGTTTGATATATTAACTATTAAATATATGTACACATTAAGATTTATAATGCTTTTATTGATTTTTCATATTTAGTACGAAATAAATATTTGTATTAAATAAAAAATTTTGTGCAAATAAGTTTTAAAAAAGATATAATATGAATTAAGTAATTTATTTATTTATTTTCCTTCAACTTTCTTGTCTATGACTTTGTGTTCACTTCTATGGAATTAAAAGAGTTCAATTGCTTATTAAAGTAATTAACTTATTCATTTTTAGTTTGGTTTCTTGTGAATGACTATTCATTGGATTTTGAGGGAATTGAATATTTCTTGACAACTCTTCATTTATATTTTTTGAATTGATGAAGCTTTTGTGAATTGAAGGGTTTTCTTTTGCATGTTTGTGAAGCTTTGGAGTTTTAATTTAGGGTGATTCAAATTTTTTTGAGATTTTTGCTACATCTTCAAGGAGATATTTGTTTGGATTTTAATGAACATTTTGGAGAAAAAATTGTAAGATGTAAGGGCGAACTTGTGAGTATGTTGCTTGAAGATTTAATACTCTTTCCAAATTTTGCAGAGAGACATTGTTTGAGAGTTCCAATCGTTGAAAGATGGAGACATTTTGAAAACTATAACTTTTGGTATAACAAGAAGAGAAAATCAATATCAAAATATTTTTATTTTGTGTTTAAGAGAACGAAGAAACATAATTCGTAAGCATTTTTCAAATGCATTTGATCATTTAATCATAGCTATGGAGTTGTTATCTAAATTAGTTTAGAATATAATACGATCTTTGTCAATGTAAGTCAACATAACTGTTGAGCCCATTTTCTTAGACGGACCAAATAAATTGCTTTCAAATCATGTAAAAAATAGAATTTAGAGATAATCAATGTTCTAGTTTATAATTTGAGTTATAATTTACAAAAGTGAACTAGAATTATACTAGCAAACTAGATCTAGATTACAGCAAAGAAAAATATTTTGATGTAGATTCATTATATTCTATAGACTTTTAGAATTGAAACTTTTTCTTCAACCATAGAACTAAAAAAACTTTTCTCTTATTTATTTTCTTTTGATTAAAAGTATGCCGTATTGAAAGATCTATAACTATTCTTTAGTAGTTTTTAAATTAGTTTTGTTTCTATGTATTTATCTAGTTGACACGACCTAGGCAACCCAGAAGATCATTCTTTCCTTTTAATGTTATTGTAAATAATTTAATCATTTATTTAATTATAAAAAATTATACCATGATGTATGCTACTGAATTAGAAATATCAGTTTTTAATTTTTTTTATCGATAAGGGGCCGAGGCCGAGATATATATTAAAATATTAAAATGTATAGGCATTAAAAGTTTAAAGCTCTCCAGGAGAGAAACAGAAAGCTTAAAAGAAAGAGAATCCTCACAACGAGAACCAGTAATACTATACTAGAGTTGGAAGAGTCTAAAAAATGAGCTTAGCTAAGAAAAACATATTAAAACTTCAACAAGAAAAAGCTAGCATAGTTGAGATAGAAAAACCTTGGCATGACCTATTCCATCCTTAATCTGAAATTGGTGGTAGTGTCACTTCTTCCCTGCCAAGCACTGCCACTTGACACTAAGGCATCAATGTTGGAAATCCAAGACTTCAAGTACGCAACAAACAAATAGATTTTTGTACTTGAATGAGTCAGAGGGAGTAATTTTGATAATTTCATATCCGTTGACGCTAAAATTTCAAAAAATATTTTTTAAATGAGTCCCCTTGGATGCCATGTCAGCCAACTCATCTGCCAATGTGTTACCCTCTCGAAAAATGTGATTTAGAGTTATTGAGTCAAATCTACGGATTGATTGAAGGATGATGTCCAATAGTGCTTGAAGGTGGCAATTTTGAGTTGTTGCTAATTTAGCAGCATTAATCGTTATCATTGAATCCCCTTCAATTTCCAATTTCCTTGCTCCAATTTCATGTGCTAAAGTAAGACCATGCTGGAGGGCCTTAAATTCAACCATATTGTAAGTGTCTTGTTCCAATGGTTTTGCTAGCTTAGCTATTACCTTACCCTCTAAGGAATGAATTATACAACCTGCCCTCGAGGGACTTGGATTGCCTTTTGAGGCCACGTTAAAGTTTAATTTGAACTAGCCCTAAGCAGGGGATCGCCACATGCAAGATGCTCTCAAAGCTTGATTAATTTTGCATCCTCTGCCCAAGGATAGGGGGATCTTGAGACCGAACCAAGACTTGAACATTTGATCATCCCACCTTGTATAAAATTTGTGTTGAGCTGATTGGATTTGAAGGTGAGAGTTCATAACCTCTACAATTCCAGCTTCAATCTTGTTGAGGATGGATGCCAATTCTATGGAATTATTTTCAAATAATCTTCTGTTCCTCTCCTTTCATAATTCCCATAATAAGATTGATGGGGATAGAGTCCAAAGGTTGCCACAGAGGCTGTTGACATATAGTTTAGGCCATGAAACTAACAATTGCAACAACTCCTTTGGCATCACTGATAGCTAGCCTAATTTAGAACATAACCAGTTCCAACATTCTGTTGCAAAGGGACATGCTAAAAGAAAATGGTTCACATCCTCTTCATTACATTTGCACAAGGTGCATCTGGAGGGACCATGGTATCCCATTTTTTGAAATTTATCTCCTATCAGAATTCTATCCTGAGAAGCAACCCAAGTGAAGATGCCTACTTTCGGGAGGCAAGCACTATGCCAACATAACTGCAAGGGACCATGGTATCCCATTTTTTGAAATTTATCTCCTATCAGAATTCTATCCTGAGAAGCAACCCAAGTGAAGATGCCTGCTTTCGGGAGGCAAGCACTATGCCAACATAACTGCAAGGGAATTTCTTATTTATTGAGTTTGGAGCCTTCTATTAGGATAGTGTATCCATCTTTGACATTATAAGTCCTTGACTTAGCACCATTCCAGATGATTTCATCAACCTTGTTTGATGAAGAATGATCTGTCCTTAATCACCTCTAGTAATCTTGCCAATTCTATCAGATCCGGGTTTAGAGTTGAAAAATCCTTCCATGACCATGAACCATCCACTAGAAATGAGGGTGAAGGAATAATATAGTCTTTGAGGTATAGTCCCCATGCTATAAGACAAATCTGACTAATCTCATTTTGGCCTATCATAGAGCTAATACTAGGAAGTCCTCCCCAGGAATCCTCCCAAAATCTAGCAGCATTGCCTTCTTTAATATTCCAAGTGATGTTGTTATCAATCACATGCCTAGATTTCATGATAAAGTTCCAAATCCTAGAGCCTCTTGGTAGATTTTGCAAGCAAAACATTTCTGATTCTGAATAATTCCCAAGATATTTGCCTTTTAAGATTTTGACCCACTTTAAGTTTTGGTTTTTCATAATCTTCCAATAGAGCTTTGCCCCAAGGGCTTGGTTTTGCCATAGCTGGTTCTTTATCCATGTTCCCCCTAAAGTTTGTGATTTGCAGATCTTGTCCCATGAGATAAGAGCAACTTTCTTATTAGTGTCAGTCACTTGATAAAAAAATTTCCTTGGTCTCTTTAACCATGTCCATGTAACCAGTCGAAGATAGAGAAAGACAAGACATTAACTAAATGGGAATTACTGACAGAGTTGCTTTGATCATTACGAGTCTTCCTGCCCAAGAGAGCCATTTGGATTTCCAAGACTCCATTTTTTTATCAAGTCTTTCATTTACCCGATTTCCACAATTAAGAAGATCTCAAAGATTTGTCTATAGGGATGCCCAAATAAGAGTAGGGTAGGGATCCTGGTTTGAAATCCAAAGCTTTTGCAATTTGCTGCTGGAGTTTCATCTTTGTATGAAAGAAGAATATAACTGATTTTTTTTTGTTTACACTTTAACCCGAAGCACTGGCATACTTTTGTAGTAGTAGCTGAATTTGTTTTGCCTCCTGAATACATCCCTTTCGCAGTAGGAGAGTGTCATCAACAAACTACTGATGAGTTACTATTGTGACAGAGGAAGTGATTTGTACACCCTTGAAAAGGTCCTGTTCCTGTAATCTGATCAAACTCCTCCCTAGAGCTTTTGCCATAATGATGAAAAGGAAGGGAGACATGGGATCTCCTTGTCTGATGCTGTTGGAACTTTCAAAAAACCCCTGAGGGGAACCATTCACTAAAACATTTAATTTAGGAGTGGATATATGATAAAAAATCAAATTGATCCAAGCCTTAGCAAAACCAAATCTTTCCAAGCATTTGGAAAGAAATCTCAAATCTACTTTGTCATAGGCTTTTTTAATGTGTAATTTGATTAACATACTAGGTTGTTTATTATGCTGAATGGAATGAATAGCTTCTTGAGCTATAATGACCCCATAAAAAATGGATCTTCCTGGAACAAAGCCAATTTGCTCTTCCCCAATGATTTTAGGAAGGATAGACTTCATTCTATTTGCTAAGGCTTTGGAAAGTATCTTATATATTGTATTACATAAAGCAATGGGTCTAAATTCATCCATACAAGAGGTCTTTTCTTTCTTAGGGATTAAAGAAATAAAAGTGTTATTAATCTATGTTAGAAATCTACCTGATCTTCTAGCCTCCTCTAGAGCTTTCGTGAGATCTTTGCCTAAGATGTCCCAGCAGTGAAGGAAGAAGCTTGGTGGAAAGCCATCCGGGCTTGGAGCTTTGTCTGGAGCCATCTGTTCTATGGTGCTGTGGATTTCATCTTTTGAAAATGTTAGATTAGGTGAAATACTAATCTCCCAAGAACACCTGCATGCATAACCCTGTCACATGGAAGAAGAAAAGCACAGAAGCAAGAAAAATCATGGAGGCCAAAAAGCCAGAGACATCTTATGGACATGCAAAAGAGAAATTTCTATTATGATCCAATAAGTGAATTATCTAAAAAGAATGTACAAAGGGTTCAACCATATAGGTGAACAATAAAACCCTAAAGCTATAAAGCAAAAAAATAAAGCTAGGTTGCACATTATAATTAATAAATATATTAATTATAATGCACCTAAAAGATAGCTTAAGTAAATAGAGTAATAAATGACTTAATTAATTAAACCAAAGTGATTTAATTAATAAGTATAAAGAATGATTACTCTAACACCCCCCCTTAAGCGTAGCTCAAGAGGGAAGCTAACCTAGCACAGCTATGAAAGCAGAAAATGGGTCCCGGCAACAAGGCCTGATCAGGTACCCAGTACAAGAAAATAAACTAGATGAAGGAAACAAAGCCTCCAATCTAGGGAATGTCCCAAAGAAAGGAACAAGAAAGAGCATGAAGCATCTCCGAAGCATGAAGCTGCAAACACTGTCAGAAGAAACTGCTGGAACCTCCACTGAAATAGTGCATGACCAGGTAGAGAAGACAAAGTCTGAAGAGCTGATCAATCGAAGAGGTGACCTCCAAAATAGTAATGAATGAGTGTCTATATAGTAGATGATCCATCTCACCGAAATGCATAGGTGCCTAGCCACTGCATCCGCCTAGTACATAGGAACAAAAACTGTATACGTAGATCACTCAATCGAACCAAGGAAGCAATAAAGCCAACAGGTGAACCCCCCCATAATGCTGAACGGGGTGACAGGAACACTGAAATGCAATGCCAGAAACATCTGCAAGAAGAAGAATCAGGAACACCTATGTGCAAAAGAAGGTACAAGCACAGGATAAAGGGCGGTGTCATAGACACAGTCTACATAGGCTAATGTCGTGGAAGGTACGCTCACTTGACAAGAGTGGATGCGCCTATAGTGGCAAATACATCAGAACCCCCCCATGGCACTTTATAACTGAGTGCGTATACAAACAAACACATAGTGTTCAAGATCCCAAAATGCAAAAGCAGGCACTTTATCTCAGTGCGTTTACAGAAAAAAGAATGCAACAGAAGAGAAGCATACAATGCTCAAAAGACAGAAAGAAGAGTGAGCTATGAACTCAGAAGAAGAGATCCCCGGACATGTAGAACCAAGCACTCCACCAGAGGGCATAAACGGCCAAACGCGGAGGAGTGAAAACCTAGAGTATAATCTGGAAAAATAACCTCTGCCACTGAATAGCACACTGAACCAGCTTTCCGAAAATACCAAGATTGCTGAAAACTGAGCCCGGATGTGAGAGATATAGTGTCCGGAATGTAAAAAGTACCCGTGACTTTGACTGGCAGAAAACCCCTGCAAACGGAAAAATCAAACAACCAAACTGAAAAAAATAGAAAGGTCTCGGAACCAGCTTTCCGTCGATATCTCGTTTGGCAAAAAATGCCATCGTATGCTCAAGTTACGGCAAAAACAGTGACAGGTGCTCTGGCAGGCACCTGAAAAAGAAAACCTCTAAATTCAACAGCCTGGTGCGAAAAATGGAAGAAGAATCTGGAAAAAAGCTCTGCGTATAAAATGACCGTCTCAGAATCATCTTTCCGATGATGTCTCGTTCACCCACTAACTCCTCCGTATGAGCAAGTTATGCCAAAAAAAGCATCAGGTGCTCCAGGAAGGCAAAAAAGCAGTCCTGCCTTCGAAGGCATGGTACAAAAAACGAGGGACAAAACTCGAAAAGAAACCTCCATAATTGCGTTCGTCTCGGAAAGAGCTTTCCGATGATATAAAAAACTCCAAAATACGCCTCCAGATGAAGAAGATATGGCAAAAAAAACCCAATTACCCTTAAAACAGAGCCCTAAAAAAACATGCAAATTTTTTAAAAAAAATTAAAAAGCATGTCTGCTGACGTCATGTTGACGTCAGCAGAGGGCCTGGGGGTTGAATCAGGAAACCCCGGGTCATGTGGGCGAACAGGGGCTGGTGCTGGTGCCGGCGGAGGGTGGGCCGGCGGAGCGGAGGGCGCGGGCGCGGGCGGCGGGGGCCGACGGAGCGGAGGCCGCGGAGCGGAGGCCGCGAAGGGCGGCGGCGGCACGGGCGCGGGCGCGGGCGGCGGCTGGGCGGGCCGCAGAGCGGGGCCGGCTGAGGAGGCCAGCGGGGCGGCGGAGGAGCCGCGGGGTGGCACCCGGGTGGCCCTGGGTGGCGCCCGGGAGGCCGCCCCTTAAAAAAAATTTTAATAATTTTTTTTTGAAAATCACCGTCTCGGAGTGCGTGCCAGGGCCGTACGGCCTTGGTATGCAAAATTTTTTTGCCTCAGATGCCACTGTGTCCAAAATGGACAAGTTTTATATGGATTTAAGGGTTCTTGGGCCTTCCGGACACAATGGTGGTGTCCGTTTTTTCCCAAGGTGAGCCAAATTTTGGCTCCCCCCCCAGATCCACAAAAAAAACTTCTGAAACCCTTGAAAACCTCCTGCTTCTGAAACACTTCAACAAAACACGAACAACAAGCAGCAAGATGGCTCTGATACCATGTTAGATTAGGTGAAATACTAATCTCCCAAGAACACCTGCATGCATAACCCTGTCACATGGAAGAAGCAAAGCACAGAAGCAAGAAAAATCATGGAGGCCAAAAAGCCAGAGACATCTTATGGACATGCAAAAGAGAAATTTCTATTATGATCCAATAAGTGAATTATCTAAAAAGAATGTACAAAGGGTTCAACCATATAGGTGAACAATAAAACCCTAAAGCTATAAAGCAAAAAAATAAAGCTAGGTTGCACATTATAATTAATAAATATATTAATTATAATGCACCTAAAAGATAGCTTAAGTAAATAGAGTAATAAATGACTTAATTAATTAAACCAAAGTGATTTAATTAATAAGCATAAAGAATGATTACTCTAACAGAAAATGCTAGTGAAAGCCTTTGATTGTTTGCTTCCGTGATCAACAAGGGGATATTGTCCAATAAATCTTGTTGGCTTTTGAGCTGGGAGTAGTTAGAATGGTTCAATAGATTTGAGAAATAATTGACAATTTCCTTCTGAATTTTTTGATGCTCTACTAATATGGAGCCCGAAGAATCTTTGATTTCCATAATCTTGTTTATATTTCTGCGACTTTTTGTGCTGGCATGGAAGAATTTAGTGTTCTTGTCACTTTCTGCTAGCTAGCATTCTCTTTATTTTTTATGCCAAAAAATTTCCTCTTTTGACAGAATGTCTTCCAATTTTTTGAGCAATACTTTCTCTTCTTCAAACCTATCCATATCCATTCCATGCTACATTATGGATTGATTCAAGTTTTCTAATTTCAGCTCAATATCTTCCTTTGATTTAAAAATATTCCTGAAGTGAGTTCTATTCCAGATTAAAAGATTTTGCTTAACAAACTTCAATCTGGCCACAAAATAGAATAATTTGGAGCCCTCCACTTTGAAGTCCCGCCACCAATCCTCAATTAAATCAGAGAAGGTTTCCTCTTTAAGCCACATATTTTCAAATTTAAAGGGACATCCTTGGGGTTTGTTACTCTCCAGAATATTCAAAAGGATTGGGAAATTATCAGAACCAGATGTGGGTGAGATTGTAGCTTTAAGGTCAAAGGGGAAGGATGTGATGTCCCCTTTGAAGAAGAATTTGTCCAATTTCTCCAAAATGTTGCAGATGCCTAATCTTCTGTTAGACCAAGTAAACTAACCATTCTCCAATTCAATTTCCATTAGGTTTTCTCTATGTTTCCATTTTGTGAAATATGTTTGGGATTGTGATACTCTTTGTGAGCCTCCCAGCTTATCTGAAGGGTGAGATATAGCATTGAAGTCCCCCCCTCCCCCATTATACAAGGTTTTGTCTGCCAGTTTATGAACCAGTTGGAGATTTCCTCCCAAACTTCCAACTTCTTTTTATGAGAGGCAGGGCCATATACATTCATTATGTGAATGTTAAGATTTGAATGAGAGCTTGCTATGTTCTCATAGATCTAGTTTGCGCTGCAATCCAAGGGGATGAAGGAGTGGAGTCTTGTATTTGATAGGATTGCTAAGCCTCTAGATGACCCGATTGAATCCACTCCATAGGCTTGCCAATCTTCGAGAGAATTTGTGAAAGATTCTAGGAGATCCTTAGTCAACTTTGATTCTTGAATTAGTACAACCTCTACTTTAGAAGCAAGTATGCAACATTTGACCAACCGCTACTTGTTAGGGGCATTAAGACCCCTAACATTCCATGAGATTATTCTCATTGGAACTTGGGAAGGAACTTCCCCTTCCCTACATTTAAATATGCCGTGATTTTGGTCTGGTCAATTTCTTCCCCCACTTCTTGCCTAAGATCAACCGAAGATTTCCTGCCTCTACCTTTTTTCCTTACCACTCCACAGTCAAGAACAGTAGCCTTGGAAGATTTCAGAAGGCCTAAATTACTGCAGGCATCTGGGTCTAGAGTTGATGTGGGGATATCCATTGCTGATACTACTGGAGAGTTAATCCCTGCCCCTTGGGAAGCAAAGTCAATCATTCTCTCCTCTTCATCCATGAAATCCTCCTCTAGAAGTATTTCCACAAAGACTGAATTATTATTGGACTCTGATCTTTCAGGAACAGGGGACGCAAACATGTCATAGACTGCCTGAAGTCTTGGGGAGATCTCATCCTCCAGTTGGGAATACTGATTTCCCGATGATGGGTCTATTGTCTATTTAGAAGATTGAGGCTTATGTATTAAAGGTTTTAGTGATATAATGCCACCTTTAATTTTGTTTCTCCTTGAAGGTTTTCCCATTTCAGAAGGTATTACAAGGGTAAGTGCTTTTTGCTCTTTTACTCTGAGTCTCGAGGACTTCCTGCATCCTGACAAAGAATTGAGGGTAGAAGTCAAGTTAGGGGACTCCTTTGGTTTGATTGAGGCCTTCAAATCACAAAGTCTCACTTTGAGAATGTCATCCTCTTCAGATGGCCCTGCAACCTGCTGGGTAATATTATCTTCTGAGACTGATCCTTGGCCAATGGGCAAGATATTGGCCTCTTCCCCCATGACTTGGTCTACAATTTTCTCTATCAATTACAATTGCACTTCCATAAACCATTTCTTGAACAATTGTTCCACAAATCTGTAGTTGAATCTAGGAATAGATACAATTGTATTTGGCATCTTTATTAGCCATTTGTGACCAAAGCTCATGGTAGACCCTGGGAATGTCTTGAGGACTAAAGACAAAACCCTAGCATTCGTCCCTAAAGAAAAACAAGTGGATGAAGAGAGGTTGGGAGGAAGCAAGAGAAGGTTAGAGCAGCATTGCAGGTTTCCATTCAAGATCCCTCCCAAAAGATGTACAAAAAGGTGCATACTCTCTGGATAGCCTTCCTTAAATAGTCTGTATTTGGGAGTTGGTTTCAGGATCTGCTACTCTCCATTTGGGGCTAGAAAGGAAGTTTGGGTTTCCTCCATAGGTAGCTGAGTCCTTTCCATTGATATTTTGCCCGTATCTTGAATATCTTGGAGTGAGGCTTCCTCAACATCATAGGTAATAGGTTGTGACCATGTTTTGAACTTAGATATTATTTTGATGGAGTTGGGGATCTCTCTTTCCAGATTCATCAATAAGCATAAGAAAGTGGTGGCCGAAGATCTGTCTATATGATGCTTAAGATAAATTCCCAGCTTGCATCCTAGTATGTGAATAATACTCTCTTCCCTATATTCTGAGGGGAGATTCTGGAGGGAGATCCACATGGGGATAAACTTGATCACATTCTTTTTTGCTATCAAAGTTTGGAGTCCATTGTTGCATGTGAATCCCAGTGTTTTTATAAAACCAGGCTTTAGATTTGTAGATTTTATCTCTGCTGGGTTTGTCTGAGAAAGTTACCAAGAAATAGCCTAATACATTGTCTAAAGAATCTATCTAGGTAATATTAGGCCAGATTTTATAAGCCCAAGAAACAAATTCTAAAAATGCTAAGTTAATATTCCAGATCTTACATATTATTATATGCTATAAAAGGAATGAGTTCCTGTGAGAAAGCATATGATTCAGAAAGACAATAGAAGGTACCTGATCTCACCTAGAAAGTACCTTTCCTGGTTGCTCATTAGATGGAGTTGGAGATTTATCATCTCCCTGCGACCCTGATAATTTTGGGGGTTCCTCGACTGTGAGGTGCACTTGCAACTGCCCTTTATCCTTTGCTCTTTCCCATTTTTTCTTTGGGGCCTTGGTTAAGCCTCGACCTCTCCCCCAGCTTGGTCCTAACATTTGAATCCTTTACCTGTGAATGGCCCAATGTACTTCAGACCAAGTCTTTTTCGGTAATGGCGGATTAAATGGCATTCCATTGGCTGTTGTTGGGAATATTGGGATGAGATTAGGGTTGATTTCTCCTTTCCTGCCTCTATTATCTTCAGCTTGTGGGTTTTTGAATCCTGTATGTGACCATTGGTTTTTGCCATTGGCTCCCGACCTTTTTGAAAAGGTTTGTTTTCTGAAAAAAGGAGGTTGTTGAGGTCTGCTTTCTGAAGAAAGGTGATCCATCTGGAAATACAATGGATGCTTGTTTCGAGCTGAGAGATCCCTCGTGCCATGCTCATTAAACTTCCTATCTCCCTTGTATTCAGAGTGTCTTTGTTGTCGTGTAACCCTTCTGTTGTGGGTGTCAGTATAGGTTGTTTGTCTAAAGTATTCGTGCTGTGAGCCCACGAATTATGGTTGTTGTCTCCATGAGACTGGTCGCTATTGCCCTTGAGTCGCATCACTAGTTGTCTGAAGCAGCTGGTCGCATGATCGCATAGTGCTGAACGGTTCCATGTGAACATGTGACCGAACCCTCGTCAGTCAACTTTTCCGCATTTCTTCAAGCCAATCTTCTTGTATATTGATAAATCTCAATAGAGGAAAGATCACAGTTGGGCCTGATGAGTTTGGTACAGCAGTTAGGGAGCTATTCACAAATCTGTCTAAATATCAGATTTTAATTGGCTGACTTTTTTATTTTAAAAGTGTATGAAGACATTTCATTGCAATTTTATATGGGAAGATATTAAAACTTCCTGTCAACCGACGATTTCATTTTAGAGGGCCTATTTTGTAACGTAAGCCAGACGAAAATGCAGCCATTTTCAGGCCTAGGAAACAACAATAAACACTAGCTAGAAGCCTAGAAAATAACCCACCCATATTCGTACATAAACTTCATCCAATCCAATAACCTGAATACTTATCTTTGTCGATGAATTTTAGCATTTAGCGATTCATCAGTCATACGGCAGAATATTATAATTTCTGTCAGTCCTGCTAATGGGACAGTTTGGTGCATAGACATGCCCACTTCTTCTCTATAAATACATGTAAGCATTTGTTCGGCGTAATTACATCGAATTGTGAAGTTATGAAGAGAAGTAGAGTTGTCAAATACGTAGTAGTCCTTATGTTGGTGTGTATGTTGTTTGGAAAGGGTAATGGACAGAGTAGTCCAGAGAGTGTTTTTTATTTATTTGAACAGCCTGGATGTAATCCTGGTGCTGCTGTGGTGGCCGATGCGTGTGGATGTTATCATGTAGCCACCGATGACCCTGCAGGATATATGTTTGATTACCAAGGCCAGATTGGCGATCTTTATAACACTGCCGACTGTGACGGCGCACCGGCTACTGAACTTGGTGCCAGTTGATCTTGATCTTGATTACTTTTTTCCAAAATCGAGTCTATTGATCTTGATAATTTATATAAATTTTACTTTATATAAATTTTACTTTATGAACTATTCATTATAGAAATTATATTATTTGAAGCGAATGGCATCGAAAAAAAATCATAAGAAAAAAAAGAAATTATAAGAGAGAATGATGTGAGCTGATTCAAAGGTAAACAGCATACGAATGATATAGAATAATGATAGTAAAAAATTAAATAAAAGTTAGTCAAATTTAAAACAATTTGTGAAAATAGATTTTAAAAATAATAAGATTCAATGGTATGCAATGAGAGTTGTTTGAGATGGAATATAATTTATAGAGAGACGTGGAAAAAAAGATAAGACTAATGCTACTGTTAGAAGTGCATAGAGATTACATCTTAGTGTCAAAACGTATAGTTATGAAAGAAAACTTAACTACTAACCAGCATATCAATCTACTTATACAAAAATTTAAATTGTGAGGCCTTTTGCTGTTTTTTAAACTTCTCTTAAGAAAATTTGTAGGTCAATTCAAATATATTTAATATTCTTTAATCCATTGAAAATTGTATGTGTGTATGTATGTATGTATATATGTGTGTTTGTGTGTGTGCGTGTATGTATATATGTATATATATGTATATATATACAAATATGTATATATATATACATACATATATTTATATATAAATATATATGTATACATATATGTATATACACACACACATATATATGTATAGACACACATATATATACATATATACATACACATATATATGTATATGTACATATGTGTGTGTGTTCGTGCACCAAATATTAGAATATCTGAATTCATGATTTAATTTTTAAAAATGAAAAAAAAATAGAATAGGATTTTTTCAAATTCTAATTTTACCTAAAAATGAGTATATGAATCTTCCACTTAAAAAGGTGAAATTGGAAAACCATTTCTAATTCCACATTTTGATATATCAAATTTTATCAAATTTTGGGAGCCACAAGCTGTCGTATGATCTTTTGCGGGAACCCAAGGTAGTATTTGAGCAGGAACGCTTGCGGGGTTTTTCCGCCTTTGTATGAGAGCAAAGATCTGATATGGGCATGAGAGCCCAACAAAGTGTATGCGGAGAACGTTTTTGATATGGGCATGAGAACAAATACAATGAAGAATGTCGTCGGTGCCGGTGTACAATATCGAAGGTTGGATATTGAAGGCAGTTTTAGAAAATTTAAAGCCAAATGTAACGCAATAGTGTAAAGCCAAATTTCTATAAAATTTTCCACATGTCTTTAATGCTTAAATAGGCATAGATTTGCAGGGTATGTTGATGAATGGGTCGCCTATAAGAGAACAAGTAGGGAACTTGAATTATTAGTCGAATGCTTCAAAGATACGATATCTCATGGAGTGTATTTATTGCATAGTGCGGGCACATAGATGGGAAAATGAATGTTTTAATTAAATTAAATGATCCCAAATGTGGTTTTGCAGCTTTAGATGGTTGCAGACAAACATAAAATAAAGTGTGGAAAGCTTAGATAAACATACTTGTGTATATCACAATAGGGTACAATTACCACCAAAATATGCACAAAATGAATCTGGTAAATATGCCTAAGAAACTTTCAAAGCTGATAAAATCTGCAAGACCCCGAAGTAAATATATCCTCATCCATAACATTTTCACAGTATCTGTGTAAAACTTTAGACCCTATAAGTAGATTGATATATATGTGAGTAGTTATGTTTTCTTTTACAATTATATGTTTTTATACTAAGATATAATTTCTATGCACTTCTAACATTAGCGTTAGTCTTATCCTTTTTCCATACCGGTGTGTCTTTCAATATCTCTAAATATGTGTAGATAGATAGATATAAACACACACATACATAAATACATACATATAATTTTCAATAAGCCAAAAAATATGAAATATATTTGAATTGATCTATAGATGTTCTCATGAAAAGTTAAAAAATTCACGTGCGATATAGATGTCTGTAGTTAAGTTTTGTTTTATAACTATACATTTTTACACTAAATTTAAATGCACTTTTAATAGTAGCTTTAGCATTATCATTTTCCATGTATTTCAATAAATTATATTCCATCTGAAACAACTCTCATTTCATACCATTGTTTTAAAATCTCTTCTCACAAATTATTTTAAATTTGATTGTGTATAATACACACACACACACACACACACACACACACACATACATACATATGTGTGTGTGTAAATGTATATATACATAAACATACACACACACATACATACATACATACATACATACATACATACATATATATATATATATATATATATATATATATATATATATATATATATATATACATATACATATATATACATATAGATACATATACATATATATACATATAGATACATATATATATCTATATACATATATATATATATAGATATATATCTATATACATATATATATATATAGATATATATCTATATACATACATATATATATATATACATACATATATATATGTATATATATATATATATATATATATCTATATACATACATATATATGTATATAGATATATATATATATATATATATATATACATACATATATATATATATATATATATATATATATACATACATATATATGTATATAGATATATATATATACATACATACATACATACATACATATATTATATATATATATATATATATATATATATATATATATATATATATATGTAGACACATAAAATTGGCAAAGGCTTAATTCAATCAAAAGGTGCAATCAAGTCATCAAAACAATACGAAAAATCGATAAATGGAACAAAGGCAATTCAAATCAAAGGAAAATTTAATTAAATGATTAAATGATTAAATAAGGCTTGAAAAGGAGAAAAACACTAAGAAATTGATTAAATTCAATTGATGACATAGTTGTTGAAAGCAAAAATTAAAATGAACCTCTTACCCTTCATGGCTAAATTTAATTACTTTAATTAATTAATAAATATGAAATTCTCTCAACAAAGGAAAAAGGAGACAAAATGGACACAAATCACTCACTTTTGTTGAAATGGTCCAGCCTTTTGAAACCATTTAAATGTTTGTCCCCCCATTTAGGGACAAAGCAAAGCCAATTGACCTTACCCAAGCATAACCATGGTTATCTCACTCTACCCCCTACCCTTGGGAAAATCTTATAAATAGAAGGCATTTTGAGGCATTATGAATCCACTCCATATCTTTGAATTGCAGCAAAGCTCTGTCAATTTGCATCCATATCACTCACTTATCATTTGTCATTGCTAATTAGCTTAAATTGCATTTATCATAGTAGATTGTTCATCAAATAGAGCTAGAATTTGATAGAATAGATCTAAATTTGCATATCATATAGCTTAATTCTCATCTTTAGAGTGTCACTAGTGAGGATCATAGCTGAGAGCCTCATTTACCACTTTATTTTAGAGAACCATGAGATGTTGATAGATTAATTGTGCATTATTTAGATTAGTTTGCTTTGAATAGTGTAAATTCTCTTTAAATCTTGTAATTTCATGAAGGTGTAAATCACTCACACACAAATGGCGCCCACCGTGGGGCTCTAGGCCTCAAATTTATCAAAATTTTCACGTTATTTGCAAATTTAGGCTAGAATTGCATGATTTTGCTCACTGTTTGCAGGTTACAGGAAAGAAATCACGCCTACCAGTAAAGAAATCACGCCTACAGTAAAGAGATGTCGCTCGTGGAAATTTAGATGTCGCCTGGAGTCTGAACGCTCACGCTTCTTACCAGCAGAGTCACGCTTCTGGATAAAGAAATCACGCCTGCGGACATTAGATTATCGCCTGACGCACAAAGATATGATGCCTTTGGCTATTTGGATGTCGCCTACAACGAATTAAAAGCCGCGGCCGACGAATTAGTTCACGCCTGGTGTAAAGGGAGTTTACGGCACTTTGCTTTTGATTTATCGCTCTTATTATTTTAAATGTCTCTTTCAGTTAATAAGATGTCGCTTAGGTGAATTACTTTGTCGCTTTTGGATAAACAGTTTGCGCGTTCATTTAATTTGATATCGCACGTAATCATTTTAATCTCGCTTGAGCCCCTTTTGGTGACGCTCGCGATTAAATTGATTACGTCTTTGTTAAATTAGATATCGCCTTTGGAAAAAGAAATGTCGCCTGGTATAGCATCTATTTTCTGTTAGTGTAATTGCTGTTGTCGCCTCTAATAAAGATTTCACGCGTTTGATAAATTTAATATCGCGCTTGTCTATTTTAATCTCGCTTGAGCCCCTTTTGGTGACGCTCGCGGTTAAAGTAGTCACGCCTTTGTTAAATTTAATCTCGCCTGTAGTCTGGACAATGTCGCCTGGCAGTATTTTCACTATTTTATCAAAATAAGGACTGTATGCTAACTTTACTGTCATTTTTTTTGTCTCAGGTACATGCTCTGTCACAGAAAAGTGCTCAAAAAAGAAACAAAAAAGGACGTCCTATTAGAGTATACCTTGCACCTTTTGGATTTAATTTGCAAATATTTGAGTTCAAAATACATCAAGAGCATAATCAATTTGATCATTTTAAGCTTTTTGATTTTGGTTTCCCCTCACTTTGTATGAATTTGTGTTGACTAACTTGTTGGTGGAGGGAACGTTTTCCTAAGGTAAGAGAAGGATTTGGAGAGAAAATGAGAAAATCTACTACTTAAAAATGCGCCTAGCCTTTGCTAGCATCGTTTGAGGTATTTTTCTCATCAAGCTTGCACATTCCCTTAGCTTGTGGCATTTTCAAAGTTCAAAACATAGTTTAATCATAAAAGGAAAAAAATAAACACTTCAATTCTAAGAACCCCTTTGTCACGGGGTTGAAAAAGAACCAATTTGATTGTGAGTGTTTGGGATAAGGGAAAAGCAATAGGGATATGCTCTTCACTCTTTGAGTGAATCAAATTCCCAAACTTGCTCTACCAAATCCATTTTTCATGCTTTTCAATGAATATGTTTAAAACTTAGTGGGCTCGCCTCCCGAGATTGCCTCAGAAGGGCCGGTGAGAGGGACAGCCCAAAGTGGGATACACTTGCTTTTGCCGTGAGAATCCGACCCACTATAAAATGAAATGCGGGTATCCTTAATGGGGTACACGACAAAAAGGATTTTAACTCTTTCAAACTTCCTCTAGTAGTCCTAACGGATTGCGCAAAATCGTGCTTTTGTGCGTGTGGGAAGCCCCTTAACATAGTTGGGGGATGAAAAGCTAAGATCTCTTTTGAACGAAAAACTTACTACAAAACAGTAAAAATAGCAAAACTACCTATTAGAGCCATTTAAAAGCCAAATTTGTGCTAGGTAGCTTGCTTGGAAGTCTTTCTTGTGATCAAACCCGTGGAAACATTTGAGAATATACACATTAGAATGATCTAGGGATATGGTGAACTATTGATGTGTGTGTTGAGATTGTCTTCAACTTTTCAAACAAGAAGTTCCAAAGTACTTGATCAAAATACAATTAAATTTTTAAATCTTATAAATTGATCAATACCATTTACCCATTCCAACCCAACCCAACCAGATTGAATTTAAAGAAGGAAGGATTGATCCATAATGAGGAGCCTATTTGAGAAACAAATCAACCCTATTATGGAGCATAATTATCAACGTCAAGTTCAAGATCTCCATAGGAATCAAAGCGATGAGGTTTCTGAAGATGACGTTGTTGAAGCATCCCAAAGTCCCGTGTTTCTGGAAATAATGGAATTACTTTTGAAGTGGGATAAAGACACATATTTTCTAGCTTTCGCTCAAGCAGGAGCTAAACTTCCTTATAATTATGATACATCAACCTTGAGAAAGAATGAGGAAAACCAAAGAGATACATCATATAAAATGCCATTATTAATATCAAGCTATTCTTTTCAAAGTGATGAGGTGTCTAAAGATGATGTTGTGAGAGCATCCCAAGATCCTGTGTTTATAGAAATAATGGAACGAATTTTGGACTGGGATAAAGAAGCATATTTCCTAACTTTAGCTCAAGCAGGAGCTAAGCTTCCTCATAATTTTGACATATCAACCTTGAGAAAGGATGAGGAAAAACAAAAAGATACTTTATCTAAAGAGCCATCATTAAGATCAATTTGTCCTTTCCTCTATGATGATGGGTCATCCATATCTTCATCCTCCTCACAAAAGGAAGCATTTCAGAGTGATAAACTTATCTTGGATCAAAGGAAATTGCATAATCAACCTATCTGTGATCAAGATAATAAAGAGTATGGAGTGAAAAATACCGCTCTCAAGCAAGATCTAATTCAAAAACCTCCATATAGCAAGAGTAATCCATTCATCCTTTGTCCATCTCCTAACAAGGTTTCTCCCTGGATGACTTGTACACCTTTCATCCTTCATCCATCTCCCGAACCTCTATCTAGCAAAGACCCTCCCATAGCTAGCATTCCTTTCATTTTTTCTTCATCTCCCAAAGCTCCACAATTATCCAAAATTCCTCCATCAAAGAATGAGCCTAATGATGACACTTTTCCCATTAACTATGTCTACCCTCAAGGGCTACCTCTAAAAGAAACCCAAGCTAACTCACATCTTGCTGCAGATTGTTTCCATGCTTCAAAGATCTTAGAACCCAAAGCTTCATGTGCCTCAATGCCTATTATACCTATTCAAGAGGATCCTACACCATTCGTCCAAACATTCCCCACACATATCCAAACATCTACCTCATCCTTAGAAGTGGCTCCATGTCAAGAAGATAATACAAAAAGAAAAGGAACAAATATTGATAAAGATCAAGATCAAGATTATATACAAACCCCTCCCATATTTGATGAAGGTCCCATATCCCTTAAACCTTGTGATGATCCCCTTGCATCCTTTCATGTCTTTCAAGATGATATCCTTCCATTCCAAGAACAAAATACCCTTCCAAGTTTCATATTTTCTCCACTTCCCGAGCAAGATCAAGATATCCCTTCCATAACTTCCAATGAGCATATTGAAAATCAAGAGCAAAATACCTTCGCTACACAATTCAAAGATCCTTGTCAAGATCAAAGCATCCCATCATTTCCTTGTCATATTCCTCCATGTTCACCTCAAGAAACCATCATTCTTCCAAATCCCTTGCAAGATAATAAATCCCTTCAAGCTGCAGTTGATCCTATCAAATGTGTTCCTATCAAAGCTACTCATGAGCCTATTGGTATAAAGATAAATCCTAAAGATAAGAATCTTGGCGATGGAGCTCCTTCCAAAGATATTGATATCCCTTTCACACCTTATATCCCTCCATTCAAATACAACCACATACCTCCACTATCCTCCAAATCCATTTTGGGTGCCTACGTCCCAAAACAAAAGTCTTCATTCCTTCCATCCATACTAGGTCCATATATTTCCCCATCAACCGTTCCTATCATCCCTAGCTATCCATTCACTTACCCTACCATGTATCAAGATCAACGAAGACACACATACTTGAAGAATGTCCAAACACCAATCCATATGAACCATCCATATTATTCCTATTCATCCACAATTCCTAAGTCTTTTGGAAGCAATGTTGATGTGCAACATAAAAATCATAAATCCAAGAATCCATATGTGCATAAAAATCACAATGTCCCATCTAATCGACATGTGAATAAAAAGAAAAATGAAATATCCAAAAGGCCGCAAAGGTCCATCAAGCAAAAAGAAAAAAATAAAATATGGGTTCCTAAATCCCTCATTGAAGAAATGCATTCAAAAGCATTCCAAAAGAAAGAAAAATCAAAGAATATGTGGATTCCCAAGTCATTGTTGAAAGACTTGCACACAAAAGAAGAATCAAAATTGACATTCAAGCTTCCAAAGGCTTCCATTCCATCTCCTTCCAAACATCCTTCATATTCTTACATCCCAAAATCCACTACCTCAAAAAGATCCTTACCTCCGTCATCTATTGTTCCTCCATCATTCCACCACTCTTCAAAGTGTGTGTCAAAGTTGATCTTGCCAACATTTCCATCTTCAACATACCTTTTTCTTATCCTCGTATTCATTTTCCAATGCATACTTTCCGTACTTCCATCCCTCTTATCAATATCTTTGAGCATCCTAGTCATACCCATGGTTTATTATAGCATATCTTTCAGAGGAGCATTGTCCAACGATTCTAATGTTGGGAAAATATTGAAAAATACAAAAAAAGAAAAAAACAAAGAAAAAAAGAAAAAAATGAAAAAAGAGAAAAAGTGCCTTGGTGAAAACCTAGCAATAGGCACCTTGGTAGCAAAAATAAAAAGAAATAAATCTAGGGTGAAAACCACTTCTTGTGGCGCCTTAGACAATTACCATGATGAAAACCTGGCAAACAGGCGTCATGCGTAATTCTTCCTTCTTGCACTCTACACTTGGGGGCAACTTTCATCCATATTTCCTCTATCACCTTCGTCTTGACAAGGTTGAACACATCCATGAGCATTGAGTATCTTGACATCCGTTATCCTTTCCATCAGCTTATGTACTTGCTGCATCCATGTTACCCTATCATGATCTTGCTTATCCCAAATTCACCTTCATTATTCCTTGATAGCTTTTTCATAATCCCAAAACATCCCTTCATAGCCTCCATCACTCCTTTATCCAGATTGTGTTATCTTATACACATCTTACCCAAATTGACCCTTGGTCTTGATCAAGAAAAAAAGAAAAAAAATTGTTATCAAAAACTTCTTGACATGTCCACTTTTTTGGATCACTCCTTTTCATGGCAGCAAATCATTATCCTATACACTATCTAGCCCTGCACCATTAACTTTCATGGCTTATCCAAAAACATGCTTCACATTGCTATATCATTTTTTTCCTTAGCTTGGGTACTCTTGAGGAGATAGTCCTATGGGTCACATTCGCATACTTCTTCCATCATAGCCTTTCCATCTCTAATCCATCAGCTTGCAAATCCATCCTTCATGTCCTATATCTTGCTAGCCATTGGGGGCAAACCAATGTGATCTTGTTTGAGAGCTGGTAAAAAGGAAAGCATAAAGTGCTTTGAGTTTCATCTTGCATAAACCGAGCTTTGGTAATATTTTGGAAGTTTGTCCAAGTCCAACATTTTTTCTATCCAACTGGGGCATTTGATCTTAATCAGCGGATTTCAGCAAACAAGCATGAATTCACATGAAGCAAGACATTAACTTCAAAAGGCTTCAATAGTACACTATTTAGTCACATCAGAGAGAGAGATCAGAGTTTCAGAAGAGAGAAGAAGATTTTCGTGAACCTTTAATGGATATCATTGTTCACTAACCAAGAATTCAATTACCACAACTTGATCCATGAGCCTTCATTGACTTTATTATTTAGGATTAAAATTGACAAAACACTTTAAAGATCAAAATACTTGGAAATACTTTTTGAAAATCATGAAACAATGCAAAACACTTGAAGCTTTCTTTTGATGATCTTTACTTACATTGATTTTATCACATCTTTTTAGCTAATCAATGATGTTTCGACTAGATTGGCGATGATGGAGACATGATATTTTTCTTGTCTTTGAATGACTTTCTTGAGGAATATCCAACAACTTATGTGAATTCATCTAATGACATGGTCATCAAAGAACCATCGAGGACTTTCATATAGGGTGGAAGGTTGACCTTTGCGTGTTTATGCAACATTGAATTCGTTGAAACTGGTATTCATACTCTCATAGTTGGTTTATTCGACTAGTGTGGGTTGTACTAGTTCAAAAAGGAGGTTACCAAATGTGATAAAAAGTGGTATTCATATCATCATGTCAGTGGGCAGTGGTGATTGTACTTGCTTTCCGGTCCCGAAGTGCTCAATGATGAAAATTTATCCTCAAGGCATTTATTTGCTAAAAGCTAGTGACACTTAGCTGCATTGCATTGCATTATCATGGAAGGTTAATTGCATTATCATGTTAGATTAATTGCATGTGCTTTTTTTCTTGTAGTAATTTTCCAAGGGAAAAGGGGGTTCATTCAATTGAAATCTTGATCAATCATAAAATGGGTCATTCAATCAAGAATCAAGGAAAGTCCATAAATCATAAGTGTCCATAACATCACAGATCCATGAGGTCTTGTCTAATCAAAGATACAATGTCATCAAAGTGATACATCCAAGTCCTGATCAATAACTGAAACATGATAGAATATCAACAAACTAAAAGAGCTCCATAATCAATCATCTCAATAACATGTACTCTAGCTGGGTCAAACTCATGACTTAAATTCAAATAGCCAAGAAGCTAAGGTTCGTATATATATATCATTTACGGAAATGTGCCTGTTTCACAAATCAAGGGAATCATATCAGTATTTTATATCAGTGAGTCATTTTACGTCAATCAATCCTATCAAAGTATCAAGAAATCACACCCAGTACCATCGTTCGTGTCTCTATGTCCTGAGAACGAAGCATAATCATTTTTTTCCTTAGCTTGGGTACTCTTGAGGAGATAGTCCTATGGGTCACATTCGCATACTTCTTCCATCATAGCCTTTCCATCTCTAATCCATCAACTTGCAAATCCATCTTTCATGTCCTATATCTTGCTAGACATTGGGGGCAAACCAATGTGATCTTGTTTGAGAGCTGGTAAAAAGGAAAGCATAAAGTGCTTTTGAGATGCATCTGGCATAAACCGAGCTTCAGTAATATTTTGGAAATTTTTCCAAGTCCAATATTTTTTCTATCCAACTGGGGCATTTGATCTTAATCAACGGATTTCAACAAACAAGCATGAATTCACATGAAGCAAGGCATTAACTCAAAAGGATTCTATAGTAAAATATTTAGTCACATCAGAGAGACTTATCAGAGCTTCAGAAGAGAGAAGAAGATTTTTGTGAACCTTTGATGGATATCATTGTTCACTAACCAAGAATTCAATTACCACAACTTTATCCATGAGCCTTCATTGACTTTATTATTCGGGATTAAAAATTGACAACACTTTAAAAGATCAGAATACTTGGAAATACTTTTTGAAAATCATGAAACAATGCAAAACACTTGAAGCTTTCTTTTGATGATCTTTACTTACATTGATTTTATCACATCTTTTTAGCTAATCGATGATGTTTCGACTAGATTGGCGATGATGGAGACATGATATTTTTCTTGTCTTTGAATGACTTTCTTGAGGAATATCCAACAACTTATGTGAATTCATCTAATGACATGGTCATCAAAGAACCATCGAGGACTTTCATATAGGGTGGAAGGTTGACCTTTGCGTGTTTATGCAACATTGAATTCGTTGAAACTGGTATTCATACTCTCATAGTTGGTTTATTCGACTAGTGTGGGTTGTACTAGTTCAAAAAGGAGGTTACCAAATGTGATAAAAAGTGGTATTCATATCATCATGTCAGTGGGCAGTGGTGATTGTACTTGCTTTCCGGTCCCGAAGTGCTCAATGATGAAAATTTATCCTCAAGGCATTTATTTGCTAAAAGCTAGTGACACTTAGCTGCATTGCATTGCATTATCATGGAAGGTTAATTGCATTATCATGTTAGATTAATTGCATGTGCATTGTTTTGTAGTATTTTTCCAAGGGAAAAGGGGGTTCATTCAATTGAAATCTTGATCAATCATAAAATGGGTCATTCAATCAAGAATCAAGGAAAGTCCATAAATCATAAGTGTCCATAATATCACAGATCCATGAACTTTGTCTAATCAAAGATACAATGTCATCAAAGTGATACATCCAAGTCCTGATCAATAACTGAAATATCATGATACAATATCAACAAACTGAAAGAGCTCCATAATCAATCATCTCAATAACCTATACTCTAGCTAGGTCAAACCCATGACTTAAATTCAAATAGCCAAGAAGCTAAGGTCCGTATATATATATATCAATTTACGGAAATGTGCTTGTTTCACAAATCAAGGGAATCATATCAGTATTTTATATCAGTGAATCATCTTACGTCAATCAATCCTATCAAAGTATCAAGCAATCACACCCAGTACCATTCGTTCGTGTCTCTGTGTCCTGAGAACGAAGCAGCAGTATCAAATCATATCGGTTTTCACACTGATTGATTTATCCCATATCGGAACTATCCTATGAGATTGACAAATCACATTCATTGGTACCATTATCCTGTTATCATAATCACTTGTTTTTCTTAACTACAACAGACCTATCTATCTTGGATATGAAAATTGTGAGTCATGGCATATCATTAATATTTTTTTCAGAAATCAAAACATATTCCAACTACTCAAAATCTTTCACATCAAGGAATTAATATGTTTTATTTCTGAGGGGGCATCAGAGTATCAAATGGGCATCACATCAAAAACATTTATCAGTGGGGCATATCATATCATATCAGTATCATATCATATCAAGTATCATATTAGGAGTCAAATCATATCATATCATATCATATCAAGTATCATATCAGGAGTCAAATCATATCATATCATCATATCAAATGTGTCATCGTATCAAACCTATCAACATATCAGCAATCAATCAACCCAGGACCTTTATCAGTGAACTCAGGACCCATATCAGATCAGTATCATATCAGAGGCATCAGAATCATATCAGCACCATCATCAGAGGCACATCATCGTCATTAGGAAGTACATCAATCAGAACGATCAGAGGCATATCAGAACCAGGACCTAAATCAGATCATCATACTAAGGGAATCTTTGAATCGGTGTTCTTCGCACATCGACTCAAAGAGGGGCATTTGTAGACACATAAAATTGGCAAAGGCTTAATTCAATCAAAAGGTGCAATCAAGTCATCAAAACAATACGAAAAATCGATAAATGGAACAAAGGCAATTCAAATCAAAGGAAAATTCAATTAAATGATTAAATGATTAAATAAGGCTTGAAAAGGAGAAAAACACTAAGAAATTGATTAAATTCAATTGATGACATAGTTGTTGAAAGCAAAAATCAAAATGAACCTCTTACCCTTCATGGCTAAATTTAATTACTTTAATTAATTAATAAATATGAAATTCTCTCAACAAAGGAAAAAGGAGACAAAATGGACACAAATCACTCACTTTTGTTGAAATGGTCCAGCCTTTTGAAACCATTTAAATGTTTGTCCCCCCATTTAGGGACAAAGCAAAGCCAATTGACCTTACCCAAGCATAACCATGGTTATCTCACTCTACCCCCTACCCTTGGGAAAATCTTATAAATAGAAGGCATTTTGAGGCATTATGAATCCACTCCATATCTTTGAATTGTAGCAAAGCTCTGTCAATTTGCATCCATATCACTCACTTATCATTTGTCATTGCTAATTAGCTTAAATTGCATTGATCATAGTAGATTGTTCATCAAATAGAGCTAGAATTTGATAGAATAGATCTAAATTTGCATATCATATAGCTTAATTCTCATCTTTAGAGTGTCACTAGTGAGGATGATAGCTGAGAGCCTCATTTACCACTTTATTTTAGAGAACCATGAGATGTTGATAGATTAATTGTGCATTATTTAGATTAGTTTGCTTTGAATAGTGTAAATTCTCTTTAAATCTTGTAATTTCATGAAGGTGTAAATCACTCACACACAATATACATACATATATATACATACATATATATGTATATAGATATATACATATATATATATATATATATATATATATATATATATATATATATATATATATATATATATATATACACATATATATGTATATAGATATATATGTATGTATATATGTATATATATATATATATATGTATATATATATATATGTATATAGATATATATCTATATATATATATATATATATATATATATATATATATATATATATATAGACATGCATTTACATACATACATATAATTTTTAAGAGATTTAGAAATATCATATGTATATCTATATGTATATGTAGATGTAGATGTAGATGTACATGTAAATGTAGATGTAGATGTAGATGTAGATGTATATGTAAATGTATATGTGTGTATATACAATTAAATTAAAAAATTATTTTTTTTTGTTGAACTAGAATAATTATCCCTAAAATATAAATTTTTGATCACATATTATGCTACAATTAAACATGTAATGTAAAGTTATAATAAGTGGTAGAGTTTGATTTTAATCTTTGTTAACCTAAAAATTGAAAAAATTTAAAGAATGTAAATGATAACTTTTAATATATCAAGCATTAAAATATTTATAAAAATAATTATTGAGTATGTATATAGATGTTAGGAAAGAGTTGCACAAATATTTCAAGAAAAAAAGTTGCATAGAAAATTAATTTCTTGGTCATTCAATCTTCTATGAAAAATTATATGATAATGAATAATGGAGGACATAGGTTTTATATTTATTGGGTATCATTTTTGTATAAGAATTCACAAATAGAATTTCTTGTGATGATTTTCTATCCTCCTATTAATCAAGAATTTATCAACTCTTATGTTATTCCTCTATACACCCAAAGGTCATATCTTGAATATTTCTCATCTATTGTTTTCTACAACAATATTTGTGTTTGTTAAGACTCTACAATTTGCTAGGAACCTTCGCACCTCCAAGAAAAATTACATGATTGACTGCTAAAATTATTCAAAAGTGTAAGACCACGATATTGTTTTAGGATATAACTAATTACATGAATATTTCTTGAAAATTTTGTAAACCGGTACTTTAGATGGGATGATTTATTTTCCAAATTTCTATAGGCTTTACTGGGTGGACTGGTATAACATGGAAACATTGCAATCTTGATGTCAAACCAATCCATTCACCTAAATTTTACATGTCACTTTCAATTAGATCCCTTTTCTTTAATCTAGTATTTTTGCTAGTCAAGACGTATGGTCATATAAAACTTCACATGAAAGAAAATCTATGGGAAGAAATCAAACATTTTATTTTGTCTTAGCTTGTATCAAAAGAACTATTTTGCCAAATTCACTACTATGATCTCTTATCGGGAAAGGTGTGGTTCTTGTGACGATTTACGGGGAAAGGTGTGGTGCCTATTGAATCCTTGTGAGCTCAATTTTTTTTTGAAACTTTGTTTCTAACACAACTCCTAGTGATTCCATCCCAAAGGATGAATAGTTTACTTGAAAAATAGTTGTTAAAGATTCACAAATATTTATAAATTATTGAATCAATTCATCAATTCAATGATTTTTATAGATCAATCATTAAAATGATTGTCTTTTTTATGTGTAACATTATATGATTTCTTAAGATTTGATTTATGGACTCTGATCTATGAGATCTAACTTATAACCTTCACTTATATACAATTATTGATTCAATACTAGAGCATATAATTTTTTGTTTCCATGTTTAAAATTTTTCTCAAGTTTGACACCACACTTATGATTTCTCATTTATTCCCAAGTTTTCCCTAAGGTTTTATGTTCATAGTCAGTAGGATTAACTTTTTTGGGAGTTAGCTTTAGTATTGATTTATACTTCAAGTCACCACCATGACTATAATTAATGGAATTAATTTTTTATACATTTAATTAAATTATAGATCAATGAGATCATATTTTCTTTTAATTATATTAAGTTAATAAATCATAAAAAAAAATTAAATTTATTTTAATTTAAAATTTCAATTGTATCTTATACTCTATTGAAACCTCTTTCTCCTTATATAGATGTGGTCACAAATATATTCCTATATACCACTATGGAAAATGAATCATTCGTAGTGGTTGGTATCCTAAATTTTAAATAATGGAATTTATATTGTGAGCCCTCATGAAAGGAAGCCATCTCTAATTTTGAATTCATATAGATCTCTTATGTTAAGAGACTATAATACCTTTCCTTATGACTGTGTTTTGGTTTCAAGTTCATTTTGTCCTTTTATTAGCATATTATGCTTAATTAAATAGATTTATTTATTTTAATTGTACTAGTATATTTGATTAATAAATATTAGAATATACCATGTAGTTCTTGGTGAATGGTATTGATGGTTGATTCAATTTCATTATTATTTGACTATATTAATAAAATTTGTAAACTATAGTACCTCACACCTCTCCCAAACAAGTAAAGGGATCTCTTTCAAGCATTGCCATAATTAAACTCCTCTTCTCTTTTTTCTAGCCTGTGGAAATGCATCCCGACTATTGTGGTTTGGGCACTATGGTGGGAACGTAATAAGAGAATATTTTACAAAAATCCATCACCCATTGACTTTGTCCTCATAGGTATTGAAAAATCCATATCAGATGTTGTTAATGCCACCCATCAAAGAGTTAAATGTAATCCAGTCTTATCCCTCTAGGATAGTTTTGTCATTCGGTAATGGAGAGGTATACATGTCCCTATTGGTTGGCATCATCAAGCTTACCCAAGTTCTTCTCAAAATAGAAAATTAGTTCACTGGCTTCCTCTTCCATGTTGTACAATTAAAATCAATTTTGATGGCTCCTCCTGAGGCAATCTAGGAAAGTCAGGGATAGGCACTTGTATCAGAGACCATCATAGAGATGTTCTTGCCATTAAAACATCCTCTCTTCCACTAGGGACAAACAACATGGCTGAAGCTCATGGTCTATTTGCAGGATTAGTTCTAGCAAAGCAAGGGGGCTTTCAATTGATTCAATTCAAAGGTGACTCCATGGTTATCATAAAATCCTCCATAAAATGGGAATCACAAAGTTGGAAATTAACATAGATTCCTCAACAAATTTTGCTTCTCTTTGACTCATTCAAAGAGATTTACATTTCCCACACCTTGAGGGAAGGGAATGCATTGGAAGACTATCTAGCTAACCTAGGATGTGATGGGAAGACTCTTGATGATCTAATGCCTAAGGACTATATTAAAACTGATCGTGAATTGCAAATATTGATAGAAAATGAAAAAAATAATATTAATCTACCATGAGTATTTTATTTTTGGGTTTTTTTGGATGACGTTCGGTATAATCATGTCAGTGAGACCCTCCTCCCTTTAGCTGATATAATCATGCTAGTGACACCCTCCTATCTTCAGCATTGAGTACTAAATGTGATTTCTCTCATGAATCATACATTTCTATCTTACATGGAGTTTAATCAATTCATTTTCAGTTCTTGCTCTGGGATTTCACGTGCTTTCTCACATCCAAAAGGCTCTAATCTTTCCATGTGACATGTTTAGTACCCACTTTCATTTCATATTTATAGTATGACGGCTTGGGTTTTTGGCCTAAGTGTGTGATAGGTCATGTAATAGGGTATTGGTCACTTCTCTAATTTATGGTGGAGATTTTTTAAATCCTCAATAGTACCATGACATGAATTCCTCATTCATTGGCCTGGATATATGGAGTTCATTCTCTACTTATGTTTCGGCGTGGGTGATAGAATATGGAGTTTCTAAGGTGCGTGTCTTGTGGTCTTTTCCACATTGAACTACTACCTCAAAATTAAAGGGTTTTTCTCTTACCAATAAGTTTAGAGCAACCCCTTCCTGCGTGAATTGATGGTCCTTAGCTTGATCTCATCTTCATGTGCCATTCTCTGAAGATTTGCAGGGGAACTTGAAGGGTTATAAACGAGCATGTGCTTTCACCAAGACCCAAACAAGTTCTATTCCCTTCAAAGCTGGTTTAAATATTCTTATCCAATCTGATGGATTTAGTGTAGTCTGTAGACATACTGGTCATAATTGCAAACAAAGTCTTTCACCCAGAATTTATTAAGGATAGTAGGATAATGTTGGTTCTCTACAAATATGATCTATGGTCAAGTAAAGCTCTTGTGGGTAGCCTATTCTCTCATCATTTTTTGTTGACCAGTCATGAACACATGATGGCTTTCGAAAACATAAAACAGGCTATGGAGCGACAAAGTTTTAGAATCATCAAAGCTAATTTGCAAGTGGTGGGCTCGGTCTTGGGTAAGGAGCTGGATGCCAACATCAGGCATTGTGCCAACGCTTTGCTTGATCTTTTGGACAATTCCAATACATCACCATGGTCCCTCCCTCAGCCTCTATCATCTCCAAACATAGCTTTTCTTCCTATCACATCCATGTTGGTGCTGGACCTCAAATTGCCACTCTTTCAAGCTCCTTCTCCTTGCGATATCTAACATGGTGTGTTCATGGATTAGTCCTCCGAGGATTAGGATGGATGGGTGATGGAGATCCCCTTGGCTCCTCCTATCGGCTGGGATGATTCTTTGGACCTTTTTCATGGCATTACCGAGCCTATGGCCATGGAGGAGTGACAACCTATCCCCATGTTTTGGTCTTTTTTGACAACATCATTTACCCTTTATCTTTTGAATTATGATGATATGAATGCAAGTTTTTTTTATGATAATTTTGTATACTCCATGCCTCAAAACTTGATGTATTTTATCTATGGAGAGTGATGCAAATTTTATGTAAATCATATGTAATTATCAAAGTTCCAATTGTATATGATGAAGATTCTAGGTTTTCTTCCTAATTCTTTCCTAGATGAGTCTTTGAATCATTTTTATTAAATAAATATATATACAGTGGCTAGCCCACTTTTGCTTAAGAAACAAACATAATGTTAATAATCTTTCATTAATATTATTGATTAATTTTAAAAGGTTATTACTTCAAGGTTTGAGGTATTGACTATAAAATTTATATTCTTTAAAACTTATAATGCTTTTGATTGATTTTTCATATTTAATAGGAAATAGATATTTAAATAAAAAATATTGTATAAATAAGTTTGAAAAGGGTTATAATATGAATTAAGTAATTTTTTATTTTTTATTTTTCTTTTAACCTTCTTGTGTGTGACTCTGTGTTCACTTCTAAGGAATGAGAAGAGCTCAATTTCTTAAATTAAAGTAATTAACATAATCAATTTTTTTTGGTTTCTTGTGAATTACTATTCATTTTCATTTGAGGGAATTGAATAGTTTTTAATGAATCTTCATTTATTTTTATCAAATTGATGAGACTTTTGTGAAGTGAAGAGTTTTCTTTTGAATCTCTATAAAGCTTTGGAGTTTTGATTTTGGGGGATTTTTTCTACATCTCTGAGGAGATTTTTTTGGAATTTTTATAAATATTTTGTAGAAAAAATTGTAAGATGCAAGGGAGAACGTGTGGTACATTTCTTGAATATTTTATGGTCTTTCCTTTCTTTTGGAAAGGGTCATTGTTTGTGGGAGTTTCACTGGCTGAGAGAGGGTGTTATTTTGTATATTTATACTTCTTTATTGAGGATTTATGGAAGTGTAAAGGATTTTGAATGTTTTATCTCAACTTTGGATTTTTTTTCTCTCATTGGATTCTTCTTCCTTCTTTGGTTGAACATTTGCAAGGCGTGAGGTAGGAAATGAGTCCCTCGATTCCATTGTTTATTGATGGAATATGAATTAGATTCTTTTTTTTAATTATTTATGGTATCTGTTCTTTTCATTCCTCAAAGTGTCTAGATGTTTGAGTTCATTTTGGTCAAAATTGCAATGTATTTTCCAACATTCTCTACAAATCCATTTTTTTTAAATGTAATATTTTTGCGCATCAATTTGGGTATAAAATTTTAATTCATTGATGTTAATGAAAGGAAACATGAACATCTATGATGGGTATATCTTATATTTCATTTCTAGGGCTTAATCAATGTCTTATTAAATGTATTTTCTTGGACTATTTATGTGCATACTATATTCCAATTTACCAATCAAGTTTCTCTACTTGATATGGATTGGTATGGACTTGTACAAGTCTAAAGTTGATACCAAAGATATGTTAGAAATAGGGAATACTGAGAGGGGGGTGAATTAGTATTCTACAAACTTTATCTTTTGCCCAATTATGGATATAATAGATTATCTTTACACATGCGTAACATAAGAAGCTAAAAAACATGCATAGCTATAAAACTAAAGAACTCATAACACATGATTTGTTCTTGAGGAAACCTTGGCCAAGGGAAAACCCCAGTGAGGATGGTACCCACAAAGATCCACTAATCAAAAGTATCTTGTTAAGGATGTTGACCTTGTTAGGAGTCTATTACAAGCATATAGTGTATCAGTCCTGATTAAGGGACTATAGGCCTTGTTAGAAGCCTCAACCCTATTAGGAGTTGGTAGTACAAAATGTGATTACCAACTGAGCCCACTGCCCAAACAAGTAATGTACAATATACATTGATTACAAATAGAGGTCAAGGTACATAACCTTATACTGCTTGCATCAATATCTCTTCGTTGCTCTTTCACTATCGCTATTACATATACATCATAGATCTCGCATATTACACACATCTTTCTTACATTTTATAATTACATTTATACAAGTTATTAAGGCTAATAACTTTACTTGGTCAGCTGCCATATTACAAAATAACTTTATCCAAGGGTAAACATCTAGGATGTCATCCCTTTATATTGTTAAGACATTATTTTGATAAACAAAATAATCCCTTAACTCTTTACCAATTCTACCTTCATATTTTGTCTTGTCGGCTTCACACTGTCTTCATAAAAATGGTCATAACTCCTTTTGTACATGCCGTACTAACTTGCACTTTGAGATGGGTCATCATTAGTCACCATAGAGTCTATGTTCAAGTGTGCAAGCATTGAACTTACTCCATTCAACATCACAAACAAAAATTGTGTCCAGGTGCCCTGGTGAAAATACTATCTCATACTTAGACAAATTTGTAATGTGCTCTGTTATACTTGCTCTCTGAATTGTGTGATCTTCATGTGGATCATATGTTTCCAAAATGAAAACATATATGTAATCAACTCAGCCAAATTTCCAACAATCTCCCCCTTTGTCATTGGTGGCAACATATTAGAAAATTGCCTAAGTGTGCAACTCCAAAATCTCAAAATTGTCAAAATTGTCACATAGTATAACATATATATACTATCCTTATAACTCTTCAAAAAATCTTATCTCTAATACAATACTCCCCCTAAGATTATTAATCCTTATCATATACAATCAATTTTCTACTAAATATCTCTCCCCCTTTGACAATAATGACAAAATAAAGGTAGGCTGAGCTACAAAACTGTATCTCAAAAAGATTATACCTTAAGCCATTATTGCAAAGCCAGTAGGCTTGCAACACAATCTACAAAATCAATCTTCATAGCTTCTATCTCCTTCTCCCATGATTTCTTAATGGAATATGCCACATTGAGTAGTGTCCTTAGTCCATAAGATGCTATTTGACATGCTTGGAGGGTCTCAAAGTTAAACTTCTGAAAATATATCTTAGTTGTAAGACATTATTCCAACTGCTCTTCAATAACGCTTAACTTCATAGAAATATGCTCTCTCAAAAGAGTTAGTCTTCTCATTTTTTTAATCTCTCTCATCCTGCAAAAATCTGATTTCATCATAAAGCTTCTGAACTTTCTTCTCAACATCACATACCTTCACATTAGGGCTAGAAAGAAGGTTAGATTCATTCTGAATTTCTACTTCCTTCAACTTGATCTTCTGATCTTCTTCTGCTGTCAAAGTCTCTGGTTTTGTACACTATATGTACAAAGATTTTTTTCTTCCCAAATTCTTCCTCAAGTCCTTGATATAGATATCAAAACTGTTGATATCATTTATGATATTTTGGCTGATTTTCAAAAGTATTCCAGCCTCACAGTCTACCTGTTCTTTTATCTTTGCAATCTCAGATAAGTTAGTGAACTCATCATCAAAAGTGCTCATCACTTTCTTTTCTTTCTCCAGAGGGTCTGCTTCTACAATCTGTGTAGTTACAACACCTTGTAACTTTTTAGTAAGGTCCTTCAGACATCCTTCTAGATTTTTAACTTTCTTATTCTTCCCAATGATTTTGTTCAAAGATGTGATCAATTCCATCTGACCATCATCATCTACTTCTTTTCCCAAATCCTCAAACAAAGATCCAATTTGCTTCTTCTTTGCAGTCTTAGGAGTAAGACTGATTTCTACTTTAGAGTGTACAGGTGCTTGTACTTCTTTCACTTTAGGTTCTTCAACAATAGATTGGGTCTGCTCTACTTCTATAGTTCTATCGGGTTCATCAAGAGCTAAATTGTCAACAATGTTCTCCAGATTCTTAAATACATTATCATCAGTATCCAAGGTAATCTTTGTACCTTCAACATTCATAGATTCTTATTCAATGTTTATAGCCAGTGGAGAGGGAATATCCTCTTGTTCTACTTCTTCTTTCTCTGCTATAACTGATGGCTCTCCAACAATTTCTGCCATAACTTTAACTATTGCTTGTTCTGTCTCTATATTCACTTCTTCATATTGTCCTACCATGATCTGAATGGTTCTCCTTTTAGTCCTTAAATGGGTGCTAAGGGTCTTCAAAACTTGTTTAAGATGTTCATCATCTCTCATATCACATAGTTTCTTCAAAAGATTCTCTCTGATAGATTTGGCTTCCTCTTGTGCTCTCTTCTTCCTGTTAAAAAGTTTCTTGAATAATTCATCAGGTATCTTACCCTGAATAGTGTCAAACTTCTTATTAGCTAGAATCAAGTGCTTGACCACTGCATTTTCAAGATTCAATCTCTCTGAGTAGTCATAGAGGTCATAGTATTTATTCATCTTAGTAAAGTCTCCATCTTTTATAATCTCTTCATTTACTCTCTCAACACTAGGTTTCCATGCTTTCTTCTTCATAGTAGTGTCATCGTCTTTAATTTGTGCAACTTTCCTAGGAACTGGTGGCACCAAAGTTTATGCCTCTTACCAAGTCTAGTAGCAATTTCTTTCACTCTCTTGCTAGGTGTGGAGGAAGAGGATCTAGTAGGTTTCCTTGCTTCTTGTTCCTGGTCAGGTTCCTCTACTTTCACTTTGACTTGTGTAGCTTCCTTTTGTACTACACTAGATGACAAGGGATGTATATAAAAAATCTCTTTCTATCTAGTATCTCTAATTGTTGCTACTATCTTCTTTGCCACTAAGAATTCTTGCTCTGTCATTCCTGAGTCTTTCAGTATTCTCTTAATAGTGCTTGCAACTCTTTTCTTAGACTGCTTCTCCTCAAGTATAGCCTTTGTGGAGTTGAAATTTTCTTCAAAAGCTCCAAATCTGTTACTGTGAGTGTTAGCCTTGCACTTAAGTAGCCTATTCACATATTCTTCTATCTCAGTTTCAGATATTTCATAGCCAAGAGGGTCTATGAACTCAATTCTAGGTTCTATTGCTTCAATGTAGGTAAAGTTAGTATCAACCATAAAACATACTTCATTTGTGTATTTCTCCACAAGAGAGTGTGGGATCCTTGATCTGCTAGTTACCAAGTTCTGAAAAGTCTTCATCACCAACATTGCACTCTCATTTACTTTGTCAATAACATGCCTCATATACACTTTATTGACACTTTCCATTGTATTTTGTCCATCATTCTAGTCACTTGCAATGGTGTAAGGAAATCTTCTTAATAAGTGGAAAAATATGTAAGTGATCAAAGATGAAAATCTAAATTGTGCATACTTTTCCTTCTTAATCTTCTCCAAGTTCTAAAACAATTGAATTCTCAAAATTTCACACATATCAACTGGCACTTTGTCAACACACATCAAATAAGCTATGTGTACCATTCTATCTACCATGTCATCCTCTCTTGAATTTGCACAAAAATTAGTTGTTAGGATCGCGCATAAGTATCTAACAGCATGTTGGTGGATTTTACTAATTACAATTCCTCTACCATTATAGGATGAACCTGTGTTATCAATGACTATTTTTCTCATGTTCTTCTCATTTAAAGGAATAGCTCCAGATTTAGATAGTCCTATGACTTCATGAATCAAATTAGTTGTAATGTCTATCACTCTATCTTCTAGCCAAAACTTCCCATTATGAATTCTGCTAAGGATTATCTTAGTGCATTCTTCATTATCAAACTCATACTGCAATGCATACTTAACAATCTCATTGTCTTTCAAATGATCATATCCTTCTTTTAATGTCATGTCCTAGTTGTAAATCTTCTGATACTCATTGGTAAAATCACTATCACATTGGTTTCTAACTTGCATCCAAGATAACTTCTTACATTCTCTAAATGCAAAACTTCATCTAGTACGGATGATAAAGCTAAACTAGGGTCTTCTTCCAAGGGTTCTACTAGTTCCCTCTTCATTCTAGCTATATTTTTGTCTCTAACATTTTGAATTAAAGATACATCCATGATTACTTCAAATTCCTTTTACCAATTCAAAGAGCTGCCAAGTAAAATACCTCAATTTCATGATTTTAGGGCTTGCGTAGATTCGACACTCAAATCCTTGACCAAATCATTGCAAAACACTTCCAATCACTTCTCTTTGATCTCCTTAACACTTGTATTCACTTTGATGATAAAATAAAATTGATCATAACCTTTTATTACTTCAATCTCACTTAGGTCTAACATCACATTCAATTCTTTTGCCGCTTCTTTCCAAAAAGTTGTTTCTCCTAACCTGCAAAACATAAAACTTCTTGCGATCTTGCAAAACATAATTTTTTCTTTATGCTCTTAACCATAGCATTAGAACATCATAAACTACCTTGCATTAACTACGCAAGACTCAATTCATCATAAATCTACTTCTACACTAATCTAAGTTCCTAATCTACTATAATTTTCATAAATTAAGTGCTTTGAGATAGGTCAGGTAAGGATTCATTCTTACCACTTGATACTTCACCTTTCTAATTACCTTCAATGTTGAGTATGTCTTCTTGATCTATGCCTTTAAAAAAATTCACTTCATCTGTATTGCTACAACAACCTTTCTATTTGTTTCTTGCAACTTCATTTCTTCTTTCATGATTTCTAAGGTTAGGGTTAAGATGAAAAACTCCATTGTTCATTCTACAAAACCTTGTTGTATGTCCAATCTTGTTGCATATCTAACAAACAATTCCATTGTTTCCATATCTTGGTCCAGGTGGATTAATCTGTGATCTTTAGTTTCTAGCAATGTGTCCAACCTTGTTGCATCTATAACATATTACTCCATTTCTTCTATTCATATCTTCAGTAGGTTTCTTATCTGCATTATTAGTATTCCTAAACATTATACTATTATTATTATTCTCAATAAAATTAGGTTTTCTACATTCAATAGCTCTATGTCCAAAACCATGACAATTATAACAATAACCATTAAGAGGTTTAAATTGCTTACTTGTGTAATCTCTCTTCATATGACCAATAGTATTGCAAGAAAAACATCTACCTTTGAATTCTCTTTGCATACCTTTGGGTGATTCCTCTTGCTTTGGTAATTCTTCTTCTTTAGGTGTATCTTAAGATTTGTTGATCTCATCAAAATTCTTCTCACCTATGCTTTTAGATACTTTCAAATCTGGTTCCTTCCTTTCAACATTTTGTTTAAGAGTATTAAATCCAAGACCAGTCTTATCATAGAATGGTTTCTGAAAAGATATTTGTTCATCAATCTTCTCACTAGTTGAATATAGCCTTTCAAGTTGTTGTTTGGATTGCGTGAGTTTTCCTTTCACAATCTTGTTGTATTTTTCAAGTTCAACATACTACAAATTGACTTTCTCAAGTTAAGATGTTACATTTCCAAGTTTAGATTTCAGTCCTTCATTTTCAGTATTTAGACTTTCATTCTCAAATTTTAGATTCACTTCATTCTTGCTATTTCCATATTTCAAGCTAAGCTTCAAACTTGCTATCTTCAATTCATGCTTAAGGATCTCATTTTCTTTTTCAAAATTGTCATCACAATCTTCAATAAGAACTTTAGATTCCTTTTCAGATTTTAGATCTTCCAACTTGTTTTTCAATTTCCCAATGAGGTTCTTTGCATCATCATATTTCCCTTTCAAAGTGTCTCTTTCATTAGTAAGCATATCAATATGTTCAAGAGCTTCTTCAAGATTCTTCTATAGTTGATCCATATCCATAGAGATCTTACTCAAGCTGCTAGGATTTTCTTGAATGATTCTTTTTCGAGTAACTAAGCTCTGATACCAATTGTTAGAAATAGGGAATACTGAGAGGGGGGGGGGGGGTTGAATCAATATTCTAAAAAATTTATCTTTTTCTCAATTATGGATATAATAGGTTATATTTACACATGCATAACATAAGAAGCTAAACAACATGCATAGCAATAAAACTAAAGAACTCATAACACATGATTTGTTCTCGAGGAAACCCTCACCAAGGGAAAACCCCGGTGGGGATGGTACCCACAAAGATCAACTAATCAAAAGTATCATGTTAAGGATGTTGACCCTGTTAGGAGTCTATTACAAGCATATAGTGTATCAGTCCTGATTAAGGGACTATAGGCCTTGTTAGAAGCCTCAACCTTGTTAGGAGCTGGTAGTAAGAAATGTGATTACTAGTTGAGCCCACTGCCCAAACAAGTAATGTAAAATATAAACTGATTACAAAAAGAGGTCAAGGTACATAACCCTATACTTCTTGCATCAATATCTCTTCGCTGCTCTTTCACTATCACTATTACATATACATCATAGATCTCACATATTACACACATCTTTCTTACATTTTACAATTACATTTATACAAATTATTAAGGCTAATAACTTTACTTGGTCGTCTGCCATATTACAAAATAACTTTATCCAAGGGTAAACATCTAGGAGGTTGTCCCTTTATATTGTTAAGACATTATTTTGATAAACAAAATAATCCCTTAACTCTTTACCAATTCTGCCTTCATATTCTATCCTGTCAACTTCACACTTTCTTCACAAAAATTGTCATAACTCCTTCCGTACATGTTGTACTGACTTGCGCTCTGAGATGGGTCATCATTAGTCACCATAGAGTCTATGTTCAAGTGTGCAAGCACTAAACTTACTCCAGTCAATGTCACAAACAAAAATTGTGTCCAGGTGCACTGGTGAAAATATTGTCTCATACTTAGACAAATTTGCAATGCACTCTGTCATACTTGCTCTTTGACTTGGGTGATCTTCATGTGGATCATATGTTGCCATAATGACAACATCTATGTAATAAACTAAGCCAAATTTCCAACAAGATAGGATTTTGTCTGAAATTTCATGTGTTGTTGGTTTGGTCGATTTTAATTTTTTCTTTTTATGAAGGATAGACCTATTTTTATTGAGAGTCGGTGTAAGCACCCAATTGGGGATTTTATTTTTAGAACATATTTCATAAAATTCATTTCCACCTTTAGATCTTGAATAGAGGAAGTGTCTAAAATAATGTTATCTTGAATCTCACTAAAGTGACTTGATTTATTATGTATTTCATAGAAAATATTAATGTTTTTTATTTGATTACTATTCTTGCATTTTACTGTAGTTTGAAACAAATTAATTAATAGAAGTTTCCAAGATTTATGGTTTGTGTTATTATTTCTAACTTTTACCCTTGTATTGGCGTAGTATTTCATTTTATAATTAAATTGCTAGTGCAAGATATAATGAAAAATGTTAGGTATGAATTATTAATATAGTAATATTACAATAATTATTACACTTTCCTTTGTAAGAGAGTGAAAGTTTAGTTTATGGGGTTTTTCCATGAATTTTTTATTTGTTTTATGGTTGTAGCTGATCTTATGGTACTCAATCAAGCATGAAGTTATATATTGTTCTTGTATTATATTTGTGCATATTTTAGAAGTTAAGATGTTTGGTGCATGTTTGTGGTTTTGTTTTTATTATGTGTTTGATGTACTTGGTCATATATGTTGGGTGCGATTAAGATGTACGGTGAAGCCAATGTATGGTGACCCACTGTATGTAAGTCTCCCATAGGGGGTTCCACTACACAATGCATCATGTCCAATAGTGTAGTAAGGTGAAGGGAGTGACCGAGGCCAAAGGGAGTGACCCAATGCCAAAGAGAGTGTCTAAGGCCAAAGGGAGTGACCAAGGCCGAAGGCAGTGACCTAATGCTAAAGGTAGTGTTCAAGGCCGAAGGGGGTGACTTGATGCTGAAGGGAGTGTTTAAGGTGAAGGGAGTGACTGACGCTGAAGGGAGTGACCCAAAGCTGAAGGGAGTGACTGAGGCTAAAGGGAGTGACCTGATGTTGAAGGGAGTAATCGAGGCCGAAGGGAGTGACCCAACATCGAAGGGAGTGTCTAATGCTGAAGGGATCATCAACTGGAAGAGTGCCAAGACTTCTCATAACCGTTTCATCGAGTGAAAATTGTTATACTAAATTCTATAATAAATCAAAGAGTGTATAAATGTTGGTGGCATTCATTAGGAATTGGAGGCAAAAAGGCTGAAATAGTAGTGTCAAAGTGGTGTAAACTCAGGTTGATTGTAACACAATATGAGCTTGTGCAAAAATATATTATTGGTTATATGTAACATTGGTTACTATAATACAAAGAAGACACTCAGGTTTTTTGGTGGTGGGTTTTTCCTGAAAGGGTTTCCCACATAAATTTGGTCTCCTGTGTTTATCTTATGTGCATGACATTTGCTACGTTCTTTTTTCTTTTCCTTATCTCAATATTCTAAAGTAGGTTTGAACTCTTTATTATTTCCCTTGTAAATTGATATTAGGAAGGTGTTTCCACACCATTTCTTTCCTTACAATTGGTATTAGAGCTAGACCAATTTTTGTTATCCTTGTTGTGAAAGGTTGGTTGTTTGTGTCAATTTAGTTTGAGTGGGGTTTTACAAAGTGTTCATTTGGAAATTGAGATAGCAGGTATATGAAGAAATATGAAGCTTGGAAATCCTATCATTGGTAAGATATCTCTTTTCTAGGACCAACCAAGTAAAGAAACCTATCTTTGGTAGAACCATAGTACTCCAACATAGTTAAAATATTATATGGGGAATCACTTGGACATACCCATTTTAATTTCTTCATATTCTAACTCGACTATGTATTCTCCCGACTCCTTTAAATTATTGAGAATTACTAGTTTGTCATTCAATGTTTGCATCAACAACTATTGTTGTACCAAAGGAATGGTTAATGTATAAGCATCCTTCCAAATTACTTTGCTTGAAGCTATTTCAACTACATCAACATAGTTGACTACTTTTTCACCCAATATTTGAGAAACCAAAGGTGATATAAGTCTTAGCTCTCCATTAGCAACTAGAGGTTTATACCTATTCCAATAATTCAACCAGAATTTTATTTTGTATGCATTGTGGACCTCCCAAGTGATATATGAGGTAATAATAAACCTTGAGGCAATTAGAAAATTACACATTGTCGATCCTAGTTGAGGAGTGGAAATAGTGAATATTCTAGAAGTGTCAATAGATTCAAGTTATTTAGCTTGCATTAGCTTACTCCAATTTGTTTTTATTATAGAGTAATTTACATCCAAATGCAACATTCCTATCTTCTATATTATCCTTTCCTACACCACCTAGCTTATTATCTGAAGACATACCTTATAATGAAACTAGAGGAAACTTTTTCATTTCTCTCATATTATCCTTCCGTATGAATGCTATAATAACTTTTCTAATTTTTTTCACCATAGTTGCAAGATCTTTAATTTTAAAACGGAAAGAAAATGATTGGAAATCATTGTAATTATTGTTTTAACAAGTAGGTTGCAACCTAATAGAGAAAACCATATTTCCTTAAAAGAGATGGTTCTAGTCTTTAACCTAGGTCCAATATTGTTTTGTATTACTCTCCATGAAGAATTGTATTCCTAGGTATGTAACAAGTAGTTGTGCTTCTCGAAAAGAAAGAATTTCTATAAATTTCCTCTTGATGATAGGTTTGATTTTGGATAAATTGTGTAATTGAGGTCACATGAAGGTCTCTATTGTATTGGGCTAAAGTGTTTAATTAAGGTCACATGAAGGTCTTATTATTTAATTCTTTCTTGTCAATTTTAATGTCAACTTGAAAATGAGTGATGCAGGAGCATCCGAGGTGTAAGAGCAATCTTGCATCACCTAAAAATATTATCTAGTTTTTCAATAAGGGATTTCTCTAGATAGAGTTACTATTTTGGAAATTTTATTATTTTTAGTATGTTGTTCATTTGAGAATGGGTTGTTCTAATTTATTTCATAGAGGTAGGTGACCCCACAATAGTGGGTTACACTTTTTTAGACATGCTGATTTTTGCTGAAATAACACATTTTTAATAAAATATGATGATTTAAGCCTTGAGAGGTTCCATTTGAAGGAATTAATGAAAAATGGTTATCTCAAATCCTCTTATATTAAAAAAATATTGATATAACATCTATACTCCTCATTCATAGCTACAATAGAGTCTCCTTCGTACCTATTAAAATGCTCACAAAAAATATCTTTGAATTTATATTTTGGGAATCAAATGAATCCATTTGAAAAACCTATCAATGTAGTAAGGTACTACTAAGAAAAATATTTTGAATGATTATAATGTTAATATATATTAATTTTATTATGACTTTTTATTTTTAGGTTTACTAAACATAGATATTTCATCGTATGTCTACCTCTATGTTTGACGCTTGTGAAAAATAAGTAAATGAGAAAAACCCAATGTCAAATAAATAAATAGCTTATGATCAAGGACATAAATCCTCAATGCAAATCAAAATTTTCATATATGATTGGATATCACATAATATATCAATACTGCTTAACCAAGGGAAAAGTGGATCCTCGAAAGATAGAAAAGAAGGAGATGGCATCCTTGCCCCCTAAGCATAGGAACAAGGATGGAAGGGGACTTATTATATAAGACAACGAGCCCCCAAGGATTAGGCTAACATTTTTTACATAATGTAGAGCTCCATAATAGGAACATAAATGTTATTTATAAAAAAATAGGATTGAAATACAATTCATTGCCACATGATATATAAATAACCTTACTATCAATGAGTTGCCTAATCTAATAATGTAATGCTTGACATTCATTAGTAGAGTGATCATGAAATATAAGATACAAACAGAAAGGAAGATTCTTCAAGTGTGGACTACGTTTCTTTTTTCGTTTAGGTCTAGTAATCATCTTAGCATGAAGGAGTTTAGAAAAAATAACTTCTTGGTCAAATTACTTCATAGGTTCAGATCATGCTTTCAGGTGTTATTTGCAATGTTGTTCATATTGATTTGTTGTTGATGATTAAATCCTAATCCATAATAATGCTCATGCCCCACATTCTATAATGACATTTGAATTCCCTGGTTATGCTTACCACATCCTTGACCATTGAATTAGTACCATGACCATAATGAGAAGCCATATCAGGAGTCAATGGAACTTTAGTAGTCACCATGTCATCATTAATAGGTTTGACAGATTCATGGTGGCTAGAATCAGTGAAAAAGTTATTACGAAGGGCAATAGAAGTAGAAGGAAAATCTCATTATTACAACTATCATTTTTTATTCATAAAATCAAAATCAGAAACCTTATACTGTCCTATAAAGGTAGGATTAAAATCAGAGGCTCTCGAATCATTGCCAGGAAGAGTATCAGAGGAAGAAGGATTACTATTAAGAATAGGAGTAGTGTGGGTTTGAATATTCAAACAAGGATTCGGTGCATCATTTGCATGAAGTTTGTAGGTCATGTTGATATGAATAAACTTGAATCTTTGATGAAAGGTGGAAGGAACAACATGCATCTCATGTAACCAAGGTCTACCCAAAAGGAGGTTATAATTAAGAGCTCCAAAAATAACATGAAAAGGAGTATTCAAGATGATCGGACCTACTTTGATAGGTGACTTAATGATTCCTAAAGTGTTCTTATCAATGTTATCAAAGCCATTTATAGGAACATTATCAAGTTGAATAGTTGAAAGATCAGCTTTAACCCCTTTGATCATGTCCACGCTAAAAACATTAAGCCCAGATCCATTATCAATCAAGGTCCTATGAATGATACTCTTATTGATAGTAACAACAAACATAAGAGCATCATATTGATTCTAATCTTCTTTAGAAGGTAAATCCTTTTGAGTAAATACAATGTTAGGAGGACCTAAGGTAGCATGCATGCACTGTAAGAAGGTATTGATGTTCTCCTAATTAGGAGATGGAGTGGGAAGAGTTGCTAGAGATTTTTGTGAGACTTCATAGTAGGTAGGTGAATTTTTAAGAAGCTCCGATAAAGAAATCTTCACACGGGTATTGCGCAATTGGTTTATTAAATCACACTCATTGCTAGGAAGATGGGGTGGAGGAAGAAAGGGTTGAGAAGGTGGTAAAGAAGTAGAAACCACCAGATTAGGTTGAGGGTTATTCCTTGTATGATTGGTGTGAGCTATCGAATCTTGATCATTGGATGAGTCAAAAGTTATCTTTGATAGTAATGCAAGGACAACCTTTGATAATCAACAAGGGTTTTGGATAAACCATGTTAGTTGACTCAATACTAAAAATAGATTCACAAGAAGGAAGAAAAGAAGACATCCTAGGAGGAGATGAGGTAGGATCTTGATTCTCCATAAGATTGTCACTAAGAGGGAGAGCATTAAGGGAATTCATATCATTCTACCCTAATGCCTCATCACTAGCAGGAATCCCAAATGGAGGTAAAGTACATCTATAATGTCATCTTCTTTCACTAAAATGTCTACATTAGGGGAGTGTGTTTTAGAAAAAGAGTCACCATCATGTATGAATATGTCATCCATCAATAAATCACCCTCTTGTATCAAATATTCTTCACGAGGAGGGGATAAATCAATGTCTTTAGCCAAGGGTTCATTTCAAAAACTAGAATCACTCATAATTGTTTCATGAGGAAGAGAGTAATCAACATCCACATCCAAAGGTTCATCCCAAATAGGAAGATTATCATCCCTATCAATAAAGCACATTGTAGGAGTGCCATAAATCACTAAATCTTGATCCCTAAAGGGGAAAGAAGGTAAATTGTATTCTAAAGTAGGCTCATAGAAAATACATATATTAAGAGAAGAATTAACATGAATCCCCAATTCATCTTCATAAAGAGAAATATGGTGGAGAGATAAATTAAAGTCATCTTCTTGCTCAAATATATCCTTACAAGGTAATACAAGAGAGGACAAAGCAACATCACACACACACTAAATAAAGTCTTTCCAGGTGTAACAACATGCAATGGTAAGGTAAGAGGAAGATTTTATCTAATCCCAAAAGTTATAGAAGAATGTTTGGAAAACACATGAAACAACTTGTGCAACATGATAACAAATAAAGAAATGCATAGAAAATAGATCTAGATATATCCAAATGCATTCAAATGAAATTTATGTAATGGTGTAAAATATGGTTATAGGTAGGGCTTCTAACAAAGTACCTAATGGAGATCCTAAGTCCACATTTTGACTCATATATATGAAATTGATAAAGTAAATCTAGATGCTTGAAATTAGATAAGATTAAGTACATACCTCATGATAAAATTGATCTAGAAATACCTATTTTCTAGTGCTTGTGATTAGTTTCAAGAAATTCTACAGTTGGATCTAGGCTAAAAACACCAAAACAGAGAAAACCCAGAAATATTTTGTCTCTAAAGAAGGTCATCCTTGACCCAGGGCTAGGATAAGATCTTACCCTAGGGTACAATCTTACCCCAAAAAGTCATCCTTGACCTGCACTATTCTGACAAAAATTATGTTTGTGGATCCCATAAATTTGGCCTAATGGGTACTCAGATCTGCTCTGCAACTCCCGAGACAACGACTACAAATATCTAAAAATGGTGTTTTGGGGTGGCTATATAGGGGTTTTCCTTAGTCAGAACCCCATTTGGGTCATCTCTACCTCCATGAATAGCCAGATATAATAGAATGTGTGTGTATTGAATGTGTAATGCCAAGATCTAATCCTCTAGATTGAAATCCCTAGCATGAATTGATATGAGGAAGCAGTGCATAGATTTGATATATGACAAGAAAACATACCAATCCCCCAAAATCTAAATTACTCTTACCAGACTCATAATCCACAATTTTTATCCCATGATTATGTCTTTGAATACTTGAATATTGAAAATGGTGGATTAAGGAAGAAGAAATCTTTCTTGCCCCAAGGAGATGTCCACAAAGGCTTGTCTAGAAAAATGCTTGATGTCAACAAGAACTTGATATTCTATATCATCCTCTTTCAATCTTTCATCTTTAATTCACCACTACTTGCTTGCTTGAATAAATTATGTCTCCACTTGAAGGATACTTGGTGAAAATGAAAACAAAAGAGAGTTCTTATACAGAGATTTCAAGGTGAGGCTCCTCAAGAAATGTAAGGGCCCATAATTCAAATTTCACCTTGAATTATGGTCCAATCACAATAACCAACTAGGGAGAGAAAATAAATAAATGAAATTCAAATTAAAACCCTCCCGCATTCAGATCAGGAAGCTCAACATTGATTTCAGAGCCCTCCAGAACAAAAATTTGAAAAGGGGGATCAAATCCTAGTAGAGGTCAAGGATGAACTCAACTTTGACCTAGGTCAAATTATACATTGACCTTGACCTAGGTCAAAGTCAACCTTAACATTGACCTAGAGGTCCAGATCCAGCTAGAGTTGAAGACAGGAGGTTCCAAGGATGCTAGGAGACCTAGAAATGATGACAGAGCATAGCAGAGTGCTAGGTAGAGGCATAGAGTCCTATGAAAAATATGATTAAGGCTAGGAGGACCTATACCAAGATCCTACCTACAAAATAGACCCACAAAGAAGGTAAATCAAAGAGAATCTGCGGGATCCTAACCCTAATTTCACCTAGAATGAAGGAATCAAGCGCAAATGCATCCTAAATGCAAGTCTATCATGAAAATGAAATAAAAGAGGGTGCTAAAGCTATCAAGAGGGAAGTTCTTCCATTTTAAGATGATTCATTTATCCCCCACTTTAGCTTAGATATGACACTACATGAATATGCAAGCTAAAGTAAGAAAACATCATAGTAAATAAAAAGGATATAGCCAAGTCCTCGATGTAGAGATCCAGTAAAAAACTGTTAGAACCTACAACACAAAAGGTTAATGAAAATCCATAAATCACCTAGAGCTTACTAAATTCAAAATGTGAAGTGCATAAAGCCCCTTATTCCCCCCTATTTTGGCTTTCTACTTCTGAAGGGTGAAACAAGGTGATAAAGATAGCCTTATACACTAGATATGCAGTTTGTTGAAAATTCCTTTCCTAAACCAATTAGAAGGATTCATATCCTTCCTAAAGTGATTCAAGGATCTAGGTATCTAAATCATGATTCCAACACCACTGACGGCACTGAAGACGGAGTTAACAAACTCAAGATATGATGAAAATAGTGAATGCCTATCTAAATGCATATAAAGGGAAATTTGAGTTTAACAAGACTAAACCCTAATAAAACCCTAAAAAAACCCTAATAAAACCCTAATTTTGACTATAAATAAGGAGAAGGAACTCATACTTACTCATTCTTACCATTTGCAGATTCAAAGATAGAAAGAAAGTGTTGGAAATATTCAGGAATTAACCAAGTTACTGAGAGGGGAGGGGTGAATCAGTAACTCCAAATTCTCTTCTAATTTTAACATGTATTTTACTTTTAACCTTTGCATACAGAAAGCATGAAACTTAAAAAGCATTCACAATAAAGACACATGGATTTGGTTACCCAGAAACCTTCCAAAAGAAAGTAAAACTGGGGTGGGGATGAAACCCACAAAGCTTTAATACTGCAGAATAAAGTTGGTCGGTTAAGGCTTACAATTTGATCACTTCCGATGATCTGCCCTGTTAGGAGCAATAAGGATTGCTAAATCCACCCTGTTAAAGGATTTACAAACATACAGTGAAGTATGCACTCGGTAAAGAGATTTATACAAAGACTGTTAAGTCTACCTGGTTAAAGGATTTAGTACTGATTCACCTGTTAGAATGAAACAGTAGATCTCTGCTTTGCAACTGGATTGCTGAATGAGATTCGCTGATGTACTGATCACCTTCTGTGATGAATTTGTCTTTTCTGTATCTTATACTTCTGAAGCCTTCTGCAATTCGCTTATTTCTGCCTTTGTTACTCTTTTATATATTCTATATCATATATTTCATTACTTGTGCATATTTCTTTTATTTCTACATCATTGTTTATATACAGGTTTCAAACAATTAATTACAATTACAATTGCACAGTCGGCTTGACAAATAAACATAAGTGCTACTAAGTCGGCCCAAATATGGTTACTCGGTTCCTTCACACTGACTCGGTGACTTTCTGATACTCGGCGTCCACTGCATTACTCGGCATCGTCATGCACTCGGTAGAAGTGAAGGCACGGTTCATACTAATCACTCGGTAGGTATTGAACTCGGTAAGCATTGGTGACTCGGTAGACAAGATGTTACTCGGTTTTCATTGTCCTGATCGATTTGTACTAACTTTCTCGGTTTCCACTGTCTGCTTGGTTTGCACTGTCTGCTCGGTTTGCACTGTCTGCTCGGTTTGCACTGTCTGCTCGGTTTGCACTGTCTGCTCAGTTTACACTGTCTGCTCGGTTTGCACTGTCTTCTCGGTTTACACTGTCTGCTCGGTTTGCACTGTCCTCTCGGTTTACACTGTCTGCTCGGTTTGCACTGTCTTCTCGGTTTACACTGTCTACTCGGTTTGCACTCAGAATGCTAATAAGTGTTGTCACTAGTGGCAATACTGCTTAATGCCAACAGAAAGATGTCAAGGAGAGAAGAACTTTGAGCGACAAGCATGGAGCTCCTGAGACAATGCTTGGCTACCGGATGACTACTTCCCAGGGTGAGTTTATTGTTATTGTCTTCTATATTTCACAAATTATTTATTTTTTTAGGCAAGGTCCACCCTAACCCTTAAAGATTGACCTTGACCAAGTTATGTCAACCTTGACCCAAAAAGGTCGACATGAATTGGATGGTCTCCACTTTGTCTAGAGTGAGGTCAACCTTGACCCAACAAGGTCATCCTTGACCCAGTAAAGTTGACCTTGACCCAAGAAATTTGACCTTGACCTAGCTAAGGTTGACCTTTACCTAGTCAAGTTGGATTTACAAATTTGATATGGCAGAATGGTGATATGATGTTTGTTTGTGCTTACAAGACCTGGTCCATCTCTGAGATCATACCTTTGGAGGGTTACTAAGGGATGTCAGAGAGAAGTTATCTGAGCTAAGTGAAGATGAGATTCAATTGCTAAGAGATGTAGGGTTGTACTAGGTAGTAGTCCTACCATATGTCAAAATTCACTGAGCCATGTTATCGGCTCTGATAGGGAGGTGGGACAAGGATACATGTTGTTGGAGATTTGCCAGCAAGCCAATGTTGACTGTATGTTTTTCATTGATGAAAACATATGATAAGTAGCATGCATGGAAGACTTATGTAGTAAGATTTGAGTATATGAAATATGGACATGTTATTAGCATGATATTATGGACACATAGGTTAACTATTAGTACATAAATTTATATAGCAGCTTGTGTCAGTAGTGTTCCTGACAGAGTAATAGGTAGTCTATGTATGGTTGTCTATAGAGTTATCATGAAGCCTTGCACCTTTGGATATATGATGGAGACATGTTAGTGATGTTACATTCATGGACGTAGAGTCTAATGATTAGTAGAAGTGAAGTTATCTAGTCGCTATTCGCCAGTAGCATTTTCCTGTGTTTATTCAAAACAGCCGATAGAGATTATATTGGTTCTAGAGTTGCACCTATCATTTCAGTATGCTCCCTTGGATTAGAGCTTGGAGAATTATTAGTGATGTTTGGTTAAGAGTGCATGAAGTAATTTAGCTTGAGGAGAAAGATACAGTTGTCTTGTTAGAGCCGATAGTGTGTAGTGAGTGTCTACAATTATCTTATTGGATAGGTCCCAGAATGTGTTGCGTGCTTAGTAGAGATGACTGAATTATTATTGGATTTTGTTATGACTTATCTAATATGATTTCAAGGTGGTTCTAATAGGTCTAATTGATTATATCATTTAGAGGAAAGATATTTATAGGCATTCATTTTTTATTGCTTGAGGGTGGTTCATAGTTGACAGTAAGAGCATAACAGAGTGTGTGAAGTGTTGAGCCATCAAAAGAAGGTCTATGTGATCAAGTAAATTATTTTTTCTATACATTAGAACTAATATAGATAGCAAGTCAAAGCATAGTTCACCAAGGTAAAGATATAGTGTGTATATGTTAAACAAAAGGTTGCAGCCTTCAACCCTTTGAGCAGTGTGCTCTCGGATAATGTGTCCTCTCCCCTAACAGGGACTATTGTAAAAGACTCCTAACAGGGTCCGACCCTTAACCAGGTCTAATGTACTAAATATATTGCAAAGAAACTCCTAACAGGGTTAACGATCTTCTAACAAGGATCATAATACACTAGTTCAGAATATTAGTGGGTTTCAATTCCAACTAGGATTTTACCTATTTGGGTTTCCCCGTAACCAAAATATTGGTGTTGTGTTCAAGTGTTCTTTCATTGTGTTTATGCTTTATGTTTAAGTATACTTAATTGGATAAAGAATTGAAACTTGTAGATAACTGATTCACCCCCTCCTCCTCTCTCAATTATCTCTTGGGACTATTCCTTACAATTGGTATCAGAGCCAAGTGCATCGGAGAGAAAGTTTAATAGCTTGAGGTTGATTAGATGACATTCTTTAGAAAATAAAGTTCTAAGTTTGATGGAGAGAATTATCTTGATTGGAAGAACAAGATGGTGACTCATTTGCAATGCATTGTTTTTGAAGTTTTTGATGTAACTATCAAAGTAGTCAAGATCCTTTTCTTAGAAAACCTTGCAAAGGATGTGAATAGTGTAATAATGGAAGCTTAACAATGTACCTAACATTAAACACTTATTCATTTGAATTGAAATTGGAATTGGCATAACATAAGTAAATATGGAAATAATTGGAAATTAATTAGGTCAAGATACATACCTCATTGTGAAATTGATTAGGAAATACCTATTTTCTAAAGTCTGTATGAGGTTTCAGAAGATTCTGCGACCAAATTTGTGATCACAAAACTGAGACAAAGAAAACCCAGAAATCTTTCTCCAAGATGAGTTCAGGTCGAGTTTGACCCTCATAAAAGGTCAAATACTAAATTCTTTATTTAAAGTCAGATTCAAATTCTATTCACAAATCCTAGAAGTTCGGTGAAAAGGGTACTCAAATCTGTCCTCTGATTCTGGAAACAATGACTGTAGATATCTGAAAAAAAGAAAAAAAAAAGAAAAAAGAAAAAAGGGGTTTTGGGGTGGCTATATGGGATTTTGCCTTAGTCAAACCCCCATTTTGGTGGTCTCCACCTCCACAAATAGCTGATTGAAATAGAATGTGTGTGTGTATGTATAGAAAGTGTAATGCCAAGATCTAATTCTCTAGATCAAAACCTTAGCATGAATGTGTATGGAATAACAATGCATAGATTTGAATGAGATAGAAAAGCATACCAAGCCCCCAAGGCTAAAGTACTTCTACCAAACTCACAATCCGTAATTGTTACCCCATGATTGAATCTTTGAATGCTTGAAATTTGATGGTGGATCAAGGAAGAAAGGATCTCTCTTGCTCCAAATATGTGTTCAAAAAAAATGCTTGATGTCAACAATGGCTTGATCTCTTATATCATCCTCTTGCTATCTTACATCTTCACCACTCCTTGCTTGCTTGAAACCTTCTTGCTCACAAAACTTGATGGAGAGATGTGGATAATTGATGTTGGATCAATCACCTTTCTTGAAAGTACTTGAGCTTGAAAAACTTGATGTGAAAATGAGAGAGGAAGGCCTCCTTTTATAGTGAACTAGGGCACAATCCTCTAGAGGGGCCACCTTGGAGAATTAAATCCTAATTAGGTCCTAACCTTTAGAAAATATATCTAAATTAAATAAAATTAAAGGATTTACCATCCCGAAACCCAAAATGGTTAACCCGGAGGCAGAAAAATAAATATCCTGAAAGCCTAATGCTTGGAAACCAAATATTCTAGAAATTTGAATAAGGGGAGCAAAATTGAGGTTGGACCTGACCTAGTTAGGTTTGACCTCGGTCCTGACCTAGTCAGGTTCAAGCTCAATCCTGACCTAGTCAAGTTTGAGCTTGATCCTAACCTAGTCACGATCAACCTTGAATTTGACCCTGTACCCAGTTCCAATCAGCATCAAGACAGGAGGTCCCGGGGATGCCTAGAGACCTAGAAATGATATTAGATCATGATAGAATGTCATAGATAGACATAAAATCCTATGATGACTATGATGAAATCTAGGAGGACATATTTCTTAGTCATGCCTAGGAAATTGAGCCACAAAAGAGGGAAAATCAAGAGAATCCATGGGATCCTAACCCTAATTTCACCTAGAATGAAGAAGCTAAGTGCAAAATGCATCCTAAATGCAAGTCTATCATGATAAATGTACTAAAAGAGGGTCCTAAAACTATCAAGATGGAAGTTCTTCCATTTCAAGATGATACAAGATGATGCCACTAAAAAGAAAAAGGAATTGTTTCATCAGAATGCAATAGCCAAAGAAGCCCTTATCAATGCCGTATCTGATAGTGAGTTTTCAAAAATAAAGAAAGTAGATATAACCCACAAAATATGGAAGTACCTAGAAGAAAAATTTCAAGGAGATAAATAAGAAAAGGATGCATGCAAAAAAACATGGAAGAAAAGATACAATGCATTAGAGATGCTACCTGAAGAAAACATTAGAGCTTACAATCAAAGGATCAATTAGCAGTTGTTTGAATCATGAACAATGCTGGAGAGATCTCAGAGGAAGACATTATGGAAAAATTGATGACTACTCTCACTCCAGACTATGAAAACAAGATCAACATCCTTGATGAGACCATGTAGCTTACATCAAATTTTAAGAGAGAGACCTTGATTAGCAAAATCTCAGCTTTTGAGATTTCAAGATTGAAGACAAAAATAAAGGTGAGACAACCTTCAAAGCAACAATCCATGATAAGAAATCTGTAAACACTTCTAGTAATTTTGATGATGATGATGAAGAGAAAACACTAGATGATTTCATTGTTATGATTGCCAAAAGAGAAAAGAAATTAAAAGGAAAATATGAAAGTAAGTTTCCATTTAAGTGCTTTTCATGTAATAAGATTGGTCACTTTGCATCTAAGTGTCCTACAAGAGCTAGAAAATTCAAAAATGAGTAAAAGCCTAAAAACTCTAAGGAATATTACTATGCTGGAGATGGAGTTTCATATGATGATTCCACTAAAGAATAAATTGGACTCATTGCTATTATAGAGAAAATGAATAATAACACAAATCATGAAGATGAGGAAGAGGAGCAAGAGCTAGCATTGATTTCACAAGCTGATATAAGAACATACTGGATTATAGATAATGGTTGTTCACATCACATGACATATGATAAAGAGAGATTTGTTCATCTAGACAAATACAATGGTGACATGGTTAGATTTGGTGATAACACTCCTAAACCTATCATTGGTAGAGGAGCTATCACATTGGACAGAAAGGACAATACTGATGATGTTCTCTATGTAGATGGTTTGAAAAATAACCTTCTTAGTGTTGGGCAGTTACTTGAAAAAGGTTATTAGTTGGAGTTCAAAGATTAAAAATGCATCATTAACAAAAAAGGATGGTGTTATGATTGCATTAGGCTCAAAGACTAAAGGTAATGTTTTCCAACTCAATTTAGAAGCAAGTTATTTTGTTGCTAAAGTTGATGACAGTTGGTTGTGGCATTAAATACTGTCATATCAATTTTGATAACATAGTACAAAGATAAGCAATGTAAAGGTAGTAAGAGATCTACCTAGCATAGCAAAGTGAGTTGATACTATATGCAGGGAATGTATGATGGGAAAGCATGTGAGAAACTCATTCAGGAGAAAGAACAATTCAACAGAGAACAAGCTGGATCTGATTCATACAAACCTATGTGGTCCAACTCAAACAAGATCATACTATGGTGAAACGTATTTCATTTTGTTTGTTAATGATTATACTAGGATGATGTGGGTTGCATTCTTAAAAGATAATTTAGAAGCATTTGAGAAGTTCAAAATATTCAAAGCTAATGTTGAGAATGAATCTGTACTAAAGATAAAATGTTTGAGATTGGATAGAGGAGGAGAATTCACCTCTGACAGATTCTATGAGTACTACAAAGAACATGGCATAAATAGGTAGTTAAGTGCACCTAGAACCCCTTAGCAAAATGGAATTGTAGAAAGAAGGAATAGGATCATCCTTGACATAGCGCACACCATCATGATTGAAGGAAAACTTGCACACACCTATTGGAGAGATGCAGTCAATACAACAGTCTATACTATCAATAGAATTAAATTAAGACCAAGCACAAACAAGACACCTTATGAGCTATGGTTTGGTAATGTTTCCATAGTAAAATACTTTAGAATCTTTTGAAGCAAGTTCTACATCAAGAGGGATGAAGGAGTAATCAAGTTTGATGCTAGAATTGATGAAGGTATTTTCCTTGGTTACTCTACGAAAATTAAATCTTATAGATGTTTTAACTTGAGATTAAAGACGATAATTGAAACTGATTGTGTTAAGATTGAGGAAAAGTTTATGGTTCAAGAAAGATAGATCATGATTACTCACCTACGATTGAAGAATAAATTAGACCTTCAACTAGTGAGATAGTTGTTGAAGAAATGTTTGACAATATTGATGTTCTATTTAATGACCCTAAGTCAAATGAAGAAGAAATTCCAAAAGCTGATGAGTCAGCATCACCTAAATTTCCAAAGTTTACATCTAGATATCTGATGTAGGAGCATCCTAGGATTCTTGGAAATCCTGTATCAACCAAAAACATGTTTTTCTTTGGAGGTAGATTGTTAATTTTGATCTCAGTTTGGTGGAGTTCTTGCTCAGTTTGGGAGACTGGTTTCTTAGTTTCTATGGTTTTCAAGGTGCTCGGTCTCTAAAGAATGCTCAATAACTGAAGATGTCAGTTCACTGGCACTTGGTAATAACTGTGTTGCTCGGTCGTGCTTGGCATGGTCTATTTTAGGCGCTCAGTTATTTCCTCTATTGCTCAGTGTTCTTACCTACTGATTGAAGTTGTTTGGATGAATAGGGTTAGCTGACTAGTGCATTTAATTTGGGTTGCACTCCTTGTGTTATGGATTGACACTTGGACATATGGGGACCTAGATTTGGCATGGTGCATTCTTCTATCTAGATCTAATGACCATTGGGGCCATCTTTGAGAGTTTATTTATTTTTGCAAGGCTATTTGAGAGCTGACTGATGTTTTAGCATTTAATATTTGTTTATAAAGATTTATTGTTTCATCAGCCGACTTGTGGCTTGGAATCAATATTTATAGGATGCTTGGGTAGATGTTTAGGCATCAGATTGTTGGAAGAAAGTTAGTATCATGTGAGCTTAGGAGTAGGTAGATTACTTGGAAGTTGGATTACAGGTTTAAATCTTTCCTGGGTGCCTACCAGTGTGCTGCCTGTTGCAGACCTAGACTAGTTGGATGTTGATGTTGGATAAAAGATTTAGATCCTATGAGATCTTGTAAACTGTTACTTGCATTGTAATTGGCCGTAATTGAGAAGGCCTTCCAACCTGACACATTGCATGTAATTGGTAATTTGATGAATAAAGATTCTTATTTCATTACAGATCTGCTTTTTTTTTTGTGTATTTTCACTGTGTATTGAGTTGGTTGTAAGGTTAGTTTATCCTTAATTGGATTCATTGAGCTTGACTACATTAAATGGTATCAGAGAGAAGTTTGTTCTTGTTTGAGAAAAGTATCTTCCTGTTGGAGCTGAGTGGTTCTTGTGTGTTTGTATCTAGATCTCGATTTGAAGATGCCTCAAAGGAGAAATCATGAGATCTTAGAGGAAGAAGCTTCTGGAGAATTCAGTCTTGATGATTTTAGGGCTTTGTAGATACAAGTTTAAGACCTACAATAGGAATTGAGAAAGAAGAAGCCTACCTTGAAAGAGGATAGTGATGATGAGTATGAGGAATATCATTTTGAAGAAGCTAGAGATTGAAAGGAGAATCAAATCCTGAAAGCTATATCTAAGATTGGAAAGAGACCTAAGATTGAAGTTTCTACATTTTCTAGAAGCCTTAGGCCTAAAGAATTGATTGATTGGATCAATGAGATTGATGAATACTTTGAGTATGAAGAAATAGAACATCCTGATAGGGTTTGATTTGCAAAGACTATGCTCAATGGTCATGCAAATATTTGGTGGAGAGAAGTTTAGTTGGAAAGAGGTAAAAGAGGAAAAGAAAAGATCACTAAGTGGAACCGAATGGTTGCTAAGTTGAAGAAGAAATTCATTCCTATGGATTATGAATTGGAGATGTTTAAGAAGATGCAAGCTTTAAAGTAGACTAACAAACTGATATAGAAGTATACCGAGGAGTTTTACAAAATCCTGATTAGGACTGGTCATTCTGAAGTTGATAAAGAGAAGGTTGCTAGGTATGTCTATGGTTTGAGACCTACTATTCAAGAAGAATTACTTACTATTCAGATGAAAGCAATAGGAGATGCTTATTATATGGCATTGAAGATTGAAGAGAAGTTGAATAAGAAGTATGAAGGAAGACAAAATAGTAAGAACCGAGGTGATAAAACTGGTGAGATAGTTGCTAAGAATAATGTGACAGAGAATCCTAAGCTTGATGTGGGATCTAGCAGTGGTCAAGTTACTAAGAGTGCTGGATAGAGAGGAAAGTGGAAGAATGAGTCCACCAGCACTTGTTATAATTGTGTTGAAGCTGGTCATAGAAGTTGGCAGTGTCCTAAGAAAATATTTGCATTAGATGCTAAAGAAGACATTGAGAATGTTCCTAAGAAAGGTGAATGTCTTATTACTAGGAGATTAGCTGCATGTGTCCATGAACTGGTAAAAAGAATAAATTTGTTCAGAACTAGACGTAACTACAAGGATAAGGTATGTAATGTCATAGTTGATGGTGGCAGTTCTGAGAACTTTGTTTTAGAATAGATGGTTAGTAAGTTGAATTTAGAAAGAAGGAAGCATCCTAATCCTTATTAGATTAGTTGGATACAAGATGTTTCTAAGTTTAGAGTTGAAGAAAAATTCTTGCTTAAGTTTCAAATTGGATCTTACCATGATGAGATATTGTGTGATGTGTTACCTATGGATTCCTATCATCTGTTGCTCGGTAGACCTTGGTAGTTTCAGAGAAATGTGTTGTTTAATGGTCATGCTAACACCTATGTGGTTAGGAATGAAGGTGCTCAGCATAAGATGATACCTTTACAAGAGATAGGGGTTAAAGGATGTGGAGTCATCAGGTGTTGTCCATGTGACAAACCTCTAAAGCCAAAGGTTGATGAACCTATTCCTATTAAATCTAGTTTGAAGGAGAAGGAGAATGATATCTCTGAAGAGTTTGTTGAGATTAAGAGACATATGGTCTTTCTAATAGTGATTGTACAATAGATGATGACATTCATGACATAGAGAGATGTAGATGATACTGAGTTGATTGAGAATCCTAGAGAAGATGAACCTTACTGACGCACTTCTATGGTTGGTAGTGGTCAGGGTTGGTTGTTATCAATTATAGATAGGAAAAATAAGAAAAGTGGAAACCAAAAGAACTTTTTGTAGGAAGAGATGAATGAAGTGAAGACTACTTGGGATGAAGGGAAAGAAGAGATATGGGTAAAGAATAGATTCAACATACCTATTCTTATTCCCTTGAGGTATTCCTAATTTTCTTATGAGAAAATCTTTCTTACCTGGGGTGTCTGATGTAGGAGCATCCTAGGATTCTTGGAAATCTTGTATTAACCAAAAAAATGTTTGTCTTTGTAGTTAGATTGTTAATTTTGATCTTGCTTTGGTGGAGTTCTTTCTTAGTTTGGGAGACTGGTTGCTCAATTTCTGTGGTTGCTGGGGTGCTCGGTCTCTAAAGAACTCTCAGTAACTAAAGGTGTTGGTTCACTAGTGCTCAATAATAACTGTGTTTCTCACTCATGCTTGGCGTGGTTGGTTTTTGGTGCTCAGTTATTTCCTCTATTGCTCAGTGTTCTTTTCTACCAACTAAAGTTGTTTGGATGAATCGGCTTGGCCAACTAGTGCATTTAATTTGGGTCGGGCTCCTCATGGTATGGATTGACCATTGGACATGTGGGGACTTAGATCTGGTGTGGTGCATTCTTCTATGTAGATCTGATGACCGTTGGGCCATCTTTGAGAGTTTATTTATTTTTGCAAGGCTATTTGAGAGTCATCTAATGTTTTAGCATTTAATATTTGTTTATAAAGATTTATTGTTTCATTAGCTAACTTGTGGCTAGGAATTAGTATTTATAGGATTCCTGGATAGATGTTTAAGCATTAGATTGTTGGACTAAAGTTAGTAGCTTGTGAGCTTAGGATCAAGAAGATTGCTTGGAAGTTGGAGTACAAGTTTAGATCTTTCCTGGGTGCCTACTAGTGTGCTGCCTATTGCAAACCTAGACTAGCTGGATGCTAATGCTGGAGAAAAGATTTAGATCCTATGAGATCTTGTAGACTATCACTTACATTGTAATTGGCTGTGATTGGGAAGGCCTTACAATCTAGCACATTGCATGTAATCAGTAATTTGATGAATAAATATTCCTATTTCATTACAGATCTATGGTTTTTGTTGCGTATTTCTGCTATGTATTAAGTTGGCTGCAAGGTTGGTCTATCCTTAATTAGATTCACCAAGTTTGACTACATTAATATCACTCTAAGGATGACATCATTGGAGATCAGAGCGGAAAAGTTACAACAAGATCAAAAGAAAAGAGTTCTACAAGTAGTGAGGTGGTATGTTTACTATCTCAGATTGAACCCTTAAGTTTTTAAGATGCATGCAATGATTTAGATTGGCATGATGCTATGAAAGAAAAACTAGATCAGATTATCAAGAATGATACTTGGGAACTCATCCGAAGACCTAGTGATAAGAATGTGATTGGAACAAAGTGAATATTTAGGAACAAGATGAATGAAGATGGTATAGTAGTAAGAAAAATAGCAAGATTGGTATGTAAGGGATATGTGCAAAGAGAAGGTATTTACTATTCACACTTTTGCACTAGTAAGAAGGTTAGAAGCTATTAAGTTGTTTCTAGCTTTTGCAAAATTCAAAAACTTCAAATTTTATCAGATGGATGTTAAGTCAACATTCTTGAATGGAGAGCTAAAAGAAGAAGTGTACATTGAGCAACTAGAAGGATTCACTCTATCAGACAAACCTGATATGGTATCCAGATTAAAGAAATCCCTCTATGGACTTAAGAAAGCCCCTAGAGCATGGTATGAGAGACTTGATGGATATCTAACAAAGATTGGATTCAAGAAAGGAGTAGCAGATTGTAATCTATTCATTAGAGAGACATCTGAAGGACTACTACTTGTGGCTGTATTTGTTGATGACATTATCTTTGGAGGTAATGACAAATTATGTGTAGAATTTTCTAAGGAAATATAGAGTGAGATTGAGATAAGCATGATTGGTCCTATCAAATACTTTTTGGGACTAAATTTGTAGTAGATAGATTGATGTAGACAATCCCACAAATCCTAAGTTTGAGTACTCAAACCTTAACTAGGAAAGGATAGGACTTCTACAGGTAGGACTTCTTGGAAAAATGATGTTTTACTCACCCCACAACCTCCTTTCCAACCTAATGCATGAATACACACCCTCTTGACTCCTTCTTAACAATCCCAATTTGAAAATATAGCATTCCAAGCCTTTGGCTCTAAGAACCTAGTCAATTTCCTTGAAGCCCTCTTGATGGGTAAATTTGAAATTTTCTCAAAAATTTCCCATGCAACCAAAAAAAATAAGATTATTTTTAGACACCCTTTTTAGTGATTCTTCAAGTCTATAAATTATAGGAGCCAACTCTAAGTCTATCCTACCAAAGGATACATAAGAGACCTGGGGCTAATAGGGCGAATTAGGGGCCTTAAAGAAGGAACTACTCCAAAATGGATTGATTTTCTCTCCTCAATGATTTGAAACTCTTAATACATGGTAGGAAACTCCAAATCCAAATTTTGGTGCTTTGATTCATTACCCATCAAAAGTTATGGGGTCTATTGCAGTCTACTAGTCGGTAGTCACATTGAGATGCCTACCTAGGGCTTCCTATTTCTCCACCCTCCCCTCCATGTAAAATTATCTCCTTTTATAATATTATTTTAAATAGGCCATCCTTTCATTCCTAAAAATCTTATCAGTGTTCCATGAACAAAAGGCAAGAAATGGCCACAAAAGCTCAAAACCCTAAGGTTTATTTGTACTCAGGACAGTGACCTTAAATCTCATGTAGCACAGAGATCCAATGAAAATGAAAACTTAAAATATATTGGATGATGAAGGTAAGAACCATTATAAATTTTCCCCAATCAATCTCCCTTCATCAACTATCCATACCAGGCCGTACAACACTGTTTCAATCTTAATTTTGTAGAAAACAGGGTATAATTTTTATTGACTCTCAAACTCTGTTACATTACCATGCACTCACGCATTAGTAAAACTGAAATCATTGTTATATGGACCTCTCCTAAATATTTTTAACCATCCTTGGTTAGTTAGAGAGGAAATCCCATCGGTTATAATATAATTTTAAAAAGTTGCTAAATTTGCAAAGCAACTTTTTAGCAACTTTTGCAAGATTTGTGCAACTTTTCAATTTTGTTGCATATCCTTAATTCTTAATTCTATCAAGGTCTATGGTGATGACCTAAGACCACTAAGGACCTAAAAAAGACACTATACTCCTAATTTAGACTATTTCTAACAATAAACATCTATCATATCAACCCCCTCAATCTAAGTGTCTTAGGTTTATATAGCCACCTAGAGGCACTTGATTGAGCATTAGGACTCTAATGAGTTTACATAGTCTCTTAGGAACCTAAAGAAGATTTTTGATCTCCTTAACATATTTTTCTTCCTTTGATTCAATCTTTTGAGGGTGCTCCTGCACCATACTCCCAGGGTGAATGATTCTCAGGTTCTCTTGAGACTAGTTCTTCAAGACTTGTGCCAAGTCTCTTCATCTCTGCCTCATCCATCCACACAACTTCTTCTTTTGGATATCCTTCCCACTAAACCAAATACTTCTTTTAGACATTATCCCATGTCTGTTTGACAATCTTGGTGCCAAGTATCTTGTCTAGTTTCCTTGGCTCGTGGTGTGGAAGTTCTGCTAGGTCTTGTTGGAGTTCTTCTTCTTGAATGCTTGTGGGCACATCCAATGGGCCTTTGTATTGGGTTAAGTCACAAATGTTGAAGGTAGGTGAGATCCCTAGATTTGAAGGTAAAACAATCTCATAGGCATTCAATCCATGTTTCTTGACAACTTCACAAGAACCAACTTTCCTCATCATCAATTTTGTGTGTTTGCCTTTTGGTAACCTCTCTTTCTTGAGGTATACCCATACCAAATCTCCAATCTAAAACTGTAGGTCTCTCCTCTTTTTGTCTACACTTTCTTTGTACTTCATTGAACTTTTCTATAGTGCTTGTTTGACCTGTTCATGCATCTCTTCGATACTGGTTGCAAAGTCTTCACCTTGGGCACTCACATGACTTCCTTGAGGAAGATCTCTCAACTCCAGGATACCTCTTGGACTCTACCCATAAAAAAATTTAAAAGGACTCTTCCCTATACTCCTATTGATGGAGTCATTAAATGAAAATTCTTATTAGGCAAGAACATTGTCCCATTTTTTTCCATACTAATTGGTTAGACATCTTAATAACTTCCCTAATGACCTATTGACCACTTTAGTTTGCTCATCCATTTGGGGATTATAGGAAGAACTAAAATGAAGATAAATGTCTCTAACCTCTTCTAGAAGGTTCTCCAAAAGTGACCTACAAATCTCACATCTCTGTCAGATATTATTGTTTGGGGTAGACCATGGATTCTAACAATCTCCTTGAAGAATAGGCTGGCTACATAAGTTGCATCACTTGTGCTCTTACAAGGAATGAAATGGGCCATTTTTCTAAACCTATCTATAATAACATAGATGTTTTCAAATCCTCTTTGTGTCCTAGGTAGACCCATGACAAAATCCATGCTGCAACTCTCCCAAGGTCTAGTAGGAATGGGTAATAGTTGGTATAGTCCTACATTGGTTGAAGTACCTTTAGCCTTCTGACATATGGTGCAAGACTCCACAAAATTCCTTACCTTAGTGGGCATCTTGGGCCAATGATAGAACCTCCTAACTTGTTCCAAGGTGTTATCCATGCCAAAGTGTCCTCCCATGCTTCTCTCTAATTATGTTCTCTCTCATAGAACACCTTGGGATACACAACTAATGTCCCTTAAACAAGAGTCCATCCTGAATCAAGTAGTCTACATATTGGGTGTGATATGCCTCTGAAAACTCATAGTAAATTTGGTAGATGTCTTTTAAATCTTCATCAGACAATGTCCTTCAAAGACTCAATGCCCACACTTTGTAGCCTAATTTCTTGCACTGTCATGGTCCTTCTTCTTAGAGAATCTACCACCTTGTTGGAAACTCCCTTCTTATGTTTTATAGAGAAGGTAAAGGCTTGACTAGATTCAACCTATTTCATATGTTTGTGGCCCAACTTTTCTTGACTATTTAGAAAACTCAGAGCCTGATTATCTGTCTAGACCATAAACTCTTTTGGTAGGAGATAGTGTCTCCATTATTTTAGGGCTTGGACTAGTGCATATAGTTCCAAGTCATAAGAGGAGTACTTCCTCTTAGCATCATTTATTTTTTCACTAAAAAAGGCTATTGGCTTTCCTTCTTGGCTTAGTACTACTCCTACTATAGTGTTAGAAGAATCACACTCTATGGTGAAAACCTTTTGAAAATTAGGAAATGCTAAGATGGGTATGTCAAACACCTTCTGCTTTACATGCTAAAACAAGTCTTCTACTTCCTTAGTCTAGACAAATTTGTTCTTTTGTCCCCCTTTGATAGTCTTCATTATTGGAGCTCAAAACTAGTTAAAGTTCCTGATGAACTTTCTATAGAATGATGCAAGGCCATGAAAGCTCCTCACCTCTATCATTGTCTTTGGAGAAGGCCAAGATAGAATAGGATCTATCTTATCAAGATTCATCTTTATGTTTCGTCCTGGAACCACAAAGCCTAAATACACAAGCTCTTCCTGCATAGAAACACACTTCTCCAAATTTATCAAAAGTTTCTCCTCTTATAATCTCTTGAGGACTAGATCTAGATGTCTTAGATGATCTTCTTTTGTTTTACTGAAAATAAGAATGTCATCTAGATACACAATGAAATTTTTTCCCAAGAATGATTTAATAACTTCATTCATGAGTCTCATGAATGTGCTAGGGGCATTAGATAACCCAAAGGGCATCACCCTCCATTCATACAAGCCTTCATTGGTTTTGAATGTTGCCTTCCACTCATCACTAGTCCTGATTTTGATTTGGTGGTATCCACTCTTCAAGTCCACCTTGGAAAACTACCTTGCACCCCCTAAATGATCCAATATGTCTTATATTCTAGGCATGGGAAACCTATATCTTATGGTGATCCTATTGATGGCTTTGGAGTCAGTGCACAACCTCCATGTGCCTTCTTTCTTTGGGGCTAGAAGGGCAGGTACTGCACAAGGGATTAAGCTTTTGGTAATCAACCCTTTGTGTAGAAGTTATTGTATCTTCCTAGCCATTTCTTTGTTTTGTTTAGGGGTTAGCTTATATGCTAATTTTTTTGGCAAGTTGGCTCTACTAATAAGGTCAATCTGATGGCTTATCTCTTTGATGGGAGGCAACTCACTAGGTAAGTCTTTTGATAGAATGTCTTTATACTGATCAAGCAGACCAGTCACTTCCTTAGGACCAATTTTTGTCAAGGTCTCTACCTTGACCTCCTTTCCCTTCTTCATGTCATTGTTAGGAAAAAAAAAAAGAGCATAAAAAGGATTCCCTTCTTCCTTAATATTTTTTATAAACTCCTTTTCACCTAAAAATAGGAATTTAGATTCACTTTTAACATGATTAGAATGGGGTAGGAATGTTACCTTCTCACCTTTGTGCATGATTGAGTAAGTGTTCAGTCTCCCATAATGATGTGCTTCCACATCATACTACCATGGCCTCTGAAGGAACATATGACATGCATCCATTGGGACTATATCACAAAGTACCTTGTCTTCGTATTTCCTAAGTTGGAACTCCACCCAAGCTTGTTCTTTAATGACAATTTTTTGGTTCTTAGTAAGCCAAGACACTTTGTAAGGGGTGGGGTGTGGGACCCTTCTTAGTTTCAACTTCCCTACTATTTCAATAGAGATTAGATTATCAGTAGAACCACTATCAATAACTAACTTACATACCTTGCGTCCAATTTTCATGATAACCAGAATAGATTTTTCCTTCGGCATGGCTCTTTGGTGAATGCTATCTTCAACAGGCTTCTCCTAAGCATCAAGTTCTCTCCCTCCTTAGGTAGTACATAGGATCCTTGGCCATTTTTCCCTTGATCCTCTTCTTCCCTGACCAGGTTAGCTCTCCTCTCCCCTTTCTTGTTCTTCTTCTTAGGGCACTTAGATACCAAGTGTCCTGTTTGATGGCACCTATAGCACTTCACACCTTCTAGGACTCTTCCCCCATTTATTCTTCTAGAACTATTCCCTCTTCCTCTAAAGGTATCTCTAGGACTATTGTCCCATCTTTGGTTATCTTGGCTTCACTCCCCAAACTCGTTGGAGTTCTATCTACCTTCATTATGCTGACTTCTACCTCAGAAACCTCTACTATTGTTAGCACCTCTGATTTTATTTGCCTAGTCTTATTTCCTTCTCATCTTATCCTTTTCCTTTAATGACAACTAATAGCATTAGTTGATAGTATTTATGGTACTCATACTCAATTAATCTTGAATAGACACCTTCAAGCCTTGCATATACCTAGCAAGTTTCACACTCTCAGGCTCTTCCAATTTGGACTTCATCCCAAGCATCCTGAATTCCTCAATGTATATTGAGACATCTTGGTCTCTCTATCTCAGACCCATCCTCTTCTTATGAAGTTGGAATTCTTAATTTTCAAGGATATACACTTCCCTTAATAGATGCACCATCTTCTTCCAAGTGGTGACTAGTCTCTTTCCTTCCTTCACTCTTTCATCCTGAGTGAAATTCCACTATGTGAGGGCAGAACCTTGTAACTTTGACTTGGATATTTTCACCCTTTGGTTATTAGGGATGTCCTCATAGTAAAGAAACTATAGATAGCATCAATCTAATCCAAGGCAACATCAGGGTCTATTTTCCCATTATATACAGGCAGGTCCAATCTTGCATCCATGGTTCTTCTCTCCATGGACTTCGATGTCTTGAGGAGCATCCTTTGATCAGTAGGCACCTCTTCTTCCTCCTACTTAGGGGGTTATTCTTCACTCCCTACTACATCCTCATCAAGGTTTCCAATGCTTCCCTTATCCATCTTCTCCAACAGTGTCTTCATATCTCTTGCCATCTTCTCCAATTGGTCCTCATATCTTGCCTTTTCCTCTCTAAAGAGTTTTTCCAATTCTACATTAGTCACTCTGCTTGGCACTTCTCCCTCACTATTCTTTGACATGGTTTAGTCTTCATCCTAAGGACCTTAGGAGCTATGATACCAATTGATGTAGACAATCCCACAAATCCTAAGTTTGAGTCCTCAAACCTTAATTAGGAAAGAATAGGACTTCTACAGGTAGGACTTCTTGGAAAAATGATGTTTTACTCACCCCACAACCTCCTTTCCAACCTGATGGATGAATCAACACCCTCCTAACTCCTTAATAATCTAAATTTGAAAATATAGAATTCCAAGCCTTTGGCTCTAGGAACCTAGTCAATTTCCTTGTAGCCCTCCTCATTGGTTAATTTGAAATTTTATCAAAACTTTCCCATGCAACCCAAAAAAATAAGATTATTTTTGGACACCCTTTTTAGTGTTTCTTCAATTTTGCAAATGATAGTAGCCAAATCTAAGTCTATCCTACCAAAGGATACACAAGTCACCTAGGGCTAATAGGGCTAATTAGGGGCCTTAAATAAAGAACTACTCCCAAATGGATTGATTTTCTCTCTTCAATGATTGGAGACTCTTAAGACAAGGAAAGAAACTCCAAATCCAAGGTTTGGTTCTTTGATTCATTATCCATCAAAAGTTATGGGGTCTATTGCAGTCTACTGGTCGGTAGTCACATAGAGATGCCTACCTAGGGCTTCCTATTTCTCGACCCTCCTCTGCATGTAAAATTATCTCCTTTTGGAATATTATTTTACATAGGTCATCCTTGAATTCCTCCAAATATTATCAGATTTCCATGGTTGGAAGGCAATAAATGGCCACAAAACCTTGAAACCCTAAGGTCTATGTTGTACTCAGGATAGTGACCTTAAATCTCAAGTAGCACATAGATCTGACAAAAATTAAAAATTCAAATCTATTGGATGGTGAAGGTAAGAACCATCAAAAAATTTCCCCAATCAATCTCCTTTCATCAACTAATCGTACCAGGTCGTACAATGTTGTTTCAGTCTTAATTTTATAGAAAATAGGGTATAATTTTTATTGATTCTCAAACTCTGTTACATTACCATGTACTTACACATTGGTATGATTGAAATCATTCTTATATAGACCTGTCCTAACTATTTTTAACCATTCTTGGTCAGCTAGAGAGGAAATCCCATCGGTTATAATAGAATTTTAAAAAGTTTCTAAAGTTGCAAAGCAACTTTTGCAAGATTTGTGCAACTTTTCAATTTTGTTGCATATCCTTAATTCTTAATGCTATCTAGGTCTATGGTGATGATCTAAGACCACTAAGGACCTAAAAAAGACCCTATACTCCTAATTTAGACTATTTCTAACATTAAATGTCTCTCATATTAGCCCCCTCAATCTAAGTGTCTTAGGCTTATATAGCCACCTAAAAGTACTTGATTGAACATTAGGAATCTAACGAGTTTACATAGTCTCTTAGGAACCTAAAGAAGATTTTTGATCTCCTTAACATCATTGTCTTCCTTTGATTCAATCTTTTGAGGGTTCTCCTACAACATAGAGAAAGGTATTTTCATAAATCAGTCCAAGTATGTGAAAGAGATACTAAAGAAATTCAAGATGGATGATTGCAAGCTGGTCGGGACACCTATGATCATTGGATGCAAGCTTAAAAAAGAAGATGATTCTTGAGTAGTAGATACAACATTGTACAAGTCTATGATTTGTAAACTCATTTATCTAACTCACACTAGACCTAATATTTCCAATGCAGTTGGCATAGTTGGAAGATTTGCAGAAGAGCCGAAACAAAGTCACCTCATGGTAGTAAAAATAATATTCAAATATTTGCAAGGAACTATAGATAATGGTCTATGGTATCCTAATTTAGAAAATATTGAGCTTTATATGTATACTGGTGCAGATTGGGCAGGATGCATTGATGATAGAAAGAGTACATCAAGTGGAGTAGTGTTTCTTGGTGATAGACTTGTCACTTGGACAAGCAAGAAGAAAAATTATATCTTTGAGTCAACAAAAGAAGCAGAGTATGTTGTAGCAACCATGAATTATTCTACAATTGTTTGGATCAAGTAGATGGTAAAGGATTTTGGAATTTAGATTGATTATCCTATTATTATTCACTATGATAGCACTAGCACTATCAACATGTCGAAGAACACTATGATGCATGCAAAGACAAAGTACATTGAGATCAAGTATCACTTCTTAAGAGAGAAAGTGACAAAGAAAGAAGTCAAATTGGACTATGTGAGTACTAAAGATAAGTTGGCAGACATATTCACAAAGCCCTTGACAAAGGATACTTTTGAGTATCTCAAGGAGAAGTTGGGAGTAATTCCCTTCCTTGATTCTTCTTAGAAGAAAGAAGAAAGATCATCAGTCCTCAGGGACTGATGGATGGTGGACTACTCTACTTTAGGAGTAGTACTAATGCTTTAATTGATTGGTGTCCTTTTCCATTGATGTCAAAGGGGGAGTAGTATATAGTTATGAAAAATAGTACTAAAGGGGAAGTAATATTCAGTTATGAAAGCAATTCAGTTGAGGAAATGAAGAATATTAAAGAATATTGCAGCAGATGGAGGATTCATCCATGAGGGAGTTTTGATGAGGAAATGGATAATGTTATAAAATAATTGTTCATTTGGGTTGGTTGTGTTTTTCATTCCATATGTTGCCATCAATGCCAAAGGGGGAGATTGTTGGAGATTTGCCAGCAAGCCAGTGCTGACTATATGTTTGTCATTGATGAAAAAATATGGTAATTAAGTAGCATGTATGGAAGAATTATGAATTAACATTTGAGTATATGCAGCATGGACATGTTATCAGCATGATATCATGGATGCAAAGGTTACCTATTAGTACAGACAATTATATAGCAGCTTGTGTCAGTAGTGTTCCTAATAGAGTAATAGGCAGTGTTTTGTGTATGGTTGTTCGTATAGTTATCATGGAGCCTTGCACCTTTTAATATGTGATGGAGACATATTAGTGATGTTACATTCATGGAGGCAGAGTCTGATGATTAGTAGAAGTGAAGTTATGCAATCACTATTCACTAGTAGCAGTTTCATATGTTTATTCAGAAGAGCTAACAGAGATTATATTGGTTCTGGAGTTGTGCCTATCATTTTAGTATGTGCCCTTGGATTAGAGCTTGGAGAAGTATTAGTGATGTTTGGTTAAGAGTGCATGAAGTAATTCAGCTTGAGGAGAAAGATCCAATTGTCTTGGTAGAGCCGACAGTGTGTAGCGTGCGTGTACAATTATCTTATTGGACAGGTCCCAGAATGTGTTGTGTGATTAGTAGAGACAACTGAATTACTATTAGAGTTTTTTATGACTTCTCTAATATGATTTCAAGGTGGTTCTAATAAGCCAACTTGATTATATCATTTAGAGGAAAGATATTTATAGGCAATCATTTTTTATTGCTTGAGGGTGGTTCATAGTTGATAGTAAGAGCAAAGCAGAGTGTGTGAAGGGTTGAGCCATCAGAAGAAGGTCTATGTGATCAAGTAAAGTATTTGTGCTATAAATTGGAATTGATCCAGACAACAGGTCAAAGTGTAGTTAACCAAGATCTAGATATAGTGTGTATCTATTAAATAAAAGGTTGTAGCCTTCACAGCTTTGAGTAATGTGCTCTCAGACAGTGCATCCTCTCCCCTAACAGGGACTATTATAAGAGACTCCTAACAGGGTCTGACCCTTGACCAGGTCTACTATACTAAATATATTGTAAAGAAACTCCTAATAGGGTTAAGGATCTTCTAACAAGGATCATAATAAACTAGTGCAAAATATTACTGGGTGTCAATTCCCATTGGGGTTTTTACCTATTTGGGTTTCCCCATAACCAAAATATTGGTGTTGTGTTCAAGTGTTCTTTCATTGTGTTTATGCTTTATGTTTAAGTATACTTAATTGGATAAATAATTGAAACTTGTAGATAACTGATTCACCCCCCCTCTCAGTTAGCTCTTGGGACTATTCCTAACACATGCTCCTTTCACCTTCCCTCAAGTAAGATCACTGTGACATTAGAGGATGTCTACAAAATCTTGTAGCTTTTGATTCAAGGTGATCCTATTAGACTGAGAGCACAGTGAGGTCTTGATTATATCCTAGCAGACATAGAGTATTGTTTGGGATGGGTTCCATAGATGTGAACCCAGGTAGATCAAATCACTTTATCATCCATACTAGTAGGGCCTACACCTTTGGTACAGAGAGTGATGCTATGTATATTGTCCTTGGTTGTGCTACCCAACACAAAGGATACAGTGTTGTATACACTTTTCATCCATCTTATATAGAGGATGGAGAGTGATAGGATTGTCTTCTCATGGGGTTGTAGCATGCTAGCCTAGCTATACCATGAGCTATGTCATCTGGTGAGATATCAGAGAGAGAGAGTCTTTCGGTATGCATACTTTTGTAGATTTGGTTGTTTGATAATTTTGCATGTACATGACCACAAGGTGTTCTAGTGATGGTAGATAATAGTACACCAAGAGTCTTTTCTTATCCTCTAAGAGATGTCTAGCAGTTCAGAGATATCCTCTATTGGAGGGTACATCTAGACTGAATTCCAGGCACAAATGTGATATGGAGACTGTACTGCTAGGTGATAAATTGGCCCGACACACAACACTAGATGAGACACTCACAATAGTGTAAGCTACTAGAGGGACATCAAAGTCATATAGTGATGACATACTACTATGATCAAGTGATGAGATAGTTCATCATTCTATAGAGAGTCCCTAGGGTGGGTTCGTTGTTACATGCATCCGATGAGTGCCATATAGATACCATTAGTAGTAGACATAGTAGACAGTGATGTAGATAAGATAGAGGATATATAGGTATCACCAGATGTATCCTATTTAGGCATGAGTTGAGACTACATTAGGTACTAGAGTCTAAAGGGAACCCACCCCATCTTCCCTAAGGACTATCCTACAAGTGATCTAGGTCTTATAGAGAGGACACACCAGGATAGTGGTATAGTAGAGGCGGATGAGGATCTCAGAAATGAGGAGCACATGTCAGAGGGAGACCCCATGGAGGAGGAGAGAACAAATGATAGAGTAGAGGAGACGCCCCCAGTTGGTGATGCTAGTGGAGATGTACACATTTTTCACACATCACCACTGAGATCATGACGTCCTCCACACGCCAACATAGAGACACCACCACTGAGACCTAGAAAGAATGAGCATGGAGAGAGTAGTCAATCCATGCCCCCATCATCTAGATCCTTCAATGATGCCCAGGAGGGAGATCCAGGTATGAAATATGCAATTTAAATGAAAAATGGAACCTGATTTATGAAGAAAGAGAACTAAATTGATAAATATATTTTTGTCTTGCAGCTAGCGTGGTGGAGTGGAGGAGTTTTGTATTTGAGGTTCTCAAGGATACATGTATAGAGATCCCAACAGGCATGTTGATATCTTTGCATGTGTCCAACAAGAGCTAAGATTGTCCAAAGAAAGAGAAGATAATCTAATGGACAATCTACAAAGGATCTAGGAATGCATGTGTGAGATGAGCATATCAAGGAGTCACTCACAGACTACCAATCATAGATCTACTGCTACTCATCACATATCAAAGAGATCAGGGAGTCATCAGCCATCAGAGCATAGATAGAGATAGAGTGATAGATAGGGCCATGGGCCACATATGTATCAAAATGGAAAAGATTTTATGAATAAAAAACTTTCTCTGCATATTAGTTCTATGTTTGATTACTATATTTTCATGAATATAAAAATTAACAAAAAGAAGAAAGGTCCATAAATGTATTCAAATGTAATTTTTCTAAAATCACATAATCTATAAAACAAACATAATAATTATTTAATAAGGAATATATAAATAAATAGGAATGAAAGAATGAAATTAAGGGTAATAACTTTTAAGATGCATAATATTGATAGGTTCCTTAAGAGAAACACCATCCATATCAGCAAGTTTACAAGCACTTGAACCAAAGTCTTCAATCGCAACAAAAATTCCAAGCCAATTAGGGCTAAACTTTCCTTTTTTACCAGGTAAAGCATTCAAATTTTGTTGATTCTCATATAATACTAAATCACCTATTAAAAATGATCATTTAATAACCTTATGATTATATTGTTTCTGAAGAGATTTGTGATAAGCTTTTATATGTTCTATAGCATGCATTCATTATTCATATAACATTTCCAATTCTTGTAAGCATTGTTCTCGAAATGTATCCTTGTCAATTATACCATGAAATGAAATAAGTAAAGATGGTATCTCCAATTCCAAAGTCATAATAGCATTAGTACCATATACTAAATTGTAAGGAGAAGTACTTGTAGCCATACGAACACTAGTCCTAAAGCATATGTCAATTGGGTATGCCAATCTTTCACATGATTGTTAACTATTTTTCTCAAAATTTGTTTGATGATTTTGTTCAATGCTCTAGCTTGACCATTAGATTGAGGATAATAAGGACTTGAAAATCTATGTTGAATTCGATATTTCTCCAAGAATTTTGTGAATTCTTTGTTCTTAAAAGAGGTACAATTATCCAAAATTATCCTTGAAGGGATACCAAATCATGTTATAATGTTGTTAAGGATAAAATCACAAATAACATTCATGATTGTTGAATGAAGAGGGACAACTTCTACCCACTTCATGAAGTAATTTGTAGTAGTTAGGATGTACGTATGTCCTTGAGAAGAAGATGGTGAGATTTTTTCAATAAGGTCAAAACCCCAAATACTAAGAGGCCATGGAGAAACTTGATTACGAAGCTCACGAGTAGGAGCATGAATCAAATTACTATGTTGTTGACATTGAGGACATTTCTTAACAAACATGAAAGAATCTTGTTCCATTGTTTTCCAATAGTGTCACATTCTAAGCAGTTTATTAACCAAAGATTTTCCACCAAAATATCCCCCACAAGAACCAGAATGAGCCTTTGCTAAAGTTACTGGAATCTCAACTCTGTTGAGACATCTTAATACTAAACCTTCATAAGAATGCTTGTAAAGTGTGTCTCCTAAAATTATGTTATGCGTTGCAAGCTTCCTAATACTATAACGTGTGTTCCTTGTTGCTAATTCAAGAAAAGTAGAAGCCTTAAAAAAATGAACGATATGAGAATACCATTCATCCACATGCAAATTGAAACAATCAGAGGTAACTTTAGAAATTTCAGAGTTTTTAAGAGTTTGTATAGTAAATTGAAAATTTTTAGCATTATTCTCAAGACAAACCAAAGAAGCTGCACTTGCCATGGCGTCCGCATGTTGATTATCTTTCCTAGGTAAATTTTGAATCATATAAGAAGAAAATTGAGAAAGCACATCAAGAGTCAAATCTCTATACTATGTCATTTTATCATTCTTAGTCTGATAACCTCCTATTTGTTCAACAATCAATTGTGAATCTCCATATATTTGTAAATGTTTGATGTTAAGGGATGAAGCTGCTCGTAGGCTAGCTATAAGAGCTTCATACTACACAATGTTATTAGTACAAGGAAAGCTTAATTTGTATGATAAAGGGATCGATTTCTTTGTAGGAGAGATCAAGATACACTAGTAAATTTTACCTTAAATTTCAATGAGAATTAGTCAAATTTTCTACAACAATTGGTTGAATAGGCGACTAAAACTGTCATCAAATTTTCTACATGTTAAATAATAGTCACAATTTCAACCCCATAACTAGTTGAATTATCGACTGCAACAATCCCTTGGAACTGGAAGAATAAGGCATCGATTGATTGGTGTAATAGTAAAAATTGAGACCATTTTGTCATCGAATTATCGACCCAAATTCATCGAAGTGATCATCGAATGTATAGCATCTTGGTCGAATTTAGTCCATTTTGTCATTGAATTATCCACCCAAATTCATCGAATGGACTGTCAAACGTATAGCATCCTAGTCGAATTTAGTACTATGTAAAGGATGAAATTTTGACCAATACTAACTTTTGTTTTAAAAAAAATGTGAGACCATTTTCAACATATTCCTACTTTTAGTTGAATATCTTGCTTGTCTATAATTAGTATACATATATGAATCTATGAAGCTTTGATTTAGCTATTTTCTTCTATTTAGCACCATTAGATTATTTCTCAAGTAGGCCCACTTGAGATACATGTCCCTACTCTTTTTTTTCATGTTAGCATAGATAATTAAATTTTATAGTCAACAACTTGGCTTTTGCTAAACATTACTATTGGACTATGTGATGCTCTTGTAGCTTAGACAATTCTTTAGTAAGTTTAGTTTTGGCATGTTTTTAGTTTAGTTTAGGTATATATAATCTTTTAATTTTCATATGATATTACTTATTATTAATTGTTTTACAACTACTAAATTCATTGTTTTGCATTAATCATTATTGTTCATAGTTTTATTTCGTTAAGTGTATGGTTTTCATTGCAATTTTCTTTTTAACACAATAGATGAAAACCTAAGTAAAAGCATGCACATATAGTGCTAAACCATGACACGCCTACATCCTTGGGTTGATTTTTAAATGTATTATATTTTCCATAAGAGGTTTTTTTGTCAGATAACCTATCTTTGAGTTTATGGAGAAGGAAATTTGTCAAGCTGAAGATTGATGAAATCTCAAGGGATGAATCGGCCTAATTCCACATCACTTTACTAGCACTCTAGTGAGCTAGAGAGATCAATTAATTAAAGTGGATATAAGCTTAATGTGAAAAAAAAATGCATAAAATATAAGTAACATTATGCTACTAAGAGATTAAAAAAAAAATTTAGTCTACTAGAAATGAAGGAGAATTTGATTAAGATCAACTGGTGGGCTTTATTAGTTCATTGTCTTAAATACTTGTACCAATCAAGGACTATAATGTAGAGTCTTGACACCAACATGAGATGCATGCATCCTATATGGACAAGATATAGGGATCGAAACTAGAGAATATGAAATCAATAGCTATGCTTACAAAACTAGGAATAGATGATATGTTGATCCTATGTTAGTGATAGTTGGAAATGACCTATAAGGGCCTATAATGATGTAATAAGGCCAATGGAGCCTCGAAATGATGTTAAAAGCACTAAAAGTGCAAAAACTTGTAAATTTCCCATGAGGGAAATATAAGCCAAAATGGGCTTAAGGAGGGTTAATTAGGAGTTAGTAGAGGTAAGAAGTTATTAAAGGTTGTTCTAATTGTTTGTGAAGTGGTATTTTCTTGGCTATGATTTAGGAATGTGGTGTAGGGCACCTTGGAAAAAGCATGCAAGAAGAGTCATTTAGACTCATGAAGGTTTAATGATCTAGGAAGATCAAATTGTGAATGTAATTGGAACTATGGTCCATTTTTGTAATCGATGTTTTAAATGTGATAAGCCTAAACTATAAAGGCATGTAGCAGAGGCAAATGGCATTGAAAGGTCAACATGTACCTAAAGGGGTTCATTAAAGGTTGTTTTGTTGATCCTAGTCTATCAAAGGGATCTAAAGGCCTATAAGGTCTTTGACCAATGTAATAGGGTCTCTAAGGACAATTTAAAAGGTTGTGAAAGCACCAAAGAGTGCCCAAACTTGTAATGTGCATTGTTGGCAATTAAGGCTTGATAAGGCTTATAGGAGATTTAGGAAGTTTTAGGAGATTTGATAGGTTTATAGGCCTTTAAGAAGGCTAAGGAATAGAGATAAAAACTTAATGGTTATAAGTTTTTGAAGTTGACACTTTAGTGTCAACTAGATAACAAAATTTTAGTTTGTATTAGTTTGTAACTAACCAGCAACAGTCAAATAACTAACTGTTACAGTTATGTAGGAGGATAAACTACTTTTGGAAGCCTATTTGGTAGGTCTAGGTGTATGTAGGAGGCATGGAGAGATGGTGGAGTATCAAAAATAAATGTAAATAATATCAAATTAATAAAAAATGAATTGTTCTCTCCAATATTTATTCACTGTTCCACAGGTATAGTCTGAAATAGTGAATTGTCTTGATAGTTTGAAGTGATTTCTTGGCATAGAAATGCCATTGGGCATTGTATTAGTTGTTATTTACCCTTTTATTTCATTTCTTATTAATTTCATCATGTCTTAGGCAAGAATAATAGACTACTGCATTCAAGAACAATGACTGGTTGGGCACAGTCAAATACTTCTTGTTCTGAGGCTTTAAGGATGGTGAATGTCTCCCACCCTCTATAATCACTATGATTGGTGGGAGAGGATGAAAATGTATTTTTAAACTTGTGTTATATCCATTGTATGTAGTGGAGTGCAGATTTGTTGGAAGAACCACAAAAGTTGGTTGTTTGTTGATGGAGACTAAGCCCGGATTGAGACACCAGTCATTATGAAAGAGATTTGATCCATGGAAGTGGAGGTTTGGCGATGGAATGTGTATGGGGGGATCATTTATGAATTTTTTTTTCTATTTTTTTAATTTAGGAGTGAGTTTAGAGGTCCTGTTGAATAGGCCCTAGATTAGTGACCCTAGAACCAAGAGTTTCATGGAAAATGAGTTGGGTGAAGGGTAGAACCTTGTAAGTTTGGAATCCATTATTTTTCATCCTCTAGAAATAATGTTTCAGTATTTGGAGTCATGGGAGCAAGTGGAGTTAGGGGTTTCTTTGTAAAAGTGGAGAATTAGGCCTAGTGAGGATAGGCTAGGGGTATTGGATCTTGGGTATGGTCCAAAGGAGCATAGGCTAAAATTTTTAGAGGATTTAAAGATCCCAAAAGGGTATCAAAATAATGTATTAGTTTCCTTATTTTTTTGGGGAAAGTTGGATGAAAAGTCAAACTAATGACTGGTGAGGGCTACTAGCTTCAAGGACTGATTGTGTGTGTTGGATAGAAGATGAGTGATCCAAACTTAAGGGGTTGATGAAACATGGTAGATAGGCTATATGGATATGTTAATGAAGTTAGAAAAAAGTTTGGGGCTTTGGGTGAAGATATGGTGTCTAGGAGGAACTAGGTACACTTGGGAGACAAGTCATGGAGGGACATTGAGGTAAAGAAGTTATTGCAAAGTGGAATGGATTTTCTATCTGATATGATGAAGATGGATACCACACACCACCTCTGCATCAGAACATTTCTTTACACTATAATAAAAAAAAACTATTTCAAATCATGCATATTGAATCCTTTAATTGACTAGTATACATGGAAGCCTAATAATATTTAATTGATGATAGCTATTAAAATATGTTAAACGGTGATGAAATAATCAAATCCAAATAATAAAGAAGATAATTTCTACAAGACAATAAATAAATGTCTTTAGAAGAGTAAAGAAACATTGAATATTTTAGTTGATTAGTTACTCAAAATAGTACACAACTCACCAGCATACTTTGTACAACAGTAAGATTCAAGTGAGCCAAATTATTCATAATCTTCAGAATACCAGTTGCCACTTCTTCAAAATTGACAGGAAGCATATATGCTGCCTGTAGCTTCAAATCAAATAATTAGAGTAACCCTAGTCACTTCAATATGTGAACACAAATTATCTCTCTTGACTCAAATCTAAGCAAGATGCTTCCAAAAGTGTATATGGCTTGAATAGATAAAATGAAAATCACTAAAATAGTGAACTTGAGGTCAATATAATTCTTTTTTGTAGTATCAAATCTCACCCATGCAAAGGGAAATAAAGGGGATTTTAGGGAGATGATATTCATTTTTGTTTATAACAAATGTGAATTCATTTGAGTGTGTTGTCCTTCAAGCACAACTTGGCCTCAGGTCAATAGCATCAGAGCACCTCATTATTGTCTATCAAATCCTAGTGGTATTGGAGTTGCTCATCTAAATCCTTCTTCAAATTTTGCATGTCAACTCACATAAGGTCCACATGGAGAAAGTAAGCTGTAGAAGTTCATGAACCTTGATCTTACTTATCTCCATAATCTCAATAGAAGATGGTAGACAAATTGATAGCAAAGATGCAGCAACAAAGGGATGATTTGGAGAAACATTATGAATGGATATAGGCTATAAGCATGAATCCAGATTAGAATGTCAAATAATATCATATAAACAACAAAAACACCATAAACTTGTAATCATAGCATCATGATCATACCATTGTATCATCATATGCTTCAAGTTCAACATGAAAATATTAAAATGTCAAATGATAAATCTTAACATCAAGTTCAAGTAAAGGAAATAGAGCCTATATAACCATATTTGTTTGTCATACCCTTTTTGCAAGGAACTCAAAAATTATTCAAATTAAACAAGTATGAACTGTAAGAGACTAAGAAAGAAGGAAAAGGTGTTACCTCACTAGGATGATAGTAATAATGAGACAAAGAACCATGAAGACTAAATGCAAGGAGATTGGATCTGAACATCTACATTCGATCAAATTCAAAAATTAGTTTTCCTTCATAGCACTATCAAGTCAACAGTATGAGCATTATTTTGTGTCTAGAGTGTCATCAATGTTTTTAAATGTAGAATGAAATGGTTGTAAGTATGCATTTCTGCCACATGCAAATGATTTTGAGATACAAACCTATGCAATCCAATCTCCCAAGGAATAGATAGCACCACTTATCACCATCTTTTCCAAAATAGGATTTTTCATAAAGCGATGTTAGAATAGTTACTAAAATGGTCATAAATTATGTTCTTATAGTAAAAGAATACTTTGACTTAAGAAAAAAACTACACAATATTAAAACATGACATTGTGCTTTAAAAACTAAAAAGGTACCTATAATGAAGAACTTCATTTCGACTTGATAATTGGTTGTCACTATTAACTCTAAGCTTGTCTTTGAAGTTTGAGCTTCACTTGGTTTCGAGAATAGTTTAATATTCTCTACTAAAAAAGGCCAACCATGTGAAGGTGGAAGCTCATTTGCCCCCCCCTTGCCCCCCCAACATCACTCTAAATTCCCCATTAACATTTAATAACATTCATTCATTCATTTTTGAAATATAACATTCAATCATTATAATCACATGATAACATTCATTAACACATGAAATTCATTAACACACAACATTCATGAATAATTCATTAACACAAAATTCATTAACACACAACATTCATGAATAATTCATTAACACATAAAATTAATTAACACACAACATTCATGAAGAATTCATTAACACATCATTCATCAACATTACTAGTACAAAATTACATCCATTAAGACAACGTTCTTTCATTAGCAAAAAATGTTAATTACAATCATTTCTTTTTGGGTTTCTTGCTATTTTTTTTAATCATGTAATTTCTAAGAGGAAGATCAATGTCCTCCTCATTCCCCTCCTCTACTGATTCTAATTCCAATGCATGTCTCCTCATCATCTGTTTAGGAACATGACACCACTGCACCAAAGAGGGGTCTGATACAATAACAACTACTTCATGAGTTAAATTCACACCATTTTATATTAGTGAATTACAAGTATTTATTTAAGTAAAAGAACTATAAATCAAAAAATTAATTTAAAAGAATAAAACATAGATTTTCTTTACCTAAATGTGCCACATGATCTACATTGTGATTAGTCTGAACATCCTCTGACACTCATTCAGCATGACATGATTCTGTATCCTCTAAAATATACACAAAAAGGTTACACCAAGTTCAATTTAAGATGTTAAATTATATTAATAATTACAAAATTAGTTTTAAATAGAAAATGAGCACCTCCATGGACAATACGATGCACATTAGGGGCTTCATGATGTGGTGTATGATCTATGTCATGATTAAGAGGCTGCATTGCAATGTCATGCACATTATTATCAAATAGATTGTTTCTCAAGTATTCAATTTATAATATATTTTTTGGCATATTTACCTATACACATGATTTAGGAGACTCTTCAATTGGGCCAATGGAAGCTTTCCGTAGGCATTCAGCCATGGCTTGATGGCCTTCCTTGAAGGCAATTTTTTTGTGTTCTTCCGTGGCCTCTAAATTAAAATCAAAGCCCTGCATTTTTTGATTAAACAAAATTATTTGCATTTTTTAAATATTTTTTCTCTGCAATTCATTTACTGCTACTTACAATTCGTGCTTTAATTTTTGAATATCCACCAGAGCCAAGTATGTGCTGCCCAATCTTTTGCAGCCTAGCCTTTGTTGTCATTGATGCATCCTGCAACCTATGAAAATTTTGAAATATGTTAGATGATATAGATATAAAGATCACTAATTAGTGCATTATTACATTGTACTAGTAGTTAATACTATTGCATACCTTCTCACATTTTTTGGTTTAATTCCTCTTTGAGCATCCACTTTCTCCTTTGCATCCAAAATGAACTCATTCAAATCCCTCACTAAAATAAAGGGAGGATGCTCGTACTTTGGGTTCTGGATGATACTCTTTCTATATGAATCCTTCACAGTCTTAAGATGTTTGCAAGCTCTTTCTAAAATTTTCTTCTCATCAAAAATATTATTACCGAACTCGTGCTCTAAATCTTTAACAAGATGATCTTTTAATTTTTTTTCTTCCAAGTTCCACCTTTTAAGAAAAAACACAAAATTGTTAGATAAAGTTAGTAAAAGAAAAGACCCAAATGAAAGGAAAAATATTGTACCAATTAATGATATGAAAAAAAAATAGTGGGATAAAGTTAGTTCACTTATGATGTTCCACCTTGTACGTATGGTGGGCCCGAAAATATGCAGTGCAAGGTCATAAAGCTTCTTATAAAATGTATCATTTCCTGCAAAAAATATCATGGGATAATCAATCCAAAAAAATTTATGAATAGGTAAATTCATATTACAATAAAAAAAAAAATTATTCAAAGTACTTGGAAGCTTAGGACATTTTAAAGGCATCGATTCATTATTGTCAATCAACAATGACGTCTGCATAACTCCCATGCTAGAAACACATGTAGATCGAGGAAATGATGGTGAATTATCACCAATACATGTACTTTGATCTGTATATGACATACTAGATGGTTTCGTTGGTGTATCTCCTACTCCAAAAAAATAATCCACTATGTGATGCACCCAAGATTAAAGTACAAATTATCAAATCATAATTAACACAAAACCAAATATAGCAAAACAAGGATTTACCAGCTGGCATAGACCATGAAGGTGTCGATGTTTGCATGCCCCTTGTTTCCGACATTGCACTTAGCAATCTTGAATGGATGTCTGTCGACCTCCTAGGAGGAGTCTCCTGCACTTGATGACTTGAACAATACATTGTTAGCAAAGACATTTTGAAATAATAAAAGTAAGAGTTAACTTAAGAATTTTTTGAATGTTCCAAAGAAAAAATTCCTTGTAACTTGTCAACTAAAGGATTATTTTACCTAAGGCAACTAGAGCTTTGCTAGTACTGGCCTCTCTACATTGTCCTTGACCAGGTTCTAGATCAATTGCCAAAAAATTTTGTAACAAGAACACATATTACATATTTTACTTCACAACATAAAAGAGTGTAAAATATAAACTTTTATTGAACTTTTTTTATAACTAAAGATTCATTACTACTTACTTCATAATGATGTCCTTGCACTCTCAATTCAAATAGCCTCTTCATCGTCTCCTCGATTGGAATATTTGCTTCATCCAAAATTCTCATTATTTCTAAATTGATTTTTTTAATTTTTTTCTTCAACATAATTGTTACATTAGGCATTTCCATGATATCATCATCAAAAGGGGTAGCTATTGCCTTTGTACTTACTACAGGTGCTTTTTCCCTATCCTGAACATCAAATTGTGACAGGAATATTAGTAAAACTATCATAAAAACTCCAAAACCATAAATAAAATAATGTAATAATATAACATTTTTCAACTATCTAATTTGTACAATTTCAATAAGATTTACCCTTGTTGAAGAATGGGTGGGAGGAGCATCCTCGTGGCCTCTATCATGTGTGGGATCCATATTGTCTTGTGGAAAAGATTAAATATAAAAACTTCAGCGAACTGAAAGCAATAGACTTAGCAAAAAAAAACTTATTAATAAAATGGTATATAGTACTTACCACCCTCATGATAGTAACTTTGTTTGTATCTATGTGATTTAAATGGTAATCTATTAGCAGTTCTTCCCTTGCACTTATTGATTTTATGGAACATACAAAAAGTTGATCCCCCTCATGCACCTCAACTATGCAATTGGGTTGCTTATTAGTTGAGGAAGGTCATGTACCATTTATAAAACCCACAATATTACCTGTTGCTTTTGGTCTCTCATCAATGTACATTGCAAATCTTTTACTTTGATCATTTTCTTTCCATTGTATATAATTAGCTAATAGTGCATACCTATGCATACTTTTTTTATATTGAACAATCCACATCCAATCATTGTAATTGTAACATGGACTAACATACTTGAACAATTCAACAATTTTTTTGTAACATACCTTTATCCCATCCGTGGAAAATAGGCCCAAACCATGTAATGAGGATGGAGCAATGTGATATATCCTCTCATTAACACAAAAATCACTGTTAATTGGAGGTAGCTCATTGGGTACCCATTGTTTCTCAATGTGTGTGTACCACAAGGGCACCTTGATGTCGCCTTTCATCTCATCTTCATAAGAACATGACCCCCCATTAGCAAGGAAAAATTGCATGTGTTTATTGAATTTTTTTCTAATCTTTTCACCTCTAGTTGATCTCCCTATTTTAGCCATACTACATGTAGAACTTTCATCTAGCATTCCCTCATTTCCCTTATTTGATGTAGATAGATCTGACAAGTACCAATTTGGTGGGTCCTGTAATCCATCAAATGAGATATTGTCACATCCCCACTTCAAATAGAATTTTGATAATATTTAAATAATATATATAGAATAATCAAGTTGTGACCCATACATATGGTTCTTCTTTGTCTATATATACATTATATGATTATATAATATGTCTATTTATAAGATACGTGCTTAGTGATAAACAAGAAGAATATAAGAAAATTATATCTATTTATTGACTTATACCTACTGATCCATGTCACTGTGCATGATCCATGCCAAAGGGGTTAAATTTCCTGCATATGTTAATCATTTATCTTAAGTTAGCTAAAAATTACATGATACATATGCTACAAATAACTTAGAAGACAACATGAACAATATGCAACATCATAAACATGAACAAATTTACCTTATATATGGAATGCAAGATCATCAACAGAAGGGGTGACGATGTCTATAGTCAGTTGCCTGTTTGCAAAAAGGGTGATAATCAAACACAATATATACATGTATCAGAAGTAATTAATTTAGCATCATAAGTAGAACATTAGTAATTATAAATCACATATGTTGTAATCATTAGAATTGAACACAATAAATATGTAATCATTACAATTGAAAGTAATAAATCATGTCAATCATTTCATTGATCATTTCAATTATGTCATTCATCATCATCATCATCATCATCATCATCATCATCATCATCACCATCATCACCATAACCATCATCATCATCACCATCATCACCATCATCATCACCATCATCACCATAACCATCATCATCATCACCATGATCACCATCATCATCATCATCATCATCATCATCATCATCATCATCATCATCATCATCATCATCATCTTGATCTTCATCATCTGCTTCTTCATCATCTTCAATATCTTCTTCTTCCATAACATTATACTTTATCAACCTTCCTCTTGGATCATGTCTAACAACAAATGACCAACCCTGTTTATGTGGAACCTTTAAGTAAAACACTTGCTCACATTGGCTTGGAAGAACATAGGGCTCATCTCCAACTGGCTCAAATGACCTTGTATTAATCATTGTAAATCCATTATCATGTTGAATAATAGTTCTATCTGGATCATTTTGATTCAGTCGTAGCCTGTACCATTTGACAATGAATAGAACTACTTTGAAGAATTTAAAGTCGTACTCAATTATATCATCCAAGATGCCATAGTATTGATTTTGAGATTTTTGAGGATGTATGTCATTTCTAGATGATATATTGGTGACCTCAAAAATTGTAGTTATCCCAAAATCACAATTTTTCTTTGTCATCCAACTTTTTTATGTGAAATTTATGGCCATGATAGTACATAGCTTTGTGGTGCTTGACCTCCAATTTTTCAAGCATGTGTAAATTATTTTCATCATGAGTTGATACGAAACATACGAGTCATGATCATTAATAAATTTGAACGTACCTCTCCACCTCTTAAACCATGTGCTAGATCAATTACCATTGGCGTAACATTGGAATCTCCATTACGATGAGCTTCTCTAACCAATGAAGCAACACCTTCCCATGTTAATGAGAAACTATTTTGTTGACATCATTCAATCCATACCATCATCCAATCAAGATAGTGTGCAATATACAAATGTATTGCATCCCACTCTCAACCAACTGTATCAAAAAAAATACACCAATTATAAATAACTTATATTGAAGATTTATAAGAATTAATTAACTAGAATAACATCTTAGATTTACCTCTCACTTTCCTCAATCTACCTTGGCCCATCAAGTACTCCCCTTCAAATTTGTTAATGGATTTGGGATCCCAAATACGATCTACATGCATCTTTGTTGCAAACTTAGAAAGATATTCACTAATGTACACCATGGTCTAGTATACCATATATCCCTCCACCATAGAACCCCCAAGATGTGCTCTCTGTCGAACCAAGCCTTTCAAAAATTTCAAGTGCCTCTCAACCATCCACATTGACCTAGTTGGTATAGTTCCACATAATTCAATCTCCTCAACTTGATGTATGAGGTAGTGTTCTTGTGCATTGAAAAAAGTTGAAGGTAGACACTTTTGCATTTCACACATAAGAAGAGGAATTTTTCTCTTCCAATATTTTATATCTTCTTTATTGATTTCTTTAGATGACAACCACCTCATGTATTTTTCAAGATCATATATAACTTATTTGACACTATTGGTGAAGTGGTGTGCGAGAGATAGAGGTAGAACATATTGCAATATTTGTAAAATGATCTTGTCAATATTTTATAAAAGAATGCAATGAAAACTACATGCAGTATACAAATATATAGTGAATACAAAATAACATGAATTACCTTAATAAATGTATGCCAATCATTTGTTTTCATCCTTGGCCCAAATTCATTTTTCTTTGATATGAGATCATTTATTTTTGCAGCAAATCCTATGGGAAATCATATTTTTTTAATGACTTCTTTTATAGCATTGCTCTACTATCTGACAATAACCAACTAAGGGCACTTGTATCAATCTGGTCTCCATTGTTATTTGATCGAATGAAATTTTTCATTTCATGGTTGGATTCTTCAATGTCACTACAAATTTTGACAATTTGGTCTTTGTCATGCCTTCCATCCAAGAATTTCCATAATATCTCTGTTACATTCTTTCCAATATGCATAGGATCAAACAAATGCGTGATTGGGAGTTTCTCATAGTATGAAAACCTAGTAAATTACGTAAGATAACTTTTTAGTCCTTTTGGAAGTTGGTTGTTGATGCCTTGACGACCTTCACAAGCATCAATTACATCATCAGTAAATAAAACATAATATCAAAATATAAATTTGAAACAAAAAGCATCAGATGGAATGACATTACCTCAACAATTTATTTTATTGTATGCTAACTTCCATAGGTGAGGTTTCATTCTCCATGGCTTTGATGTAGTCTCTTCTTTCCCATTAAAAAGATATTTTTCAGTAATTTGGTACTTATGATTTCTGTGGAGAAAGTGTATATTCTCATCGAACACCTACTTTCTTAAACTTTTTGAATGACAAGATTTCATCTTTGGACCACAAACTGGACATGCAAATTTTCCCTTTGTTTGAAGACCTACAAGATTGTGTATAATTAGATTAAATGTGTTAACTTTGTGTTATCACTATAACATACCAAAAAAGAGGTGTTAAAAAGAGAACATAACACAAAAATGTGTTAGCCCAGGGGCATCATGTATTGTCCATACAAGCATTGCATAGAATTGAGATTATCTTTGTCCTATTGGTCTAGATATGTCATACATAGTGACCTCATTCCATAACACCATCAACTTATCAATAAGGGGCTCAATATATACATTGATATCTTTAACTTGGTACTTACCTAGTTGAATGAACAAAAACATTACATAATTATTATGACCATTTTGATGGATTATTAATAATAAATTAATTTAGATGACCATTAAATCAAAAAATACCTGGAACAATCAGTGGCAACATTATGTGCTCCCTCTTTGTGGACAACCAAGGAGGAATGTTATTGTTGATAACAAAAATAGGCCACATCGAGTAAGTAAATCTCATCTCTCCAAGTGGATTGACACCATCCGCTACCAATGAAAGCTTGAGATTATGAAGTTCTTCTTTAAAGTGTGGCAATTTTTCCTCTATTTCCTTAAATGCCAAACCATCCAAAGGGATTCGCATAATGTCATCTTGACTTCTATTGCATGCATGCTAATCCATAAATTGTGCCAAGCTATTGCACTTGAATAATCATTACAGACGTGGAATAATGGGAATATGCCAAAGAACCTTGCAAGGCACCTTTTTTATTATTCGATCTCATTGATATCTACTAATATGACAAATAGGGAATTCTGTTGCAAATTCATGTTGTTTATGATATATAATATGATCATTCAGACATGCATGTATTGTTTGATACTCCATTCTAATATCTTTCATAATGGAAGATAATTCTCGGTACAAGTGAGGTAGAATGTTTGATAGTGGTAAAAAACACTCACCTATCAACCTACGACAAAAAATATAATTTGTTAATTTAAAGAATATTAATTGCTACATGATTCACCCAATGTTAATTGTAAGGGAATTATGACTAAAATAATGAAAAAAGATGACATACCTTAACATACGTGTCATTGCTACATTGGATAAACCATTCATAAACTTCAAGTTCACCAACAACAATATAGCAACAAGAAGAGTTGTTTCAGAGCCTTCATATAGGGGCTCGTGTGCCTTCTCAAGTATAGGTACATCAAGCTCTACATCATCATCATCATCATCATCATCATCATCATCATCATTTTGATCATCTTGATCATCCTGATCTTCTTCATCATCATGGTCTTTTTCCATCGTATCATTACCTTCTACTTCTATATTCACAACTCCATGTTCCCTCATCTGGAAATCCACATTCTCCAGATTGTCATGGTCCATAACATGAAACTCAGGGACATTGACCTATATGAAAATGATGACCTTATATTAACCATGACCATGATTTCATCATCAAATCATGTCTTGTGTATTTTATAAATTATTAAAATACATACCAATGGCTGAAATTTGTTTCCCCCTTCAATGTGACCATGTTTCCTACAATGTTCCTCAGCTATTTTGATTAGATATCTTCGAGTCTTTAAGCCCTTACAAATTTTGCAAGGACAATAACTTTTTCCATCACCTTTTCATTTTAAGTTAGACCACAGTCTAGCAATTGTCTCCCTATTTTTTTGTGCATTAATATCATCAGACATGGTCTTTCTTGAAATGGAATGACTCATTGGTGGAAGAAGGATGATTTGTTTGCAACTTGCAAATACAAATCGTTACTGAACAACCATTTTATCACCTATAATTTTCTCAATGCAAAGGGACATTTATCATACCAAATCAAAGTTTAGAAATGGACGGTTCTGATGCTTTGCCATTAAAATAGAAATAGAGGGTGTATAGATAGAAAAATAGTTGTAAAGAGTATGATATCAATACAAGCATGGATTTTTTTATTTCATTGTTAACTTGAGCACCCTATTTCAAATAAAACATTATCATAAAATCTCTTAGGCCTTAATTTTTTGTATTTTTTTAGTGACATTAACATGGTAACTTTCCAAAGTTAAGCACCTCCAATAATACTCCAAAGACCATTCTTGTGGCTTACCATAATGAAAAATCATTTCTTAGTTTCTTGAACTATTACATTGCCTCTACAAGTCCATATTCAAGAAGAAAACTTGGCCAAGTTAAACAAACTAATGGCTGCAATGAACATCATTAAGGAGGCAAATGTAGACTTTGAAATATTTATTGTCAACAGTAGATAAAAGGAATTTTTTGAATGTTAAATGTTGATTAAAGGAATAGTCTTGTAACTCAAAAGAGCTTAGCTCATCTGACCATAAACTTGACAAGTACTTGTTTGATGTTCTAGGCAAGAAAAAGATTAGTCCCTTTATGAACCGTCTCTTAAATATGTGCTTTGATTAAGAAAAAAAAATTGTTATTTTTTCATATTTTTCTATTACAACAGTATCTAGCTGCATAATGACTTTGATGATGTATTGGTTACAAATATTTTACTATATATTTTATCAAAAAATTGTGTGTATTACTTTGCTGGATTGATTAAATGTTATCAAGGAGAAGCATAGTTATATAGAATATGAAATGAAAATCAGTTGGTCATACAAATATGCAGTAAGGTAAAGATAAGAAGTAATCAGACAATGAGTAGATCGAAAGGATCAATGATAATCCTTCTTAAATCTGAATGTCTGCCAGTGATCAAGATGACCATTGCCAAATGTCAATGAAATCGAGTAATTCTTTGGATCTCATTCTTTGGTGCTCAAAGAAAGTTGTAATCAAACTCAAAGGCATAATGATGGGCTCCTGATTTGCCTTTCCAACATTACTGTCGCTTTGGTTATTGTGGATGACAATAAGACTAAATAATGATTTTTACATGAACAATGAATTAGCACAAATAAATACAAATTTAAGAAGTGCATGTACGGTCATGTACTATAATGATGTTTGATTTAGATTATTCTACATCTTTGCATTTGAACTCCAAATTTTAAAATTCAAACCTGGCTGTCTTTTTCATATTATTCATTGAGTTGGATGAAGTGTGAGTCATTCCAAATTACATGCTTGGTGGTTGTATTTTAAGATTTAACACCAATTCAAATGAATCATGTAAAGGGAAGGATCTAAGATTGAGCACATCTAGAATTTAATTGTAAAACTGCATTTCTCATTATAAGAGTATTGCATGCATGCTTATTATTTTGATTCTGGCTCATTATTGTTGAATTGGTCTATTTAGGGTTATGCCTAATTAGAACTTGACCCATAATATGACTAATTGGAACTTGATCCTTAAGATTCAAGAGAATTCCCTAATGTGTTCAATGTGCCATATGTCTGTATGTAGATTCAAATATAAAAAATAGACTAATGTCTAAATACCCATTAATGGATTATGCATTATTGATGGATCATTTTTCCTGGTCCTCATGATTGTTTCAAAATCATCTGCATACATATAAACATGATTAGAAGGTGTTCTCATGTTTAATTAGTTCTTATACTTTGACCTTGGGTAATATGAAAGCCTTCTTTCATATCAATGACGTTTCATGTTCCATGAATGACTGTTCATACATATAAGCTCCAAGGTGGATGGAAAAAAATTAAGCCAATTAAGGCTTCTAAAAATGCTTCAAATTGACCCCTAATGACCTAAAAACTAACATTTGATGCATCCCATACCAAAAAATCTTATTGGCATCAACCTGATAGTGGGCAATGGAATTCCACGAAAGCAGGCAACATAGAAAAGTGCAAGCAATATCATCCCTGCCGCATATGTAACAGGCTGACGGGATAAAAGGAGATTTTGGGGGAAAGCAGAGAAGAGAAAAAAGGTGGCTTATCTTTACTCATATCCCTACTTGGTCTACTCAAGGGAGGATATGCTTGGATTCATGGAAGGAGCAATAACCCCTTTGGCTATGAGATGTCCATAAAAATGTACAAGTCAGAATGTCAAGTAACCTGTACACAATTGAGGATCCTAACAAGTCAATACAAGTTTCCTTGCATTTGCAGAAGCCAAACCAAATAGAACATACTTCCATCTCACAAAGAAGACCGGACAAGTGGTAAGGATCAAAGAGATCATTCACATTAAACATAAAGCCATATCAAGACCAGTAAAAGAACACCTTAATCATCAAGACAACATAAGAGCCAATCCTATCTAGACACAATTGGTATCGATACATTACTTATAGATCACATAGTGATCAAGACTATCATAATAAAAGAGTGGTATCAATAATTTAAGTCTTGCAAATATGAGAAAATAGTTTCATAATTCTAAGAGTATATCTGAGGGACATTACAACCACCTGAAGTCAATATACATAGCATTTAATCATAGTGTTCATGAAAATAAGAGGCATCAATTATCGCAATATTTGTAAACTATTTCCTGGCAGCATTCTATCTCACATATAGCAATTAAGACAATCAAAACTCCTTAAACATATACCAATAATAGAGGGATATACAATAGGATACATTCTTCTTACTAGGATGGTTCCCCAATTTGATACAATAGTAATATTGCTCAAACAATGTCATCAGTCAATGTCCATATATAGACTAGGAGAACAAGCATGGTAAAAATATAATTATTATTAGGAATTGCATCGAGTATAGATGTATGGTTCAAATCACATATGCATAATTACTTAACTAGATCCATAAATGTTATCCCTTGAATAATTATTACAAATACATGTTTCCCTTAAATCAATTACATAAACATTTAAGGAGGTATCATAGATTGTGTTTCACAAGAATGATCAAGAATTAAGTGAAGGAAGTCTCTTGTTGTTAGTTCTTTGAGGAAATCATCAAAAATCCCTAAGGGATCTTAGAAGGGGCATTTGACCTAAAAACTAACATTTGATGCATCCCATACCAAATGCTTTTATAGGGTTACTTTGGACCAACACACCTAACCATGACTAAACCCCTATTTTCAATGCATGAAAATGACCAAATTTTCAAAGCAACTACTCTCCTCACATTCCCTTATCCCACCAAACCTTTAGAAAAGTTATAAAATGACTCAAAATGGTTAAATCCACAAGCAATTAGAGTCATGGGCCCTGCAACACCAAAACCCCCAAATCTTGACTCCAAACCCTAGTTTGCTAGGGCTTCCCCAATCTCCTATTACAACTCACTCCTACATCAAATTAGTGATCCAATCAAAATTCATTGAAGATGACAAAACATTTTCAAATATAAAAACCCTTCCTTATTCAGACAGATCATCCACTGCTACAGATTGCATCCAATTTCATTGTATTTTCTCACCGTTCTTTAACTGTGATCACCTTTACTCCACACAACTTAGCATATGCACGGTTAATGATCTAATAATAAAGGTTATAATTAACATTCCATGGTTAGAATGGTTCTCATTATTAGATAGAGCATTGGCGTAACAACAGTTAGAATGGTTCTCATTATTAGGTTAGAATGGTTCTCATTATTCTAAGATCCTACTACAATAACAGTAAACTAAAATAAGAAATGCTATTAGATAGACCACTAGCATAACAACAGTTTCAATATAAAATGAGACTCATTCAAAAATGGCATGAATTGAACAACGAAACATTGCAATTCATTTAATGCATCAAAATAACCGAATTGAGACTTCAAGATGAATGGATTTTGTAAAAAATAGAGTATTTTTATTGCTTACGGTTTTATCCATTTTCAACTTATATAAATTCTAAACAACTAATTCAACCAAATTTTCATAAATCCTAAATCCACAGTTTATATATAGCATTCGATTCTTATTGGAAATCGATTCGACATACCTTAACCCTCTACTTCAACTCTTCACCCTGTTAGATTCTACCGGCTCCTTCACACGAGCTGAAATGAAATGCTCAATTGAAGTTTCAAACTTTTTTTTTTTACTTTATGTTATGCCTGTGTTAGTCAAAATTTTGACCAACATGGTGTTACTCAAAATTGTGACCAACATGGGGCATGTATTAAAAAAAAACAAAAGTTTCCTTCTATAATGCGACCAACCAAAATATTTCTATTTGATGGTCGAATTGTTTAGTCAAAATTTAAGGTCAAATGTACTAGTGATAATACCAACACCAAAACCTATCTTACATCTAGATCCATCAAAATATAATTCCCAAACATAATCTTGTTGAATAGATAGAATATTGTCATCAAGGAATTCTATTGAAGTCGAGTATGTATTAGAACGAGGACAAGGGGCTTTAGCCAAATAATTTGTTAAAGCTTTTCCTTTAATCAAATTTTGAGAAATGAAATTTAGATCAAATTCAGTAAGTAACATCACCCATTTTTCCAAATGGCCAGAGAGATCAGTTTTTGAGAAAAGATGTTTTAAAGGATCAAATTTAACAATCACATTAACTTCAGAATTTAGTAAATAATGCCCGAGTTTCTGACATCCATTAACTACAGCTAAGCTTTGTCATTCTAAATCTTTATATCTTGTTTCATAAATAGGTAAGGTCTAACTAATGTAGTACACATGTCTTTCCTCACCTTCACTATCATACTGAGCTAACAATGCACTGACCGCTTTCAAAGTAGCTGAAGTATACAATTGAAAGGGTTTATCAAATTTAGCTGGTTTCAAAATAGGAGGATTGGCAAGATACTCCTTAAATTTCTCAAGAGAAAGTGGTATCTTTTCTAAGAAAGAACGTAAAAGGAATTTTCCTATCAGCTAAGTTAGAAACAAAGTGACAAATAACTTGAATTTTTCCTTGTAAACTTCACAATTGAGAAATATTCTTAGGAGGAATATTAACAATATCTTCAATCTTTTCAGTATCTACCTCTATGCCTTGCTTAGAGATAATAAATCCTAATAGTTTTCCAGAATCAACTCCAAATATACATTTCTTAGGATTCAACCTCATGTTGTAACTTCTAATTCTTTCAAATATCTATCGTAAAATAGTAACATGATCTTCTCTTTGTATAGATTTCACTAAGATGTCATTCACATAATCCTCAAGAATCTTGTGAATGTAATCATGAAAAATCAAGGTCATCTCTCATTGATAAGTTTCTCCCACATATTTGAATCCAAAAGACATCATGACCCAACAAAATACTCCCCAAGGTGTTATAAATGTAGTTTTAAATTGATCTTTAGGAGGAATAAAGATTTGATTATAGCCTGAAAAACCATCCATAAAAGATAATAAAGCATGACCTGTCATTGTATCCATAATCATATCAATATTAGATAATGGGAAATCATATTTTAAGGATGATTTGTTTAAGTCTCTAAAGTCAGTACATGTCCTTATCTTGTTTTCTCCTTTACAAATGGCCACAATGTTTGAAATCTAGTTTAAATAGTTGATAGAATGAATAAATCCAGAATCCAATAATTTTTCAATTCCAACCTTAACTAATAATGTAATTCGTGGATTCATCTTTCAAATTTTCTTCTTCACAGGTTTCACATTCAGTTTGAGAACAATATTATGAGTAAAAATCTTAGAATCAATACATAGCATATCCAAATATGTCCAAGCAAAAATGTCCTTAAATTCAAGTAACAATGAAACCAACTGATCACATTCTTCGTTATTCAAACATTTCCAAATTTTTATAACCTTTTTAGAGTCATTTTCATCCATTTGAATATCAACAATCTCAGTTATTAACAAATCACTTTTTATCAGAGAATCTATTGGTAAAGAAGAGATATTTTATTCATCATATTCTCCAAAATAGGCATCGACACTTAAGCAATAAGGCTTTCGTCATTTGTGATGAAACTTAGGTAAGTCCTCATAAACCCCTAGAAAATCCTTTAAGGCTTCATCTTCAGGAAAAATATCCAAAGTAGGTTTTTGATTCATGTCAAGGATGAGCAGGTTAACCAACTTCAAATGTCTACCACATATATGATTAACATTGAGAGGAAAAGCTGATGGTTGTCTATAAGGATTAAATCCTAATCCATATGTATGATCATAAATTTCATTATCCAAAGGCACTTGTATACCTTGCTCATATTTACCACATCCTTTCCCATTAAATCTTGACTTAAGAAAATGAGAACCAGAACCATATGTATTAGCCATATCAGATAGAGTCCAAGGAGTGGTGTATGTCACAATGTCATAGCAATCAGGTTTTATTGTTTCAATTGTTTCATTAATCTAGGTAGCAACAAAGTGACTTTTTAACTCCTTGGAAAGTGGAGAAGGAATAACAACTTGTTTTTCAAATTCATTTTGTTGTTTCATAAACTCCAAATCAGAGACATGTTATATTCTCCAATGAAAGTAGGATTAAAATCCAATGTTCCCCAATCATCCTCATTCAGAGAAGAAGATGGAGCTTCAGATTGTTTTGTCTCTACTTGTTTTATCTCAAGTTGTTTTTTAATCTCTTTGCTTTCTTGAAGAGGCTCAAAGATTTTAGCATATTTTTCATTTAGGAAAGGATTGGGCACATCAGCCACATGTAATGAATACATTAAGTTGTTATAAATAAAGCTAACCTTGCGGTGAAGAGTAGAAGGAGCCACATGCATAGTATGTAACCAAGGTCTTCCCAAAAGAAGATTATAATTGATAGGTCTAGGCATAACATGAATAGGCATATTTAGAATAACTGGACCCACTTTAATAGGTAAGGTAATAATGCCCAAAGTTCTTTTTGAAATGTTATCAAATCCACATATAGGGACATTATCAGGTTGAATAGTTGCAAGATCAGCCTTAATTGCCTTAAGCATATCCATGCTACAAACATTAAGCCCATATCCATTATCTATTAACATTCTATGAATGATACTCTGATTAATATAAATAGTCACCATAAGAGCATCATATTGATTCTATACCTCAAGAGAAGGTAAATCATCATTAGTAAACATAATAGGAGGTACTAAATCCATAGTATGCATGCACTCCAAAATAGAATGAATGTTATCTTGATTAGTCTGAGGAAAAGTAGGAAGAGTTGATAAATCCTCTTGCAATGCCTTGTGATATGTCGAGGAAGTTTGAAGTAATTCCCATAAAGATATCTTAGTAGGAGTAGCACGTAACTAATCCACTAAGTCATACTCTTTAAAAGTAGAAGGAAACCTAGGAGCTTGAGGAAGCACAGATTGAGAAGGTGGTAAAGAAACCAGAATGGTAGGCTAAGGATTATTTTGTGTGCGATAAGCATGTGAAACATAATCTGTGTTATCAAAGAAATCCAAAGGATCTATAGGTTTACCTTTAAGTGCTATGGGAGGACATCCTTTTACCATCAATTAAGGTGTAGGAAATATCATCTTAGGTTTATCAATGTTTCAAATAGAGGGACATGAAGGCAACCATGCACACACCCTATGGTAAAGGTCAATTGGAGAGGTTGTGTAGGAGAGTGAAATAGGAATAGGATCAATGGAGATCTTATTCAAACAATTTTCATCCTCACTACCATGTACCTCATTAAGGGATCTATCCTTTTGTACAATAAAAGCCTCATCAAAATATTCAAAACAAGAATCATACATGTTGAACACAAAGTAACTCTACAAGCATGAAAAATGTAAATATTTTTGTATTTTTAAAGGAATTTTGCAAAAAAATGGTTTTGTATTTTTGAAATATAAATGCAAGATCATAAAAGAATTATAATTATAGAAACATAAGATCTAACACAAGATGCAAATCTAACACCAAAAAAGAAAGAGTTGTCACATTGAGCTCACCAAAATGTAATGGTGTAAAATATGGTTATAGGCAGGGCTTCTAAAAAAGTACCTAATTGAGATCCTAAGTCCACATTTTACCTCATGCATATGAAACTGATAAAGTAAATCTGGAAATGCTTGATATTAGATAATATTAAGTACATATCTCATTATAAAATTGATCTGGAAATACCTATTTTCTGATGCCTGTGTTTAGTTTCGAGAAATTCTCCAATCGGATCTAGGCTAAAAACACCGAAAAAGAGAAAACCCAGAAATATTTTGTCTTTCTAAAGAAGGTTATCCTTGACCCAGGGATGGGGTAAGATCTTACCCTAGGGTAAAATCTTACCCCAAAAAGTCATCCTTGACTTGCACTACTCCGAAAAAAATTATGTTCGCGAATCCTAGAAATTTAGCCAAATGGGTACTCAGATTTGCTCTGCAACTCTCGATAAAATGACTATAGATATCTAAAAATGGTGTTTTGGGGTGGCTATATAGCATTTTGCCTTAGTAAAACCCCAATTTTGGTGATTTCCACCTCCACGAATAGCCAGATATAGTAAAATGTGTGTATTGAATGTGTAATGCTAGATCTAATCCTCTAGATTGAAAACCCTAGAAAGAATTGATATGAGGAAGCAGCAGATAGATTTGATATATTACAAGAAAATATACCAAGCCCCCAAGAGCTAAAGTATTCTTACCAAACTCATAATCCACAATTTTTATCCCATGATTATGTCTTGAATGCTTGAATATTGAAAATGGTGGATCAAGGAAGAAGAAATATTTCTTGCTCCAAGGAGATGTTGATGCAGGAGCATCCTGGGTGTAAGAGCAATCTTGCATCACCCAAAAATATTTCTATTTTTGTATTCAATAAGGGCTATTTTGTGCAGAGCTGTTATTTATGGAAAGTTACTATTTTTGGTAATTTTTGTATGTGCTCAGAATGATCTGATTTCTTTCTTGGAGGTTGATTTTGGTCATATAAGTCTGCCAGTAAAGTTTCATTGCCAGATCAAGTGTATATTGGAAGATATTGAAGATTTTCGGTATTGGCAGCAGGGTACAGAAACTTTGAACTCAGTTTTGAAGGCTTTAGAGGCCCCGAATGAGGTCAAAAATTTGGGTGACGGGCGCTTGCGCAGGTCAAGCCTGTAGAGCACTTCGTGGCGTTTCTGAAATGGGGTTATAATAGCCGATCGGGTCAACTGGTGATGACTTATGGTCTTCAAAAGTTGGGCCACCTGAAATGGCGGAAAATAATTTTCTTCAAAATTTTTGTTGGGGTTTAAAAGGTTATCTTGAGCCGACTATGATGTAATAAAATGTAAAATAAAATAATTCTAATTTTGGTCGGCCTTATTGGCTAAAATTCTGGAACCTTCCCAGGCGGTGGAAAATTGCCTATATAAGGAAGGCTGTATTATTGTCTTAGGCAGTTCAGAATAGTTCTGGGTAGTAGATCTGGGTATTGATTCGAGGCTTTGTCCTACAGAATATTGTAAGGGAATGCCCATGTGGCTTTGCATATTGTAATTCTGAAAGTTTGTAATTCCACATTTGTGGAGATAATAAGAAGCCAATTTTCTGTTCTTGCATATTACTGTTGTTGTTTCTCTATTTCTGTTATGTGTTTGTGGTATTAAGGGGAGCACCCTTCATCAAGTGGTATCAGAGCAGGTTTTCTTGAGTGTGTAAATAGATCGTCGACTATGAGGCAGTTTGCACCAGGACCGTGGTTAGGGTTTCAGCGCGCATCGCGAAAATGCCTCCACGAAGAGAACATGGCGGAAGAGCTGGTGCTGTGACACCTGAGGTTAGAGAGCTGCAGAGACAAGTGCAAGCATTGCAAGAAGAGATTCGCAGAGGAATGAATCTTAATGTCAGAGACGAAAGCAAGGATGAAGCCGAAGAAGAATATCAAGAAGGAGAAGTTGAAATTGTGAACCAGGAGGAAGAAAGACTTTTTCGGGCGATTTCCAAGATTGGGAAAAGACCTAAGATTGAGGTTCTTACATTTTCTGGAAATCTTAACCCAGAGGAATTGATCGACTGGATAAATGAATGTGAAGAATATTTTGAGTATGAAGATGTTGAGGATCCTAATAAGGTCAAATTTGCGAATGCCAGACTGAAAGGTCATGCGAAGATATGGTGGCAAGAGATTCAGTTGGAGCGAAATAGAAGGGGAAAGGAGAAAATCACAAGATGGGATCGGATGGTGGATAAATTAAAGCGACAGTTTATTCCTGTTGATTACGAGCTTGACCTACTGAAGAAAATGCAAAGTTTGAAGTAAGAAGGAAGATCTGTTCAGGAGTATACAGAGGAGTTCTATCGACTTCTCATCAGAATAGGCCATGCAGAAGCTGATAAAGAGAAAGTTGCCCGATACCTTAATGGGTTAAGGCCAAGCATTCAGGAGGAGCTGAATCTGGTTCGAATGAACAGTATTGAAGAGGCATACCAGTTTGCCCTAAAAGTAGAGGAAAAGCTGAACAAGAAGTTTGAGAGCAGACAAAATGGAAGAGGTCGCGGTGGATGATCTGGTGGACGGTCATATGGTGGCCGAAACGAAGATCCGAAAAAGAAGGATGAGGCCAGTAGTAGTCAGAATCAGCATGGAAATAATTTCAATCACTTCCAGGATCAGAATAATAGAGATCAGAGAGGAAGAGGAAGAGGACAAGGATCTGGAAGAGGTGGCTTCCGTGGAACATGTTTTCACTATGGAGAAGAAGGTCATAGGGCATTTGAATGTCCTCAGCACCAAGGCAGAACAGACAGGAGAAATGAAGGCCAGGCCAGAGTTGCACATATAGATGAAGATGCCAGATCATCAAATTTTGAAGATGTTGAGAGAGGAGAAACGTTGATTAACAGAAGAGTCCTGTTGAGTGGTGAGAATGAACCTGAGCAAAGGAGGAGCCTGTTTCGCACTAGATGCAAGTGTGAGGGTAAATGCTGTGATGTGATTATCGATAGTGGAAGCACTGACAATTTGGTGTCAGAAGAGATGGTGACAAAGTTGAAGCTCAAGAGACAGAAAAACCCACATCTATATCGGATTGCCTGGGTGCAGGATGACCACAAGGTCATGGTCAGTGAACAGTGCCTGGTAAAGTTTAAGATCGACGGGTACCAAGATGAGGTACTATGTGATATCATCTCTATGGATGCATGTCATATGTTGTTAGGTAGACCGTGGCAGTTTGACAGATGTGCTGTACATGATGGTCGTGCGAATACCTATTCCCTGACAAAGGATGGAGTGCGGCATAAGCTAAAACCATTGAAGGAGACTGAAGAAAAGGTATGTGGTAATGCAAGGATAACTTTTGTTGATGGAAGAAATTTCCTAGATGGTATGAGGCATGAGCATGTATGTTTTTCTTTAATTCCAAAAGCTGGTAAAGAGGAAGTAGAAGATGTTCCTGTAGAAGTTGCAGATTTGTTGAATGAGTTTCAGGATATTGTATCCGATAACGTGCCTGATGGATTACCACCAGTCAGGAAGATCAATCATCAAATGGACTTGATCCCAGGAGCGAGTTTACCGAATAAGGCAGCGCACAGAATGACACCTGCAGAAAGTGAGGAGTTGAACAGACAAGTACATGAGTTGTTACAGAAAGGATTGATTCGAGAGAGTCTGAGTCCCTGTGCTGTACCTACGGTATTAGCAGTAAAGAAGAATGGAGAGTGGAGGATGTGTACAGATTCCAGAGCAATAAACAAGATCACAATCAAGTACAGGTTTCCATTGCCACGAATGGATGATATTATGGACTATTTGAGTGGAGCTGTGTATTTCTCAAAGATAGATCTGAAGAGTGGATATCATCAGATTCGGATCAGAGAAGGAGATGAATGGAAGACTACCTTCAAGACAAAGGAAGGACTGTATGAGTGGTTAGTCATGCCTTTTGGGCTAACCAATGCACCGAGCACTTTCATGCGGCTCATGAACGAGGTTCTAAAAGAATTTTTGGGTAAGTTTGTCATTGTTTACCTAGATGATATTTTAATCTTTAGTAAGACATTGGATGAGCATATGATGCATATTCGTATGGTATTTGAGAAGTTGAGAGAAGAGAAATTGTTGATTAATTTGAAGAAGTGCAATTTTTTGAAGAAAGAGTTAGTGTATTTGGGATTTGTAGTTTCAGCAGAAGGTCTAAAAATGGACCCAGAGAAGGTACAGGCTATCCTTGAATGGCCTACTCTAAGGAGTGCTACTGAGGTAAGATCTTTTCACGGTCTAGCTAGCTTTTACAGAAAGTTTATCAAAAATTTTAGCAGTATTTGTGGACCCTTGACTGAAACAATGAGAGGGGATAGGAAAGAGTTTAAGTGGACTAAAGGAGCAGAAAAGAGTTTTCAATTATTGAAACAAAAAGTTACAGAACAACCTATTTTAGCACTTCCAGATTTTAATAAGGTGTTTCAAGTAGATTGTGATGCTAGTGGTACTGCAATAGGAGCTGTTATGAGCCAAGAAGGTAAACCTGTTGCTTATTTCAGTGAGAAGTTAAATGATGCCAAGAGAAAATATTATGTTTATGATCAGGAATTTTATGCTATAGTTCAGGCATTAAAGAAGTGGAGATATTATCTGCTTCCTAAGGAGTTTGTTTTGTATACTGATCATCAAGCTTTGCAATAGTTGAACAGTCAAGGAAAATTGAATCAAAGGCATTTGAAATGGGTTGAGTTTTTGCAGAGTTATACATTTGTTTTGAAACACAGGAGTGGAAAGTCTAATAGGGTTGCAGATGCTCTTAGCAAAAGGCAACTATTGCTGACAGAAATGCAGATTGAAGTGGTTGGGTTCAAGGAACTCAAGAATTTGTATCCAGAGGATCCTGATTTTGGTGAAGCTTGGAAAGCTTGTACAGAACCTGTTACTCTAGACAGGACAAAATGGTTGGATTTCATCATCCAAGATGATATGCTATTCAGAGGGAGTCAGTTGTGCATTCCATGAAGTTCTATGAGGGAGAATCTCATCAAGGAGAAGCATAGCGGAGGATTGGCTGGACATTTTGGTCGTGATAAAACCCTTGGTTTGGTTAGTGAGAATTATTATTGGCCACAGTTGTAGCAAGATGTGAAGAAGTTTGTACAGAGTTGCAGAGTATGTCAGATGGCGAAAGGAGTGAAGCAGAATACAGGGTTGTATCAGCCATTACCTATACCAGAGAAGCCTTGGGAGGCTATCAGTATGGACTTTGTTCTTGGTTTACCAAGGACACAGCGGGGACATGATTCAATTTTTGTGGTGGTTGACAGATTTTCAAAGATGACACATTTTATTCCCTGCAAGAAGACTAATGATGCTGTTCATGTAGCAGAATTGTTTTTCAGAGAAGTAGTGAGACTTCATGGTTTGCCAAAGACCATAGTTTCAGATCGGGACACTAAGTTTGTTGGATATTTCTGGCATACATTGTGGAAGAAGTTGAAGACAGATTTGAAGTTTAGTTCATCACATCATCCACAGACTGATGGACAGACAGAGGTGGTGAATAGAAGTTTGGGAAATTTGCTGAGATGTTTGGTTGGAGATAAGCCAACAGGATGGGATTTGATTTTACCACAGGCGAAATTTGCATACAATAATTCTGTCAACAGGAGCACTGGTAAATCACCATTCCAGATTGTATATGGAAGTAGTCCAATAAATGCATCTGAATTGAGGAAGATAGATAAAGGATAAATAAGTAGTGCTGAAGCTGAAGATTTTGTAGAACACTTGAAGAACATCCATGAAGAGGTGAGGAAGCATATTACCAAGATGAATGCATAGTATAAGGCTAAGGCAGATGACAAAAGGAGGTATAAAGAATTTCAGGTTGGTGATGAAGTCATGGTTCATTTTCGAAAGGAGCGGTTTCCAGTTGGTACATATAACAAGCTGAAAATGAAGAAGTTTGGACCATGCAGGATACTGAAGAAACATGATTCAGGAAACACATATGAGGTAGAATTGCCTACTGAGCTAAATATTTCACCAGTCTTTAACATTTCAGATCTGATAGAGTATCATGAAGGAGGTGTTGAAGATGAGATCATAGCAGCACAGTGGAGTATTCCAGCAACTAGTTCAGACACTAAGGAGATCGAAGATATACTAGACAGTCGTGTTGGCAGAAGCACAAGGAACAGGACATATGAAGAATATCTGGTCAAGTGGAAAGGATAACCTGTTGAAGATTCATCATGGCTGACAAAGGAGGAGGTTAGCCATCTTTCTTTTCCTCTGCACACCTGAGTCGTGATAGGGTCACTTCTCAAATTACCCCAGGTGTCTGATGCAGGAGCATCCTGGGTGTAAGAGCAATCTTGCATCACCCAAAAATATTTCTATTTTTGTATTCAATAAGGGCTATTTTGTGCAGAGCTGTTATTTATGGAAAGTTACTATTTTTGGTAATTTTTGTATGTGCTCAGAATGATCTGATTTCTTTCTTGGAGGTTGATTTTGGTCATATAAGTCTGCCAGTAAAGTTTCATTGCCAGATCAAGTGTATATTGGAAGATATTGAAGATTTTCGGTATTGGCAGCAGGGTACAGAAACTTTGAACTCAGTTTTGAAGGCTTTAGAGGCCCCAAATGAGGTCAAAAATTTGGGTGATGGGTGCTTGTGCGGGTCAAGCTTGTAGAGCGCTTCGTGGCATTTCCGAAATGGGGTTATAATAGCCGATCGGGTCAACTGGTGATGACTTATGGTCTTCGAAAGTTGGGCCACCTGAAATGGCAGAAAATAATTTTCTTCAAAATTTATGTTCAGGTTTCAAAGGTTATCTTGAGCCGACTATGATGTAATAAAATATAAAATAAAATAATTCTAAGTTTGGTCGGCCTTATTGGCTAAAATTCTGGAACCTTCCCAGGCGGTGGAAAATTGCCTATATAAGGAAGGCTGTATTATTGTCTTAGGCAGTTTAGAATAGTTCTGGGTAGTAGATCTGGGTATTGATTCGAGGCTTTGTCCTACAGAATATTGTAAGGGAATGCCCATGTGGCTTTGCATATTGTAATTCTGAAATTTTGTTATTCCACATTTGTGGAGATAATAAGAAGCCAATTTTCTGTTCTTGCATATTACTGTTGTTGTTTCTCTATTTCTGTTATGTGTTTGTGGTATTAAGGGGAGCACCCTTCATCAGATGTCCACAAAGGCTTATCCAAAAAATTCTTGATATCAACAAGAACTTGATCTCCTATATCATCCTCTTGTAATCCTGCATCTTAATTTCACCATCCCTTTCTTTCTTGAATCAATTGTGTCTCCACTTGAAGGATACTTGGTGAAAATGAAGGCAAAAGAGAGTGCTTACATAGAAATTTCAAGGTGAGGCTCCTCTGGTAATGTAAGGGCCCATAATTCAAATTTCACCTTGAATTATGGTCCAATCACAATAACTAGCTAGGGAGGGAAAAGAAATTAATGAAATTCAAATTAAAACCCTCCCACATTTGGATCTGGAAGCTCGACATTGATATCGGGGCCCTTTGGGACCAAAATTTGAAAAGCGGGATCAAATCCTGGTAGAGGTCAAGGAAAACTTGACTTTGACCTATGTCAAAGTTGACCTCAACCTTAGTCTAGGTCAAACTTGACCTTGACCTTGACCTAGGGGTCTAGATCTAGCCAGAGTTGAAGACAGGTCTCTGGGATGCCCAGAGACCTAGAAATGATGACAGAGCAGGGTAGAGTGCCAAGGAGAGGCATATAGTCCTATGATGAATATGATGAAGGCTAGGAGGACCTATACCAAGATCCTACCTAGAAAATAGAGCCACAAAGAAGGTAAATCAAGGAGAATCCTTGGGATATAAACCCTAATTTAACCTAGAATGAAGGAATCAAGTGCAAATGTATCCTAAATGCAAGTCTATCATGAAAATAGAATAAAAGAGGGTCCTAAACCTATCAAGATGGAGGTTCTTCCATTTTGAGATGATACAATTCATTAGCATGAAAAGGAAATCAAACACCAAAAACACATTAGGGCATCTGATTCCACAGAAGATAGGGGGTAAGCTTGTCGGGTTCACCAAAATCTGTAAGGTGAAAATGGATCCACACTCTATACAAAGGAGAGGAAGAATACTAAGATTTATCCTCCAATGAGACCTGATTAACATAAAGGTAAGTATCAATTCATGATCTATACAAAGGAAATAAATGGCTTGGGTTAACTTCTCCCTCACCTCTAAAAAGAGATGTTTTAGGGAAATGTAATTGAGAATATTTGAACAGTAAATCTAAAAGACTAATATTGAAATGAAGATATAAAAATTAATTACCTCTGAATAAAGAATCTATTGAAAACCTTGTCAAATGGTCTTAGAAACTATTGATTTTCACATTCCTAAACTGAAACTATGAGATCTACAAAACCTAGAAATCATTTAGTTTTGGGGTCTAGGTAAACCTTGACCCAAATGCAAGTTGACCTTGACCCCTTTATGTCAACTTTGACATACACTGCTCTGACAAAAATTATGTTCATAGATCCCAAAAATTTTCTGGAAAGGGTATCCAAATCTTCTCTATAATTTGCTATTCTGCACCTGCTCTTTCATAAAAAAAGGTTTTGTTTGTTTGGATGAGGGGTTTGCTTAGTCAAACCCTAGTTTTGGAATTAACCTTCAAGTAGAATTTAAATTGGAGTAATAAACAAGGTAAATAAAATAATTCAGCTTGCTTATGTTGAAACCCTTGAGAAGAATTTGAATCCTTGAATCCATAAGGATGAAATGCTTGAAGTTGTTTGAACCTTTTCAAAAAGTATGAAGTTGATCTACCATGCTAATTCATGGCTCCATGGAAGTAAATGTCCTCATGTACATGAATTGAGAATTCAAGATGAAGAATGTAGAAGTCTTGAATGCTTGAGAGATCTTGAGAATTGCTTGATAACTTGTGGATAATAATGGATTGCTTTCATCCCTTTTTTTCTTCTTCTTCTCCTTACTAGAATGAGAAAGGAAAGCCCTTCTTTTATAGTGATCTTGGGCACCATCTCTTAGAGAGGCCCACATAGAAAACAATAATTAAAGGTCCATGGCACAAAAATATAGAAGGGGGCCACCCTTAAGGTAGAAATAAAAATAATTATTTAAGAGCCTTTTTGCAAAATTTGAGGTAAGGCTAACCCCAAAGTTAATTTGAGCATTAGGCATAAAACTCAAGAAAGGATAATCTCAAATAATAAATTAGGAATACTACATAGAGCTCGAGAAAGGTCTACCTCAAATATTAATTTGAGAATTTGACACTTAACTCAATAAATAGTGGCCCCAAAGAGAAAAAAGATAAAATTTTGATGAAACCATGAAATTGGGGCCTAACCCCAAGGACCCTAGACCCTAGGCCCAAGACCTTGGGAAATGTGCCCAAGTCTCATAAATAGAGAGAAAAGGTAGAAAAGAGGGATAGAATAGGCACATAAGCACATGAAACCCCACAAGAGCATGAAAGTGTCTGAATCAAGATCAAAACAACCTACTAGGGAGGGCTAAAAGGTCTCAACATGAAGTGCATCCATTTAAAGACAATACATTTAGCCCCCACTTTAGAAAGAGTATGGGCTCAATGCAGACTCTTGGTAAAGTAGAACAAGAGTAGAAGAAAGAAAGCCCTATTATGATTGAGGATACAAGGAATCCATCAAGCCCCCAAGGAACTTGATTCCTTGTTAGATCCCAAAAGCATAATAGGAGAGAGAAAAGAAGAGAGAGGAATGGCTAGCTCACCTAGTAAGATGTGTGTATCTCACTATGAACCAATAAAAGGATAGGATGGCCCACCAAGAAAGCACTTGATAGTCACCCCATAAAGTTGTGCACCTTTTGGGAGCTTTGTGAATGTATGTAGTGCATCTTCTAATAGCTTTTATGAAGTACCCATGGATCTATATCCTCATATCACCATAGAATACATTTGTAAAATGTGCATCTCTTCAGGATTTAGCAACTTATGTGTGTTACCTTCCGAGGATTTAGCATGTTGCAAAACAAAAAGTTAGAACAAAACTACATAATATAGAATGAGGGAGGCCATATATATGCCCCACTCCTTAAAATGGAAAAATAAATACTATTTTGACATGTTAAGGAAAGAAAAGAACAAGGATAAAGTCTTCTTCAACATCAAGACAATAGCCTGAGGGATAGAACACTATTCAGTTTCCAAGGTGAGAGATTTATCAACCATGGAAACCCAACGTCAAAAAAAAAAATAGGTTATGATCAAGAACATAGATCTTCAATGAAAATTAAAATTCTCATGTATGATTGGATATCACATAATAGATAGATACTACTTAACCAAGGGAAAAGTGGATCCTAGAAAGACAAAAAAGAAGGAAATGGCATCCTTGCCTCGAAATCATAGGAACAAGCCTGGAAGGGGACTTATTATATCACTCACAACATTATAGAAGAAAATGAGCCCCCAAGGATTAGGCTAACATTGTTTACATAATGTAGAGCTCCATAATAGGAACATAAATGTTATTTAGAGAAAATACGATTGAAATACAACTCATTGCCACATGATATATAAATAACCTTACTATCAATGAGTTTCCTAATCTTATAATGTAAAGATTGACATTCATTAGTAGAGCGATTATGAAATCTATGATATAAACAAAATAGAAGAGTCTTTAAGTGTGGACTACATTTCTTTTTGCATTTAGGTCTAGTAATCATCTTAGCATGAAGGAGTTTAGGAAAAAGAACTTCTTGGTAAAATTCCTTCATAGGTTCATCATGTTTTGAAGGGTTATTTGAGATGTTGTTAACATTGATTTTTTGTTGAGGATTAAATCCCAATCCATTAGAATGCACATGCCCCCCATTCTGTAAGGGCATTTCAATTCCCCGTTTATGCTTACCACATCCTTAACCATTGAATCTTTGTTTAACTAGGAAATGATAACTAGGACCATAACGAGAAGCCATATTGAAAGGAGTTGATGGAGGTTTAGTTGTCACTATGTCATCATTAGTAGGTCTAATAGATTCATAGTGGGTAGAAGAAGAGAAAAAGCTATTACAAAGGGCATTAAATGTATAAGAAAAATCTCATTGTTCAAACTCTCTTTGTTCCTTCATAAAATCATGATCAGAAAACTTATACTCTCTAATAGAGGTAGGATTAAAATCCAAGGTTCCAAAATCATTTCTAGGAAGATTATTAGAGGAAGAAGGATTACTATTAGGATTAAGAGTAGTGTGGGTTTGAATATTCAAACAAGGATTTGGTGCATCATCTGCATGAAGTGTATAGATCATGTTGTTGTGGATAAATGTGACTCTACGGTGAAGGGTGGAAGGAACAACATGAATCTCATGCAACCAAGGTCTACCCAAAAGGAGGTTATAATTAAGAGCTCAAGGTATTACATGAAAAGGAGTATTCAAGATGACCAGAACTACTTTGATAGGTAAGGTAATGATTCCTAAAGTGTTCTTATCAAAGTTATCAAAGCCACATATAGGAACATTGTCAGGTTGAATAGTTGAAAGATCATTTTTAATCACTTTGAGAATGTCCATGATACAAAAATTAAGCCCATATCCATTATCAATCAAGGTACTATGAATGATACTCTTATTTATAGTAACAACAACCACAAGAGCATCATATTGATTTTGAACTTCTATAGAAGGTAAATCCTTTTGAGTAAATACAATGTCAAGTGGAATTGGGATAGCATTCATGCACTGTAAGAAGGCATTGATATTCTCTTGATTAGGAGTTGGAGTGGGAAGAGTTGATGTAGGAGTATCTTGGGTCCTTAGCAATATTGTATCACCAAAAACATTTATGTTTCTGTACCTATTTTTTGTTTGTTTTGTAGCCATTGATGTAGTTAATTTCAGGCTTTGGGAGGGTAATGCAGTGTTGAGGACCTATTCTTGAGAATTATCCTAAGAGTGCACATCTTAATTCATTTGGATCTAGGAGTTATCTTCATTTTCCTTGGCTATCGATTTTTGCCAGTTTCCCATGAAACATGGTATGTTTCACCTTGCATGATTCCCTATGGGGAAATTGGATCTTGTAATGTTTGGGATATGTTTTTGGATCATGTGTGGACCTAAATGTGGCTTTGCATCATGTTTTTTTATTTATTTCTTTATTTTTGGTTTCTCTCTTTAGCTTAGACCTATAATGTTATTAAATGTGTGATTGGCCGACTTGTGGTTTAGTTGGCTATACATTGGGAGCTTAGGTTGATATAGGGGAATGGAAAGGGGGAAGTGCAAAGAGATAGATTGGAAGGTAGAAGAAGATATGATGATAGTTGCGTCTCTTTTTTGATGATCTCTTTGTATAAGGATGAAACTTGGAAGGCCTCACAGTCAAGAATGTTGATGAATTCATAATAATTGAACCAGTGTGGTTGTCAGTTGCTTGCCTATATCTATTGTGTTCATGGTGTTTTCTTGTGAATATTTCATTGCTTCCACATGTGTGACTATGAGGAGGGAATGTTAGTAGGCTTAAGTGGTCTCAATTAACCCTGATTCTACTTATCTCATCCTTACCTTACGTCAGGTGGTATTGGAGCCTGAAGATTCTAAGTGTGTGGACAGATCACCGAAGGTGAGGCCATTTGCACCAGGGCCTTAGATTTAAGATGAGGAGAGCTCATGAGATCTTAGAGGAAGAAACTGGTGGGCAAATCAAGAATGATGATTTTAGGGCTTTGCAGAAACAAGTGCAAGATGTACAAGAGGAATTCAAAAAGAAGACTACATTGAAACAAGATAGCAATGATGAGTTTGAGGAAGAAGATCATTTTGAATAAGCTATAGAAGAATCCAATGATCCATAAGAGAGTAGAATCCTAAAGGCTGTCTCTAAAATTGGGAAAAGACCTAAGATAAAAGTTTCTACATTTGTTGGAAGAGTTGATTGATTGAAGGGTCATGCAAATATTTGATGGAGAGAAGTTTAATTGGAAATAAGTAGGAGAGGGAAATAAAATATCACTAGATGGAACCAAATGGTTAACGAATTGAAAAAGAAATTCATTCCAGTGGATTATGAGTTGGAGATGTTTAAGAATATGCAAGCCTTGAAGCAGACCAAAAAATCAGTGTAGGAGTATACTGAGGAATTTTAAAGAATCTTGATTAGGCCTGGTCATTCTAAAGCTAATAAAGAGAAGTTTGCTAGGTATGTTTATGGCTTAAGACCTAGTATTCAAGAAGAGTTACTTACTATTTGAATGACAACTATAGGAGATGCTTATCAGATGGCATTAAAGATTTAGGAAAAGTTGAACAAGAGATTTGAAGGGAGGCAAAATAATAGGAACCAAGGTGGTAAGACTGGTGAAACAATTATTGGAGGTAATGTGGTCAAGAATCCTAAATTGATTGATGAAGGATCTAGTAGTAGTCAAACCGCTAATAACTACCATAATGGATAGAGAGGGAGATGGAGAAATGAGTTCACAGGTACTTTTTTTTAGTGTGGTGAGAAGGGTCATAAAAATTTTCAATTTCCTATAAAAATACTTACACTAATTGTCGAGGAAGACATTGAGAATGCTGCAGGAAAAGGTGAATTTATTATCACTAGGAGGTTGGCTGCATGTGTTAAGGAACTAGTGCAAAGAATAAATTTGTTCATAACTAGATGTAAGTGCAAAAATAAAGTATAATGTTATATTTGATGGTGGTAGTTATGAAAACTTTGTTTGGGAAGAGATGGTTAGTAAGTTGAATTTGGATAGGAAGAAACAACTTAACCCTTATCAGATTAGTTGGATACAAGATGTGTCTAAGGTTAGGATTAAAGAACAATGTTTGGTTAATTTTAAGATTGGATCTTATCATGATGAAATATTATGTGATGTATTGCCTATGGATTCTTGTCATTTTTTTCTCGGGAGACCTTCACAATTTGATAGACATGTTATGATTGTTGGTCATGAAAATATATATGTGGTAATGCATAGTGGATCTAGGCATAAGTTGTTAACTTTGTAGGAAGAAGGGGCTAAGAGATGTGGAGTTATCAAGTGTTGTCCCTCTGATAGTGAAAAACATCAAGAATATAGAGTTGATGAACCTATTCCTATGGATGAAAGGAAGCTGAGTTTAAAAGAAAAAGAGCATGACATAGTTGAGGAATTTATAGAGATTAAGAGTTAGATGGAATTTCTGACAAAGATAGTGAAACAAATGATTACACTAGTGATACAAAGGAATGTAGATGATGTCGAGATGATTAGTAAGTCTTGAGGAACTATGATTCAATGAAGTACTAGTGTAATCGATAGTGGAGAGGATGGTTAGAGTAAGTTTCTATTAGTTGCAGATAGGAAAGATGAGAAAAGTTCAAGGCAAGATAATTTGTTGAGTCTGACAATAGATAAAGTGAAGACAAAATGGAATGAAGGAACATGGGAGATATAGGTTAAGAATAGATATGGCATACCTATTCTAATTCCATTATCACATTCATGATAACTTTTTATTTACCTTGGGTGTCTGAAGTAGGAGCATCTTGGGTCTTGAGCAATCTTGCATCCCCAAAAACATTTATGTTTCTGTACCTATATGTTGTTTAGTTTTTAGCCATTGTTGTAGTTAATTTTTGGCTTTGAGAAGTTAATGAGGTGTTGAGGACCTATTATTGAGCATTATTCTAATAGTGCATATCTTAATTCATTTGGATCTGGGTGTTATCTTCATTTTCCTTAGGTATCAATTTTTGCCAGTTTCGCATGAAACATGGAGTGTTTTTCCCTGTGCGGTTCCATGTGGGGAAATTGGATCTTGCAAAGTTTGGGATATGTTATTGGATCATGTGTGGACCTAAATGTGGCTTTGTATCATGTTTTGTTATTTCTTTCCTTAGTTTTGGTTTCTCTCCTTAGGTTGGACCTATAAAGTAATTAAATGTTTGACTGCTCGACTTGTGGCTAAGCTGGCTATATATTGGGAGCTTGGGTTGATCTAGGGGCATGGAAAGGGGGAAGTGAAAAGAGATAGATTGGAAGGTAGAAGAAGATATGATGAGAGATGAGAATTTATTTTGATAATCTCTTTATATAAGGCCAAAACCCAAAAGACCTCACAACTGGGCATGTTGATGAATTCATAATAATTTCACCACTATGGTTGTTACTTGCCTTCCTATATCTATTATTTTCATGGTGTTTTTTTGTGAGTATTTCATTGCTTCTGCATGTGTGACTCTGAGTAGGGCATGTTAGTAGGCCTAAGTGGTCTCAATTAACCCTGATTCTGCTTGCCCCGTCCCTATCTTGCATCAAGAGTTTATAGAACTTTTTACGAGTCTCCATGGTAGGTAGGTGAAGTCTGAAGAATCTCCCATGAAGAATTATTAGCAGGGGTATTGCGCAATTGGTTTATTGAATCATACTCCTTGCTAGGAAGATGGGGTGGAGGAGGAAGAATGGATTGAGAAGGTGGTAAAGAAGTAGAAACCACTGGATTAGGTTGAGGGTTGTTCCTTGTACGATAGGTGTGAGCTATCAAATCTTGATCACTGAAAGACTCTAAAGACTCCATAGGTTTAACTTTGATAGTAATTCAAGGACAACCTTTGATCACTACAACATTTGGGGTCAAATTTTGATGCCAATTTCGATGGTAGTACCATTTGTGTGTGTTTTTTGTGTTTTTTTTGCAAGTGCCCCCGATGGTGTCATAATACAGATAGTGATGTCATAATTTCAACACTAGCATGATTATAAACAAAAAAAGGAAAAAGAAATGCTCATTCATAATTTTTGTGAGTTGCAAAGAGGCATTGTGCACGTGCAAAGAGGGAAGAGGGCACTAGACTTAATTTTCTTGCGACCTGCAAAGAGGGCACCATGCGCAAAGAGGGAAGCGGGTAGTGGACTTTTTCTTCATTCGCAATGAGGCACCATGCACAAAGACACTGACACTGGACTTTTTCTTGTGTGCATGAACTTGGCCCTAACCCTACACAAATTTGAGGTAGGCTCGAACTAGACTTTTGATTACATGCGCGAACTTGGCCATGTCTTTTTTGTTGCTTGGTTTTATTGCAATTTATCATGACTAAGGCAAGCCAATATACAATACAACACTTATCCCCTTTTTTTGTATGAGTGGGTTCTAGATCTAATGGCCAAAATTTGTAGAGTTGTAAAGAGAAAATTCAAACTTACAATTGTAGATTTCAAACAGGCAAAAATTCCTAGTCTAAGGAGAGTCGCTCCATCAACCAACATCTTTTCATTGAGTTTTTGGGAGATAAATTTATAGACCATCTTGATCCATGATCCCTAGTTTTATATTAACAAAGACTCCTTCAAGTCTAGGGATGCTAGCTCCCCTGACCAACACTTTAATTAAAACCCATATTTTTGCAACATGTTCCTTTTTGCATGCATGTCATTTTTAGATCTGAGTTCATACTTTGCATTCCAGTTGTATAAATCTATTTTTATGCTAATTCTTGTCAATGTTCTAACAATTTACCTATTTCTTGCATCATTTCTTGTCTTCATCATATCCATTCATAACAAGTAAAAAAAGAGATCAATCAACTAGTAGTGTCCAAATATCTTAAGGGATTGAAGTTGGTCCTATTTGATTGTTGTCCAATGAATGAAGGAGTTGGAAATGAGTCCTAGTCTACATGTTTAGAGTAGTGAAAATAAAAATATCATCCTTCTGATATTGATGAACCTAACACTACTTATATTTTTCACAATTATGATTGGGAGTTTTTATATTTTATTTTCAATATGGTTCTTACACAATCTAATTAGTTTGTAATTTCACATATGATTACATTGTGCATTAGCTACATCTATCAAAATCACATGTTGAAAGGCATCTTATTACACTTCATGTTGCTTACATTGACTAATTACATTTTAATGTATAGCATAATGAGGATTTCAAAGATGTTTCTAATGTTTACTTCATTTCTAAAGGATATCATGTTGTTATATGATGTTATTTCTAAATATGTTTATAGAATCTTTTGATTTCATAAAAGACCTAATGGATTTTCATGTGGTACCTTTGATAATCCTTTGATGAATGATGATGAGATGAATAATGCTTGTATGACTCCTAGAGTATCTCTTATTCATGAGGACATAGTTAATATGTATATCAATGATCTCTATAATTGATTGTCCTTCATGAGGATTTTACCCTTGCTTGGAGGTGTGTATCCTTTAGTAGGATCTCTTCCTTTCTTGATAGTGTGTGTATTTATATATGAGCTCTCTAGGGTGTTCAAAGTGTGAGAAAATTCACTAATAATCCAACTTCTATAAATAGGGATGGTGTACTGGATTCTTGATGCCCTTTCCTTTTTTAGCATTAAATATGTCATCTTTACCAAAAATATCTTTTTTTTGTACGTAGATATCTTTAGGTAGGGATCTCTTCCTCCCCATTTTGACAGTCATGTATTCTTCATAAGAATCCCTTTAAATGATATATCTTTTTTACAACCACCCCTTCCTTACTTGAAAGTATCTTCTTCCTAGCTTGGAAATACATGCAATTTGTGGAAGATCTCTCCTTGGTGTCAAAGATGTTTTATCTTTTATGTGTATTTCTATCTTCCTTAATATATCAACATGGTAGTATGTTGACATCTTAAGGGGGGGATTTAAGGTATCCTCATTACTTATGCATGACAATACTACAACATCTATTTTGCAATCTCATAATAATTTTTTGCTTGGTGCACACTATAACACCCATTTTGTAGTATCCTATCAAATTTTTGTTTGGTGGACATTGGAACACCCATTTTGTAGTCACCTTTATGGATTACCTCAAATATAGGGATTATTTTGTAATCTTTGTGGTTGGTGCACATTGCAACACCCATTTTGTAGTTATTATTTTTGTAATCTTTGTGGTTGGTGCAATATGAACAAAGGCATAGAAAAAATATTTCATTAATAGGAAGAGACACTAGTTCGAAGCTAGGGTATCCATTTATTATTTGTTTTCTCACTTCTTGGGGCCCGTGATTTTTGTTATGGGCATACATGATGTAAATTTGGTCACTATTTTGTTCAGCTATATATTATAAACAAATACAATAATAATTATTTTTGTTTCTTCCTTTTCCATGTAAAGTAGATAATTTTAGAATTTCATATGATTCTAGTGATGTTCCAAAGGCTTTGTACTCCTAAAATATTGAGTTATAAGGTTATTGTCCTTCTCTATAATTCATTCCAAGAATTCACCTAGGGAACTCCTAAATATACTTTTAGAGTTGCTATAAAGAACTAACTAATTGGAGATGAAAAATAACATATTCATTTCATGCATATGTGGTAAAAATTCATGAGATACTAAAGAGGACCTACTATTTTTTAGAAAAATCTTCATTTTTTACCCCACAAAAAACTAAGTAATAACTACTTCACCCTTAATTTGTTTAACAATGCACCATATTAGATAAAATAGGTTCTATCACACATGGCACAGACTCTCTTCAAAGTTACAATACATTGCATGCGTAGTAAAAAACTCATGAGATTATAAACAAGACCTCACTCTTAATCCACCAAATATTCCTTGTACCACACAAAAAAGTGTGTGATAACTATGTCTACTCCAACCTTAATTGTTTAAGAATTCATCATATGAGATAAAGTATGTTTAAGAATTGTTGGGAATGGTCCTTTGGCGTGTATTAAATAGAATATAATTTTTAGCATATTATTATCATTATATTTCTTTGTTGTAAACATGCCATTGGTTCAGTTTTGTAAATTTTTTTCATGTTAAATGCATTTAAAATAAAGGTCTAATTATGTAGACTACTAGCACGAAGGAAGATTTGACCTAGCATTCTGCAAAATTAGACCTCTATCTGTAGTTTTGTTTAATTCTGTAGATTGCTAGGTGAAATCTTCCTTTGTGCTATCAGTCTATAGAATTAGACTTTAATTTTAAATGCATTTAGCACAATTTTTTTTTAGAAAACTGAACCAATGGCATGTTGACAACAATTATCATAACTCACAAGAAAAATTCAAGTGCCCTCTTCCCTCTTCGCAAATAGTGCCCTCTTCAAAGAGAGTCTGTGGCATGTGTGATAGAACCTACTTTACACAATATGGTGCATTGTTAAACAAATTAAGGGTGGATTAGTTATTACTTAGTTTTGTGTGGGGGAAAATGAAGATTTGTTTGACAAATACATGCCATTGGTTCAATTTTGTAAATTTTTTTAGAAAACAAAAAAAAAGAAAGATGAACACTCATTTGTAATTTTTGTGAGCTGTGAAGAGGGTACCATGTGTAAAGAGGGAAGAGGGCACTAGACTTTTTCTTGTGAGCTTGCGAATAGTGTAGAGGGCATCCATTTCATAGAGGTTGTGAGTGTTTTATTCATTTTTTTATTAGTAATTGGCAGATTAAATGTAGATAACACCTTTATCATTTTAGCATGTTTAATGCATAGTAATTACAAATTGATTCTTATCCACTTTGTTATAAGATGGAATTCTTGGAATGAATTACAAAGAAGGATAATAACCTTATAACTCAAAATTTTAGAAGTGCAAGGCCTTTCGATCATCACTAGATTCATATAAAATTCTAAAATTATTAGATTAAGATAAGTAATTAGATGAAACAAAGAGTGCATCTTATAATAATGTAGATAATAATTAATTTTTAATTACTATGGATTAAACATGCTAAACTGATAAAGGTGTTATCTGCATTTAATTTGCCAAGTACTAATAGATTAAGCATATTATTACTATGCTTAATGTTTCATTTAAAAGAATTTAACACAAAAAAAAATTACAAAATTGAACCAATGGCATGTTTACAACAAAGCTCTAATAGAACTCCCAACAATTCTTAAACATACTTTATCTGATATGATGAATTCTTAAACAATTAAGGTTGGAGTAGACATATTTATCACATAGTTTTTTGTGTGGTACCAGGAAGATTTGGCTAGGTCAAATCTTCCTTCATGCTAGTAGTCTACATAATTAGAACTTTATTAAGAATTTATCATATTAGATAAAGTATGTTTAAGAATTGTTAGGACTGGTCCTTTAGCGTGTATTAAATAGAATAGAATTTTCAGCATATTATTATCATTCTATTTATTTGTTGTAAACATGTCATTGGTTCAGTTTTGTATTTTTTTTTGTGTTAAATGCATTTAAAATAAAGGTCTAATTCTGTAGACTACTTGCATGAAGGAAGATTTGACCTAGCCAAATAAAGGTCTAATTTTGTAGACTATTGGTCAGACAAATCTTTATTGTCTTTTGATTGTCTTCTTTATATACTAGCATTTAAATGGAATATTAAGCATAGTAATAATATGCTTAATATATTAGTAGTAATATGCATAATCTATTAGTAATTATCTGTATTTAATCTGCCAATTACTAATAGTTTTGTACTACACATGCAACGTATTGTCGGTTTGAAGATAGTGTGTACCATGTGTGACGGTTAAGTAATGGAAAAGTGATGATGATTTAATTGAAGAACTACTAGTCCCTTGAAATGTTAAAAAAAAATTTCTCAAAAGATGCACTCTCATGGAATATGATTACTTTAGGTTATGCAAAAAATGAATCTATCTTCTATTACTATGCTCTTATCCTATGCTAAAATGGGAGATTTATGACACGGTATAGATATCCATCAAGGCATAAATAAAATTTAACTTTTCTCTAATGTTGTAGTTGCAAGTAATGAATTTTAAATTTTATTTTCATATTCATAGAAGATTTCAGTATAGTTGCTTTCAATACAGACAATTTGTGGTTTTCAAAAAAATTTATGTGCCAATTTTCTTAGGCAAGGCATTTTTGCATAGGTTTCTTATTAAGTTTGAACTACAAATTAGCTCATGTGCTTGGTCATCCTTTATCATATATTCAATTAAAGGCACTCAAAATCAGAAAAACACTCATTTGCAATTTTCGTGATCTATGAAGCGGGCACCGTGCACAAAGAGGGAAGAGGGCACTAGACTTTTTCTTTCGAGTTATGATAATTGTTGTAAACATGCCATTGGTTTAGTTTTTGTAATTTTTTTTTTGTTCAATACATTTAAAATAAACTTCTATTTCTATAGACTGCTAGCACGAAGGAAGATTTGACCTAGCAAAATAAAGGTCTATTTCTGTAGACTATTGATCAGACAAATATTCATTGTTTTCTGATTGTCTTCTTTATATACTAGCATGTATTAATTGGCTGACAAATAAAGAAGCATTTAGACAATCATAAGACAATGAAGATAATTTAAAATGCATTTAACACAATTTTTTTTTATAAAAATGACCCAATGGCATATTTACAACAAAGAAATAGAATGATAATAATATGCTAAAAATTGTATTATGTTTAATGCATGCAAAAGGACTAGTCCCAATAATTCTAAAACATACTTTATCAGATATGATGAATTCTTAAACAATTAAGGTTGGAGTAGACATAGTTATCACATGGTTTTTTGTGTGGTACAAGGAAGATTTGGCTTATTAAGAGTGAGGTCTTCTTTAGGATCTCATGAGTTTTTTACTACACATCCAACATATTGTGAGTTTGAAGAGAGTCTATGCCATGTGTGATGGTTAAGTAATGGGCAAGTTATGATGATTTAATTGTAGAACTATTGGTCCCTTGAAACATTCAAAAAAAATTCTCAAAAGATGCACTCTGATGGAATATGATGACTTCAGGTTATGAACAAAATGGATCTATCTTCTATCACTATGCTCTTATCCTATGTCAAAATGGGGGATGTATGACATAGTATAGATATCCATGAAGGCAAATAAAAAATTCAACTTTTCTCTGATGTTCTAGTTGCAAGTAATTAATTTTAAATTTTATTTTCTTATTCATAGAAGCTTACAATATAGTTTCTTTTAATGTAGACAATTTGTGGTTTTCAAAAAAAGTTATGTGCAATTTTCTTAGGAAAGGAATTTGTGGATAGGTTTCTTATTAAGTTTGGACTACAAATTAGCTCATGTGCATAGTCATCCTTTATTATATTCAATTAAAGGCAATCAAAATCAGTGAAAATTACTCTTCATCTATGTATGATTTGTAACAAAAGTTTATGCTAAGTTGTAGAGTATTTAAGTTACCACAAACATCATGACTACTACTTGTTGCCAGTGGGTCCCTGCTCATTCTATTTTTTGATTGAGTGATCAAATTTGGGGTAGAATTAGTGTGAGCAGAGAGAAAGAGAGAAAAAATGGTGCAGTATAATTTCACTTAGCTCAAATAGGTGGGGCAACATATGGAAAGGTTACATCATCTATTGATCCAAATACGTTAGATTTTATTAATAAGATTACTAGGGTAGATGTGGTGTTGGCATTAAGCAGAATTGCCACTAGTGACAACACTTATTTGCATTCTGGATACAAACCGAGCAGACAGTGCAAACTGAGCAGACAGTGCAAACTGAGCAGACAGTGCAAACTGAGCAGAGAGTGCAAACTGAGCAGAGAGTGCAAACTGAGCAGACAGTGCAAACTGAGCAGATAGTGCAAACCGAGCAGACAGTACAAACCGAGCAGACAGTGCAAACCGAGCAGAGAGTGCAAACCGAGTAGATAGTGGAAACCGAGCAAGTTAGTACAAACCGATCAGGACAATGTAAACCGAGTAACATCATGTCTACCGAGTCACCAGTATTTACCGAGTTCAAAACCTACCGAGTGATCAGTATGAACCGTGCCTTCACTTCTACCGAGTGCATGACGATGCCGAGTAATGCAGTGGACGACGAGTATCAGAAAGTCATCGAGTCAGTTTGAAGGAACCGTGTAACCATACTTGGGCCGACTTAGTAGCACTTATGTTTATTTGTCAAGCCGACTGTGTAATTGTAATTGTAATTAATTGTTTAAGACTTGTATATAAACAATGTTGTAAAAATAAAAAGATGTAATGAAATGTATGAAGTAGAATATATGTGAAAGAAAAAGAAAGACAGAGATAAGCGAATTACAGAAGGCTTCAGAAGTATAAGGTATAGCAAAGACAAATTCATCATAGAAGGTGATCAGTACATCAGCGAATCTCAATCAGCAATCCAGTTGCAAAGCAGAGATCTACTGTTTCATTCTAACAGGTGAATCCGTACTAAATCCTTTAACCGGGTAGACTTAGCAGTCTTTGTAAAAATCTCTTTACCGAGTGCATACTTCATTGTATGTTTGTAAATCCTTTAACAGGGTGGATTTAGCAATCCTTATTGCTCCTAACAGGGAAGATCATCAGAAGTGATCAAATTGTAAGCCTTAACCGGCCAACTTTATTCTGTAGTATTAAAGCTTTGTGGGTTTCATCCCCACCCCAGTTTTACTTTCTTTTGGAAGGTTTCTAGGTAACCAAATCTATGTGTCATTATTGTGAATGCTTTTAAGTTTCATGCTTTCTGTATGCAAAGGTTAAAAAGTAAATTACATGTTAAAATTGTAAGAAAATTTGGAGTTACTGATTCACCCCTCCCCTCTCAGTAACTCGGTTAATTCCTGAATATTTCCAACAATTGGTATCAGAGCAACATTGGTTCTCAAGACAAAGCTTAACTAGCTTGAGCAAAGATCCAGGATAATGGAGGTATTCAAACTGAACAAGGTGATTGGAAATGAAAAGCTAGATCTGGAAATGGCCATAGCTAAACTCAAAGAAGCAAAAGAACATCTTTCCCAATCCCTAAGAAGAAGGAAGGAACTTGCAAATCAGATGAATGATCAAAATTACATTGAAGAAAAGATTGAAGATCTTCTTCCCTCAATTAACTCAGATGAAGCAAACAATGCTATCAAAGAACTCCTAGAAAAGAATGGGTCTCTGCAGGAAGAAGTGAGAAAATTGAAAAGAGAACAAGAACTACACTCTACAAGATTCTGTGAAATCTTGGAACAAAGAAACAAGTTGAAAGATGAATTAGATGGAAGAAACATTGAAGTCCAAAACAAAACCCTTCAGCTAGAAAATCTAATTGATCAGATCCCTCATACAAATGAAGAAATTCTAAATCTAAGATCAGAAATAGAAAACACAAGAGAAGAACTAAGATTTGAAAAGGAAATCAATCTAAGATTGGTGGATGACCTAAACGCTGAAAAAAAATCAATGAAGGAATGCTGAAAAGTCAAGAAGACTTGAATCAGCTGTATGAACGAAATCTTCATAGGCAAAAAGGAAAAGCAGGACTTGGATACAAAGAAGAAGGCGAATCCTCTAAGCAAGGTACTCAAAGAAATCAAAAACCTACTTGTAATCATTGTGGTAAAATAGGACATACTTCAAATAAATGTTGGAACAATGAAAAAGCAGAATTCAATGGAAAATGTTACAGCTGCAATCAACCTGGTCACAAAGCAAATGAATGCAGGGAAAAACCTAGATTCAGAGGTAATTGTCACAAGTGCAACAAACAAGGTCACAAGGCATCCGAGTGCAGATCCAAGACATTTAATCCAGCAGAACAAATTGTGAAAGCAATGTTTGGATGGGACTACAACACCTGGTGTAGATGTCATTACTGTGGAGAATATGGACACATTGGCATGAATTGCATAAAACATCATCTAAGGAAAAGAGATACTACCGTAAGATGTTTCAAATGCACTAAACTCGGTCACATAGCCAGAAACTGCATGAATGCTAGTGAAATTGAAGAAGGAAAGAAGAATGAAGCAACTAAGGTCAGGAAACAGGTAAGACAAAAATGGATTCCTAAAGCTACCGAGCAATCCAGTCCAAGTAATGGAATGGATGGCTCTACCGACTCAAACTAAATTTCCAAGAAAGCACTGGAACTGTATTCTAATAGACCAATCTCAAGCAGTTCCAGAACCGAAATTAAAAGAAAGTCTAAATCAGCATGCAAGATGCAGTGAGATCACAGGGAGGTCGGTATCAGTCTTCACCGAGCAAGGTCGGTACCTGTCTTTACTGAGCAAGGTCGGAGGATTATAAATTCTCAAGTTCACCGAGTTGCGAAGTCTTTTCCGAGCAATTAATTCTTAGTGGGTGACAGTCTGTCAGAATTCCTACCCTAATTTGAAATGAGCATTAATGACAGAATTGTAAACAAAAAGCAATTAATCGAACTCATTCTTCACCGTGAATCTTTAGCACTTTGAGAGCAAAAAATTTCAAGAGCAACCCGGCGATTTAATACTTTTGCGAAAGGAATTTTCTGTGAGCTACCATGGCATCATCCAGCACTTCAGCGAAGAAAGGATCTGATATGTTAGTCCAAGGGGAGTGGAAAGCACCAGATTTTAAGATCGTGCCCGCAATTGCAGCAGCCCTAGATCCGAACGGAGCTCAATCTCAGATTCCTCCTAAGGTACTTCTTATTAACGATATCCACAATCATTTTAACTATTCAATTCATGAAATGGGAAACCTAGAACTAGACATTGTGCGTGAGGAACTATGTGTGGATGGTATTTTGAAACCCGAGCACAAACATCTGGAAGATAAGGGTTTAGTTCACATTGCACATCTTCCTTGAAACTTTTGAGATAAATGGGTTAGGTACATTCTCAGCCGAGTACATGATGGCAAGATTTGGCTTGAGCAACCTATTGAGATCACAAAGAAAATGATTCAACAAGTCACCGGTCTTCCCGTGTTGAACAAAGCTAAAACTACCAAAACCCTAGGTCGGACGGAACTAGAGAAGAAAACCCTAGCCGAGTGGGATGGTAGAGGCATGAAAGTTAGCAGCATTACCGACGCTGAACTGAAGTTTGGTACACACATCATTGCCCACAAGATTTACAGTTCTAGTCGACAGAACATTGTCTCCTGTGAAGCTATTGACCTAGCATACAAAGTGGTCAAAAACAACTTGACATTTGACCTAGCAGACTTATTATTGAAACAGTTTAACAAGAACATGGAAAGCATCAAAACTTCCAAAAACAATCCATGTAAGTTTGGATCCTTGTTGGTCTGTTTATTCTTCTATGTTCAGAAATTCTTCCCTTCTAAAGGAAAAGTTGTATGGAGAAAAGATGTGCCAGTCCTCTATGAAATAAATGAATACATCTCAGAAATGGGTGAAAACTTTGAAAGCATCATGGATAATTATTTTGAGTCTTTCAGAGAGAAAATGAATGACAGATTCCGGATTCCACAGAAGTTGGTGGAAGATTACAAAGATGACATCTATTTTATGGTAGATTGTGATAATGTGTATATTCAAGCAGTTAAACCAAGAACTGTATATGTAAAACCTCTTCCTTATGAGGTAAATATTGATGAAACCAAGAATATCATTGAAGCTCTTCTAAATCAGCCTGTCAATCCCAAAGCTCCATATTTTGGAACATATGATGAAGCTAAGGTGAGAATTGAACTAAGCATAAAGCTTCCATAGGCGGTAAACAAAGGAAAGAAGAGGATAGCCAAAATGCAAATGATAACCGAGGACAAAGAAGAAATAGATGAAAAAGAAGAGGAAAAGGATGAGAAAACAGAGGAACCAGAACCTGCAAAGAAGAAAGGAAAAGTTTTCATCACTAAGGCACTTGTGCCTCCCACTGCTGTGTTTACAAGGAGAAATAAAAGAGGCAAGGCAGACAAGGCAGAAAAGGCAGATAAAGACATAGTATTCAAAAGGCCTCCTCTAAGCCTTCAAGAAAAGCTCAAACTCTTTAGAGATGGATCAGGATCTGGAGTAAGTAACATAAAATCCTTGAGATATGAAACCAGATCGGAAGCAGAACAGAAGGAAATAGAAGATGCTGTTGTTGAGAAGATGGGATAGTGGAAATACTCTCCTGAAGAAATTACCCCACAGGTTCCAGTAGTTCTATTGAATCCAATAAAAATGAGATGGAGCAATGCAAGGCAAACGGTGATAGACATATTTGATCAAAACCTGAGACAGTTGATGCCGAGCTTGAATAATGATGAAGTAAAGAAGGCATTAAAAGAAAATGAAAATAAGATGACATTGAAGTTCAATACTTGTTTGATTTTGATCAACAATATTGAATCGGTTGTGAAGGCTGCAAATGCCACATGGAAGAACATATACCACCTTCACCAACCGAGCATTGAAACTGTAATAATAAAAGATATTGAAGATGACAGTGATGAACAAGAAGAAGACACTGAGGTAGATGATACTGTGAGGATAGCAGCAGAAGTCATTGCATCCCTTCCTACCTCTCCAGTGAAAGTTTCTACATCCAGCATAGAGACACCTTCAAGCATGGTTGTGACAACTTCTACATTTGTCCAATCATCTCTAGCAACATCAGAGGCAGCTACCATTTCTTCTACCGAGCTGCAGTCTCCTGCACCATTAAGTTTTCCAGCAGTAAGTTTTCCAACTTTTGAATCCTCAAGTGTAAATATTTTAAGTTCTCCAGTAGAAAGTATACCAGTATCAATAGCCAGCCCTACTTTATCTACTGTCACTACTACCAAAGCATTAAGTACAGATAAGCCTAAGGCTCTACCGAGTATAAAATTTTTGGGTAAAAATGTAGTCGAGGATATAGACCTAGATGAAGAGATAGAGATTCCTACATTAGATTTTGCAAATCTCTCAGCAGACCAGATGCAGAATATAGGTGAGATCCTCCAAAGGAAAGAAAAACAAAAGAAGCTTAAAGAGGAGAGAGACAAGGAGTATCAAATCATCAAGGATGCTAAGGACATTTTTTCTGATGCATTAGGCATTAAAGTAGACTCCTCCCAGCATGTTTTGTTACAATTAGCAGAAGCAGTTGAGAAATACAATGAGGACTCATCCGGGACAAAAAAAGTTAGTTGAAAGAGCCGAGAAGAGATTCAACAATAAAGTGCTTGAGCACATTGCTCAGCACACAGCTATTAACCAAGTGGAATTGTCTTCAATTTTGTCTAACATATAATCTATCTATTCGAATGCTACCTCTCTTTTGGCCAGACTATGCAATATTGCCGAGTTCACAAAGGATGTCAAAGATAAAATGAATAAAATGGATGAGGATATGAAGATTAGCATACAGAAGCTGCAACTTGAACCAAGTTCAAGCTCTGCTCATCACATGAAAATTTCACACCTATCTAATATGCAGTCTGATCTACTGAAAGAAGACTCAAGGATCCGGTCCACACTGCTAGACATCCAACACATGATCCTTCCCATCATGAATACAATGTATAAGCACATTGAACATTCCAAAACATTGATTCATGACAATCAGTTCTCTATAGCAGATCACATGATTGAACTCTCTGCAGAAGTCCAAATTGCTATACAAACATGTAAGATCTTGCAAGAAAGTTGGGACAGAACCCTGGCACTAATAATGAAGGTACATTCTGATTTCTTATCAAATTTTGGATTCTCTCTGTAAATAACTTGTATATGCACCTTTGGCATTATCGTCAAAAAGGGGGAGATATGTATAGAAGGAGAGATATGTATACTGTATAGATTTGTATAAGAAACAGTTAGCACATTGAAAGGGGGAGACAATGTATAAAGCCCTATAACAAAGACAAATTTTGAAAAATCAAAATAAAACTCAGTATGATTCGTGTATATAAATTTTGGCCAATAAGTGTTTTTGTCACTAATGCCAAAGGGGGAGATTGTTAGCATTAAGCAGAATTGCCACTAGTGACAACACTTATTTGCATTCTGGATACAAACCGAGCAGACAGTGCAAACCGAGCAGACAGTGCAAACTGAGTAGACAGTGCAAACCGAGCAGACAGTGCAAACCGAGCAGACAGTGCAAACCGAGCAAGTTAGTACAAACCGATCAGGACAATGTAAACTGAGTAACATCATGTCTACCGAGTCACCAGTATTTACCGAGTTCAAAACCTACCGAGTGATCAGTATGAACCGTGCCTTCACTTCTACCGAGTGCATGACGATGCCGAGTAATGCAGTGGACGCGGAGTATCAGAAAGTCACCGAGTCAGTTTGAAGGAACCGTGTAACCATACTTGGGCCGACTTAGTAGCACTTATGTTTATTTGTCAAGCCGACTGTGTAATTGTAATTGTAATTAATTGTTTAAGACTTGTATATAAACAATGTTGTAAAAATAAAAAGATGTAATGAAATGTATGAAGTAGAATATATGTGAAAGAAAAAGAAAGACAGAGATAAGCGAATTACAGAAGGCTTCAGAAGTATAAGGTACAACAAAGACAAATTCATCACAGAAGGTGATCAGTACATCAGCGAATCTCAATCAGCAATCCAGTTGCAAAGCAGAGATCTACTGTTTCATTCTAACAGGTGAATCAGTACTAAATCCTTTAACCGGGTAGACTTAACAGTCTTTGTAAAAATCTCTTTACCGAGTGCATACTTCATTGTATGTTTGTAAATCCTTTAACAGGGTGGATTTAGCAATCCTTATTGCTCCTAACAGGGCAGATCATCAGAAGTGATCAAATTGTAAGCCTTAACCGGCCAACTTCATTCTGCAGTATTAAAGCTTTGTGGGTTTCATCCCCACCCCAGTTTTACTTTCTTTTGGAAGGTTTCTGGGTAACCAAATCTATGTGTCATTATTGTGAATTCTTTTAAGTTTCATGCTTTCTGTATGCAAAGGTTAAAAAGTAAATTACATGTTAAAATTGTAAGAAAATTTGGAGTTACTGATTCACCCCTCCCCTCTCAGTAACTTGGTTAATTCCTGAATATTTCCAACATGTGGATGTGAAACCTTATGCTTTTACTCCTAAGTCTCTATTTGTTGAGAATAATGATTATAAGTGCTTGAGGTATCAGGTTATTGATACCCTTGGTATTTTGGACCACCCCTTGGAGGACAGAAACACCATCGAGATGCTCAGTATTATTACTTTGGCTCATTTGAAGGTAGTTGTTTTGTTTTTCCTTGATGTTTCAGGGTCCTGTGGTTATAGTATTGCACAATAAAAATCTCTGTTTCACAAAATAAAAACTTTGTTTTCCAATAAGCCTCTTATTGTAGTTTGTAATAAGATTGATTTTCAACCACTAGAGACACTATTAGAGGAGTATGCAAAATTGGTTGTGGAGATGAGATCTGAGACTGGGAAAAATATGGGTTAGTTCTTTGGGAATTAGGAGGGTGGGCTGATGGCATGCTACTCTCTATGAATTCTTTGAAGGAAGAATGGGTGATTTCGGTGAAGAATGTGGTATGCGAGAGGTTTTTGAAGTAGAGAGTGGAAATAAAGATGAATTCAAAGAAGATCAATAGTTGTCTCAATAGGATTCATGTTGCAATGCCCAAGCTGTGAGATGGGAAAGAGAACCCCCCTGGTATTCCTCAAGCTATTTTGGATGCCAGGGTGCATGATACCTTGAAGGCCAAGAAGTTGGAGAAGGATATTGAGAATGAAAATGGTGGGGCTAGAGTTTACTCTATAAGCTTGAAGAAGTGGTATATTTTGGCAAATGAAGAGTGAAAAGAAGACGATATTCCTGAGATCATGGATGGACAGAATGTTGTATACTTTATTGATCTACATATCTTGCATAGGCTTGAAGAACTAGAGAGGGAAGAAGGGCTTAGGATGGCATCTCAAGGTAATGAGGATGATGAGATGGGGGAAGTGGAGTTAAATCCTGATGAAAAGGAAGCTTTGTCTGTAATTAGGAAGAAGAAGATTCTTATCATCAAACATAGATCAAAGAAGAGTACTGGAGAGAGAAGACCTATTTTACCAAGGAAGTTTGACAAGAACATGGAATATCACTTAAACATAATGGGAAGACATCTTTCTAGCTTGGGCCTAGATCCTTTGACAATTAGCTTCATAATAAATGAAGTAGATGAGAGCTGAGGAATTAGCTTCCCAAGAAAAATATCATAAATGAACTATGTGTACCCCAATTCTAGTACCCTTTGTGCATACCTAAATGATATATTTGAAACAACAAGGTTAAGGCTTAAAGAAGTTAATTTTGTATCATAGTCTATAGTTGTTGCAACAGCAGAGCATTAGGTGCCACCTTTAGCACAATATGATCACTAGATAGATCTGTATGTTTTATGAAGTTTGGTCATTGTGGATAGGTTTCTTATTAAGTTTGGACTACACATTAGCTCATGTTCTTGGTCATACTTTACCATATATTCAATTAAAGGAAATCAAAATCAACAAAACACTCATTTTTAATTTTTTTGAGCTTTGAAGAGGGCATCGTGCATGAAGAGGGAAGAGGGTACTGGAATTTTTCTTGCGAGTTATGATAATGAAAAAAATTCATAAAACATACAGACCTATCTAGTGATCATATTGTGTTGAAGGTTACACCTAATGCTTTGTTGCTGCAACAACTATAGACTGTAGCAATACAAAATTAACTTCTTTAAGCCTTACCCTTGATGTTTGAAATATATCATTATACAATAGAGGAATAGAGAATGGGAAGACATATTTCCAGCCTAGGCCTAGATCCTTCAGCAAAAATAGAGAGAGTTTGAAGTAGGTCAATGTCTCAAAAAGGCCAAAAACAAGAGAGGTCCATTAGAGCAGACAAAAGTGTTGATGCCATGGATATTGATTAGCCAAACAAGAAGCAACGTCTATTATCATGGTCAAGATCTAGGTCTAGGTCTCCTTGTGAAGTTGTTCGAGGAGATGGTTTCAAGGATTCAGCTCAAAAATTGAAAGCTATTAAACTTGGCAAGAAGGCATCAAAGAAGAGAAACAAGCATGCTTGCAAACGAGAGGCTGATAGAGTGATGAACTTGAAACAAAAGCATTTGTTTTCTAGAAAGAGATACCTTGGGAAAATAGATAAAGAACATGCACATAAACATGACAACTAAAAAACATAAATGTAGATATCACAATAGTTGAGAAACATAAATTTAGGCATCATGGTCACAATTGTTTGGAGATAGAACATAATTGAGTGGTATACCTAGACAATGCAATGCAACCACTACTCCTCCAGTTCTAAGTCCACACAATAGGATCCAAAAACCAGAGATAAGGAATAAATCTAGAGAGTGGAGGGTCCCTATATTATTTTAGTCATTATGGCCCTCCTCCTCCACTCTCTAAATTAATTCCTTTTCTCTAGTTTTTGGATCCCAAAGTGTCGACTTAGAATTGGAGTAGTGGTTGTGGTGCATTATCTGGGTATAGCATTCATTTATGTTATCTCTACAAAAAATTATGACCATGATGCCTACATTTATGTTTCTCATCTATTGTGTCCCACGCCCCCTTATGACCCTTTATGACCCTTTACAATCCCTAAAAATACATCTTAGAGGTCTTAAAGTGTCATAAAGAGTCATAAGAAGAACCTAGGAGCGGCCAATTGAGCTTCTACCTTCACATGGTTGGCCCTGTTAAGTAGAGAATGTTAAACTATTCTCCAAAAAAAGAGAAGCTCAATAATTTAAGGTCTCACTCCACGTACGACAAATATATATATATATATATATATATATATATATATATATATATATATATATATATATATATTAAAAAATATAGTAGACCATAAAAATTATGAGGGTAACTAGAGGATGACGAATGGGAAAACACACAAAATGATGGCTATCTATCATAAATATCCAATAGATATCCATCTCATTTACAAAATACCGGTCATAAATGCAGTGTGTCCATCAGAATTGTGACATCTACATATATCCCTGATGGCTTTTTTATCATGTTGCTTGGCCCTCTTCAGATGCATATTGTGAAGACCATGGGTATCACAATGATGACACCTATCCTCCCCATCGGTATTTTTGACTGAAAAATTGCAACGATGGTTGGTGTCTCTTGATCAACGGTAGGGTGTTAGAATACTGATAGGAAGCCATTAGAAAATGGTCTCAAATGTACTAGTGAATAGTCAACAAGGGTTTTGGATAGACCATGTTAGTTGTCTCAATACTATAGATAGATTCATAAGATGGAAGCAAAGAAGACATCCTAGGAGGAGATGAGGTACGATCTTGATTCTCCATAAGATCATCACTAAGAGGGAGAGCATTAAGGTAATTCATATCATTCTTCACTAATGCCTTATCACTAGCAAGGAGAGCATCTATAATGTCATCTTATTTTAATAAAATGTCTACATATGGGGAGTGTGTTTTAGAAAAAGAGTCACCATCATGTATGAATATGTCATCCATTAATAAATCACCCTCTTGTATCAAAGCTTCTTCACGAGGAGGGGATAAATCAATGTCTTTATCCAATGATTTTGATGAACTACAACTAATTTAGAACACTGAATGGAGAATTTGTAATTCAAGATTACTACGGAGTTGTTGATTAGACAATGCAAGATGATTAAATCAGTATTATGTTGTCATTGATGTCAACTAGCTTGACAATACTTATCTTGTAAGTTACTACACTGACACATCTGAAGAAAGGAGAAAGAGATGAAGAACAAAAATATTAGATGAGGATAAGTAATACACTAAGTATGACATAGGGCAGGGTTGGAGGATCCAATAATGGATGGTCCAAACCTAAAACTTCCAATTATAACAACAACAATTGTAGCGAAATACAACAATGTAATGATTCAAAACAAAATTTCATTCAACATGCCCGACTATAAGGCCATCTGGGTTTTGGCCTATTATAATGAAATAACAAAGTATCTTAGAAATCTCCTAGCTAATCCAGCTCTAAAACACATCAGCAACTAATGGAAACACTAAGGCAGATCTAAACTTGAGCTCACAAGCCTCCAAGCAATCTCCTTGTCTCCAAGTATGCAACCCACTAGCTTTGTTGTTACAATATCAGATAAAACATCTGATCTACAATATCTCATAGGATCCAAGTATGATTATCCTCTCATAGCCTTGCAAATATACCATCCCACTGACTACTAAACATCTACCCAAGCTTCAATATATAGCCAGCTAAGCCACAAGTCAGCCAGTCAGGCTTTAATTCCAATATAGGTCCAGTCTAGAAGATTTAAACCAAAACTAATGAAAGAGTGATCACCACTTGATGCACCTTTGGATTTAGGTCCAAAAATGACCCAAGAACATTCCTCTATCTTTGTAAGGCCCCATCTCATCACACAGAATTGCGCAAGAAGAAACACTCCACACTTTGCATGAAAATTGCAAGAAAATAGGTCCTAGGGTAAAACGGCCATAACTTTTGACTCATACTGAATTAGGTGCTGTGCCTTAGGGAAATGATATTAATTTAGGCCCTCTTAAATTCCTTAATAGATTAAATTATGGTTCATTAAGGATCAATATTTCCATGATGCACAATCAGCGCCAAAACTGCAAGAACGGCTCTGGTGGGAACATTGGTAGAAAGTAGGTCCCCGAGAAAAATGGTCATAAATTTTTAATCATAATGAATTATATGTTTTATCCTAGGTAAATGATATTAATTTAGGTCCTCTTTAAGGCCCTAAGGGCACAAATTCTGAATCATTAAGGATCATTAGCGGCACATCCCGCAATCAGCTCCAAAATTGTAGGAAAATAATTCTTTGATGGCAAGTAAAACAGCTCCAACTTTGAAACAGTCCAACCAATCCTTATGAGATCTTAGGGAAAGGTTCAAAAATAGGTCATAAAAATCATGTTATATTCTCATAATATGAAACCAACAAATGAAATGATTACAAAGAAAACAATAGAAAACAAGAAATATTTTTGGTTGATGCAAGATTTCTCAAAGCCTAAGATGCTCCTGCATCAGACACCACAGGTAAATAAAAGAAAGTTCTCATGAACTTTTGAAGGGAATTAGAATAGGTAGGCCATATCTATTCTTAACCTATATCTCCTCCTATCCTTAATTCCATGCTATCTTTACTTTATCCTCTATCACACTCAGCAAATTAGCTTGTCCTGCACCTTTCTCAGCTTTCCTTTCTGCTACTAACTGAAACTGATTCTGACCATCTTTTCCTCTATTGATTACACCAACACTTTAGTGAATCACATATTATTTAGACTTACTAATCATCTCAACATCATCTACAATCCTCTCTATCACTAGTGCCATCATTTGTTGTACTATCTTTTTCAGAAAGTCCATATGCCTCTTAATCTCTATAAATTCCTCAACTATATCATTCTCTTTTCCTTTCAAATTCAGCTTCCTTTCATTCATAAGAATAGGCTCATCAACTTTCTTCTCCTGATGTTTTTCATAAGGACAAAACCTAATAACTCCACATCCCTTAGCTCCAACTTCCTCCAAGGGTAATAACTTATGCCTAGATCCACCATGCATTACCATGTATGTATTTGCACGACCATCAAACATAACATGTCTATCAAATTTTCAAGGTCTCCCAAGTAATAGATGAAAAGCATCCATAGGCAATATATCACAGAATATTTCATCATGATAAGATCCAATCTGAAAATTAACCAAGCATTGTTCTTCAATTGTAACCTTAGACACATCTTGTATCCAACTAATCTCATAAGGATTAGGATGTTTCCTTCTTTCCAAATTCAACTTACTAACCATCTCTTCTAAAAAAAAGTTTTCAAACCTACCACCATCAACTATAACATTACATACCTTATCCTTGCACTTACATGTGGTTCTAAACAAATTTCTTCTTTGTACTGGTTTCTGGACACATGTAGCCAACCTCCTAGTGAGAAGAAATTCACCTTGTTCTACAACATTCTCAATGTTTTCTTCAATAGTTAATGCAACTCTTTTCTTAGGACATTCAAAACTTCTATGACCTTGTTCACCATAGTTATAATAAGTAAAAGTGAACTCATTTCTCCTTCTCCCTCTCTGTCCAACATTGAAGTTATTAGCAGCTTGACCACTGCCAGATCCTTCATCAGTCCTCTTAGGATTTCCTCCAGCAACTATTTCATCAATTTTTCCACCTTTGTTCTGTTGGTGTTTGAAAACTCTTACACCACTTAGGGCTGCCAATATGCCTTTAGACTGATGTTAGGAGTGGTTAGTTCCAAGTATGGGAGCTCTACAAGGCAATTGGACCAACTATAGGGACTTCATATACCCTCTTCTACTTCTGGCTCTGCAAAACCAAGGCAGGTGCACCTAATCCAGACAAAATTCAAACTCACTACACACCTTGTACATCTGGATTCATAAAGTAGATCATAGTAAAGGACTACTAAATACTAACCAGGTATCCATTGAATCAAATCTACTATGCAAGATAAAATGGTCTTGTGAAGGGAAAAGACTTGAAATGGTAATTATGTAAAGATGCAAGAAATAGACCGAACCCATCAAACACTGAACTCAACCGAACATAATATTCCTTGATCAGTTCCATTATCCATTGGGCAAATTATCAAATGCAAAGTATGGAAACATGAACCAACTACTATCAAAGACTCAAAGCCATAAATACAACTATTCCAGCCCATCCACTGCTTATAAAATCCTTCTGTAGACAAATCTAATGAATCTATGCCGTATCCAAAGTATCTTTCACTTGATCCTTGATCAAGAACTAAAGACTAGAACATATGCAAAGGCAACCCTTTGCAATGGACTAGAAAATCCAAAACTCAATAAACTGACACCAAGGAGAGACTTGAAAGCATGAGAAGAATTGTATTAAGTTTGATGAATCATGTACATGCCCACACCAGAAAATGAAACTACCACTTCAATAACCTACAAAAGATGCAAGGAAATTATATTCAGCCTCCTGTAATGTGACAAAGTTCCCTATTTCCCACTGGAACTAAAAAAATCCAGAACCCTTTCTAAGTCAAAATATTGACACTTTATACCACTAGCTGCCTTGGAAACCCAAAATGGGTTGCAACAAGATACGGATAGCTAGGGCAAGGGTTATAATGGCTATGACAACCAAAAAAACATCAAAATTTACTACAGGGGTAGAATAGATAGGCAACCTGGAGAAAGAGATCTCAAACAGATCTAGCAATCATGACCATTAGTACAAAACACCAGGCAAAACCATGAAAACCAGTCAAATTGGCCACCTGCAAATAGCTCCTCGAGCACAAAAACACACTCCACCAGGTACAAAACCATCATGCCATCAAGAAACTGGCCTTTGGACCACCTCACAACAACAGGTGCCACCAACTAGGTCAAATTCGGCCGTAGAGCATTGAAAACTAGTCCCTTTGGTTGCAGGAAACCCTCTGCAGATTTGAATTCAAATTCCAATGGTCACTTCATCTCTTGGTGCCTGTAGAGAAACAACAGCCCACATTCAAACCTTTATTAACTTTATATCCCTACCATCAGATCTTTTATTTTTCCTAGGCCTGGCAACCTAACCTTCAACCTTAATCGCGCAGCTGCACGGTCAATAACCTTACCACCATAGGAAACAGGCAACAAACACCACAAAAAGCCCTTGGCAATGTTACCACCACAACTCCACAACCACATCAACCTGCAAAATTTAACCTCGCCGCAACTGCCACCTCTAAGTCCTAACGCAAACTATCAGTCACATGATCACATAGCCTTGAAAAAGGCTATGCGAACATGTGACTAACTATTAGCACTCAGCACCAAAGTCAAACATGGGTCCCACTACAAACCCCTTGCCACTAGGAACACCGGCAACCAATCAGGAAAAGCCTCATCACCAAAAACATCGGCAACACCTATCTAGCGAACTAGCGATCGAAGAACTTTTGCCAGTTCGTGAGATGCTTTACACCATCACCAAAAGACTTAGTGACCATGTGACCATTGTTCATTGAATCGCCAAACAAAGTAGTGAATCACCATTTTATTGCATGAACATGCAAACACAATAAAATCCTGTTGGCACCGCCAAGTCCTTATCCACTCCACCAAACCTCAGACCCCACCTGGGTCTACCTGATGCCACATGTCAACGTGCCATTTGTTAAAACCACTGAGCCATCAGACATAGGACCCACCACCGAGAAAAGCCTTACCCTTTGGGAAGATCAGATAGTGGTCACATGATCACAAGAGGGAGGAATATTCGTCATGATCATGTGGCAACTGTAGATCTCATCTACATTATTAATCCACTTTGAGAAGTACCGGGCCCACCAACAAACTACCAAGCACTCAGCAACTACATGACTAACCATTCGAAAGGTCGTGAGATGTTAACCACTAACTACCAACCATCCAGAGATTATGTGACCAACAGTCACTGAGGCATTGAAGGTTAGGGGATTAACTGCTAGAAACAAGAGATTGCACAACAACACAGTCACCAGGTCATGGAATGAAGACATCACCGCCAGCCAAGATGAACAACAGGGATAACCAGACCCACACAAATAGGTGGAAAGTGGTCACATGATCACATGTCAGAAAAGTCTGACATGCGGCCATGCGACAGCTAATCAGAGAAAAGCCTTTGAAAACCTAGGCCCACCTGTCATCACACTTGTGTAATTGAGGGAGCAACCAACAAACAAGAAACTGTGGGGTCAAAAACACACGGGGTTTTTGACACAGTGGAAGACCGAAAACACACAAAGTTTTTGACACCAAAGGATAACCACACAAAAGTAGGAAGCACATTGTCGAAAACAATGAAGGCCGAAAATACACAGACCGAAAACATCATGGACTTTCAAAAAACACTGTGGGTTTTTGACACTGTGATAAATTTTAAAGATGCTTCCCACGGACCTTAAACTTTGCATAACTTCTAGATCTGGCATTTCAACACATGCAAATTGGACTAGAGCAAGGTGACAACAAGGAGAACACAGGGCAGGAGGCCACGAAGAACACTTGCAAGGAAAATATGCCATTTTCAAAGAATTTTTGCTATTACAAAAAATCGGTAATAGTGGCTCTGGTTGGGGACGATGGGTAACTTGTACCCATGCAAGAATTCAAGATTTCTGGGAGAGTAGACCGCCAATAGGATAAAAAGGTAGGGACCTCAAAAAATGCAGGGAACAAGAAGGAAGCACACAACAAGAAGGGAAAGACTATTAACAAAGATTTACAGATATGTACAACCAGGCTCAAGGCCTCAAAAGAAAACCAGTGACCCTCCTGCATCAAAAATCTAGTTTTCATCCACATATGCAACCAGCCACCTGAAAATTTCATGACCACCTTGCTGCAAACATATGTGAATATTCATGGGCTGAAGAATAAAACTATGCTGGTCACTACCCATGCTTTTCTAGTCCTGATTATTACATTCATATTCAAATTCTAAGAAGTAGAGAAATTCATCTACTTCCTCCTCATGACTGGAAACAAAAATGTGATCTATTAATGCATCAGAAAATACAACATACTAATTACTATGCATTACATCAGAATTACTTGGCTGAGAAGGACTAGGATCCTCAGATTTACCTTCATACATTGCCTTAGCCACTAAGCAACTTGGTTCCTCCATGGCATCTTCATGAATTGGACCATGAACCAAGTGAAGGTCATCTTCAAAGCTCTTATGATAGGGGAACACTGCATCATCATTATTTTCACCAAAAGGAAATCTATCCCAACTACTGAAGACTAAGTCCTCAATACTGTCACACTCAGTATCATATTTAGCAGAAACAAGAAAAGGGCCTGAACAAGAAATTTGTTCATCACTGTGATCTTGATGAAAGGGAAACACACTGTCATATCCTACTTCTCTTTCTGCAGAGTCACTACCAGAGAGGGAACCAAATATACATGGATCCTCATTGTCACTTTGAACATTGGCCTCATTATCAGTGTCAAAGAGTACATCATAGGGGAGCTGCAAATCAAAATCCAAAGCAGGGGCATACCTCTGAAATTCTTTAGCCAAGAGTGCTGAAATATTTTCACTGCTTAATGGACTTTGGGCTTCATTTTCCTCTTCATCAGCTACATCCTTCTTAGGATCAAGAACTGAGAACTCTAGCCTCAAATCATCTTGTGTGAAGTAGCCTATGTAGGAATCATCATCCACATCATATTCAATATTTTCCTCTTCACACAAAACATCATCCAACTGGAACAAGAAGAAAGAATCCTGATGTTGAAAAGAAGAAAAATCTGTAGATAGGATGGAAATGCTATCAACCTCAGATTTATCTTCAACATCCTCATATGCACTGATCTTAGAATCAGCTTCATAGTCAACACTCTCTGCATAATAAGACTCAACATCAGAAATAATGACCTCCCCAAGAACATCATCCGAAGCCACCAATCCCAACAACCTCTTATCCTCCTCTAACTGCCAGATCTCAGCATTACTCTCTGCAATCTTCTTCTTAAGAGTAGCAATCTTGATGAAAATATTCTCATAATCAATATCACTCATGATGGAATCAGTAGAGAACTGCCCACTAATACACATCCCTTTATGCAATGCTTATCATTTGATAGGGATACATTTCAACTCTTGAGAAATACCTAGAAATTTGCAGCAAAAGACCTTGTTGACTGGAAAGTAAGGTAGATCCTAAGCTCACCATGGAACTCCATCAGATTAATTTGTCATGTAGAGCCACCACCTCCTTGAGAGGAAAATGTATTCACTATTTCTTCTTCCAACTAGCACAAAGCTACACCATGCACACATTGTTTATCAGGAGGAACACTGATCAAACAGAGAAAATCAGAGCCGCCACTCACAACTATGTGAGGAAATTTTGCAAATGCTAATTTTGTATCTGACTATTTTCTAGACTCTCCCTAGTAGAGTCACCATCTTGTTGGTGACTCGGATGGGCAAAACCAATCTGGTCAAAAGATTTTGAATACTTCAACATGACTACAACCAGAGCTCCCGAATAGGTTTTCCTTGTGTTCTCCCCAGTAGAGTCCCCATCTTGTTGGTGTTTGAAAACTCTTATGCCACTTAGGGCTGCTAATATGCCTTGAGACTAATGTTAGGAGTGGTTAGTTCCAATTATGGGAGCTCTACAAGGCAATTGGACCAACTATAGGGACTTAATATACCCTCTTCTATTTCTAGCTCTGCAAAACTAAGGTGGGTGCACCTAATCCAAACAAAATTCAAACTCACTACACACCTTGTACATCTAGATTCATAAAGCAGATCACAGTAAAGGACTACTAAATACTAACCAAGTATCCATTGAATCAACTCTACTATGCAAGATAAAATGGTATTGTGAAGGGCAAAGACTTGAAATGGTAATTATGTAAAGATGCAGAAAATAGACCAAACCCATCAAACACTGAACTCAACTAAACATACTATTCCTTGATCAGTGCCATTATCCATTGGGAAAATTATCAAATGCAAAGTATGGAAACATGAACCAACTACTGTCAAAGACTCAAAGCCATAAATACAACTATTCCAACCCATCCACTGCTTATAAAATCCTTCTGTAGACAAATCTAATGAATCTATGCCCTATCCAAAGTATCTTTCACTTGATCATAGATCAAGAACTAAAGATTAGAACATATACAAAGGTAACCCTATGCAATGGACTAGAAAATCCAAAACTCAATAAACTGACACCAAGGAGAGACTTGAAAGCATGAGAAGAATTGTATTAATTTTGATGAATCATGTACATGCCCACACCAGAAAATGAAACTACCACTTCAATAACTTGCAAAAGATGCAAGGAAATTCTATTCTGCCTCCTGTAATGTGACAAAGTTCCCTATTTCCCACTGGAACTGAAAAAATCCAGAACCCTTTCTAAGTCAAAAATTTGACACTTTATACTACTAGCTGCCTTGGAATCCCAAAATAGGTTGCAACAAGCTATGGACAGCTAGGGCAAGGGTTACAATGGCTAGAACAACCAAAAAAATATCAAAATTTACTGTAGGGGTAGAAAACATAGGCCACCTGGAGAAAGAGATCTCAAATAGATCTAGCAATCACGACCATCAGTACAAAACACCAGTAGAACCATGAAAACTAGTCAAATCAGCCACCTGCAAATAGCTCCTCGAGCATAAAAACATGCTCCACTAGGTATAAAAACCATCATGCCATCAAGAAACAAGCCTCTGGACTACCTCACAAAAATTGGTACCACCAACCAGGTCAAATCCGGCCGCAGAGCATTGAAAACCAGTCCCTTTGGTCATAGGAAACCCTCTGCAGATTTGAATTCAAATTCCAATGGTCACTTCATCTCTTGGTTCCTGCAGAGAAACAATGGCCCACATTCAAACCTTTATTAACTTTATATCCCAGCCGTCAGATCTTTTATTTTTCCCGGGCCTGGCAACCTAACCTTCAACCTTAATCATGTAGCCATGTAGTCAATAACCTTACCGCCATAGGAAATGGGCAACAAACACCGCATAAAAGTCCCTGGCAATGTTACCACCACAACTCCGCAACCGCGACAACCTACAAACTTTAACCTCACCGCAACCGCCACCACTAAGTCCTAACGCAAATCGTCAGTTGCATGATCACATAGCCTTGAAAAAGGCTATGCGAACATGCGACTAACCATTAGCACTCACCGTAGAAGTCAAACATGCCCGGGCACTACAAACATGGGTCCCACCATAAACCCCTTGCCACCAGGAACACCACCAACCAATTAGGAAAAGCCTCATCACTGAAAACATCAGCCCCACCTATCTGGTGAACTGGTGACCGAAGAACTTTTTCCAGTTCACAAGATGCTTTACACCGTCACCAAAAGACTTAGCGACCATGCGACCATTGTTCATTGAATCACCAAACAAACTAGTGAATCACCTTTTTATTGCCCGAATATGCGAACACAATGAAATCCTGTCGGCATCACCAGGTCCTTATCCAGTCCGCCAAACCTCAGACCCCACCTAGGTCTGCCTGATGCCACATGTCACCATGCCATTTGCTGAAACCACCGAGCCATCAGACATAAGACCCACTACCGAGAAAAGCCTTACCCTTTGGGAAGATTAGACGGTGGTTGCATGATTGCAAGAGGGAGGAATATTCCTCACGATCATGCATAAATCATAGATCTCATCTGCATTATTACTCCACTTTGAGAAGTACCGGGCCCACCAAAAAACTACCAAGCACTTAGCGACTACGTGACGAACTATTCACAAGGTCATGAGATGTTAACCACTAAGCACCAACTATTTAGAGATTATGTGACCAACAGTTGCCCAGTCACTGAAGGTTAGGGGATTAACCGCTAGAAACAAGAGATTGTGCGACAACACAGTCACCAGGTCGTGGAATGAAGACATCACCGCTAGCCAAGATGGACAATAGGGATAACCAGACCCACATGGACAAGTGGCAAGTAGTCGCATGATTGCATGTTAGAAAAGTCTGACATGCGGCCATGTGATAGCCAATCAGAGAAAAGCCTTTGAAATCCTAGGCCCACCTATCATCGCACTTGCGTAGTTGAGGGAGCAACCAACAAACAAGAAACTATAGGGTTGAAAACACATGGGGTTTTTGACATAGCGGAAGACCAAAAACACATAGAGTTTTTGACACTAAATGATAAGTACACAAAAGTAGGAAGCACAGGGTCAAAAATAATGAAGGCCAAAAACACACAGACCGAAAACATCATGGACTTTTAAAAAACACTGTGGATTTTTGACATTGTGGTAAATTTTAAAGATGCTTCCCACAGACCTTAAACTTTGCATAACTTTTGGATCTGGCAATTCAACACATTCAAATTTGACTAGAGCAAGGTGACAACAAGGAGAACACAGGGCAGGAGGCCACGAAGAACACTTGCATGGAAAATAGGCCATTTTCAAAAGATTTTTGCTATGACAGAAAATCGGCCTAACATGTTCCTATTTTGTCTTCCTTCAAACCTCTTATTCAACTTCTCTTCAATCTTCAATGCCATTTAATAAGCATCTCCTATAGTTGTCATCCTAACAGTAATTAACTCTTCCTAAATACTAGGTCTCAAGCCATAAATATACCTAGCAACCTTCTCTTTATCAGCTTCAGAATGACCAGTCCTAATCAGAAGTCTATAAAACTCTTTAGTATACTCTCGCACTAATTTGTTTGTCTTCTTCAAAGCTTGCATCTTTTTAAACATCTCCAATTCATAATCCACTAGAATGAATTGCTTCTTCAACTTGTCAACCATTTGGTTCCATCTAGTGATCTTTTCTTTTCCTCTTCTACTTCTTTCCAATTGAACTTCTCTCCACCAAATATTTGTATGACCTTTCAACTTAGTCTTTATAAATCAAACTCTATCGAGATATTCTATTTCCTTGTACTCAAAGTATTCATATATCTCATTAATCCAATCAATAAACTCCTCTGGCCTAAGGCTTCCATGAAATGGAAAAACTTCAATCTTAGGTCTCTTTCCAACTTTAGACATAGCTTTCAAGATTCTACTTTCTTCTAGATCTCAAACTTCTTCTATGGCTTCTTCAAATTGATCTTCTTCAGACTCATCATCGCTATCCTCTTTCAAGGTAGGATTCTTCTTATTTTTCAATTCCTCTTGCATATCTTACACTTGTTTCTACAAAGCCCTAAAATCATCAAGACTGAATTCTCCAGTAGGTTCTTCCTCTGACATCTCATGAGCTCTTCTCAAAGGCATCTTCAATACAAGGTCCTAGTGTAGACTACCTCAACATCGGTGATCTATCCACACACTCAAGATCTTCAAGCTCTGATACCACTTGATATAGGGTAGGGTTGGAGGATCCAATAATGGATGGTCCAAACCTACAACTACCAATTATAACAACAATAATTACAACATAATACAACAATGTAATGATTCAAAACATAATTTTATTTAACATGCTCGGCTGTAAGGCCTTCTGGGTTTTGGCCTATTACAATGAAATAAAAAATTATCTTAGAAATCTCCTAGCTAATCAAGCTCTGAAACACATCAGCAACTGATGGAAACACTAAGGTAGATCTGAACATGAGATCGCAAGCCTCCAAGCAATCTCCTTGTCTCCAAGTATGCAACCCACTAGCTCTGCTGTTACAATATTAGATAAAACATCTGATCTACAAGATCTCACATGATCCAAGTATGATTATCCTCTCATACCCTTTCCAATCTACCATACCAATGACTACTAAACATCTACCCAAGCTCTCAATATATAGCCAGCTAAGCCACAAGTCGGCTAGTCAGGCTTTAATTCCAATATAGGTCCAGTCTAGAAGATTTAAACCAAAACTAATGAAAGACTGATCACCACTTGATGTGCCTTTGGATTTAGGTCCACACATGACACAAGAACATGCCTCTAACTTCTCAATGCCCCATCTCATCACATGGAACCACGCAAGAAGAAACACTCCATGTTTCACATGAAAACTAACAGAAAATAGGTCTTGGGGGAAAACGACCATTACTTTTGACTCATAATGAATTAGGAGTTTCACCTTAAAGAAATGATATTAATCTAGGTCCTCTTAAATTTATTCAAAGTTTAAAAGATGATTCATTAAAGATCAACATCACCATGATGCGCAACCAGCGCCAAAACTGTAGGAACGGCTCCGGCGGGAACACTGGCAGAAAATAGGTCCCTGAGAAAAATGGTCATAACTTTTTAATCATAATGAATTAGGAGTTTCAACCATGGGAAAAGATATTAATTTTGTTCTTCTTTAAGGCCCTAAAGGTGAAAAGGCTGAATCATTAAGGATCATTAGCACCACATCCCTTAATCAACTTGAAAACTGCAAGAAAATACTACTCCAACGACAAGTAAAACAACTCCAACTTTGAAACAGTCCAACCAATCCTTATGAGATCTTAGGGAAAGGTTTCAAAATAGGTCCTCAACATAATGTAAACTTCTCACACTATGAAACCAAAAAATGAAATGTTTTTGGTTGATGCAAGATTGCTCAAAGCCTGAGATGCTCCTGCATCGGAGTAACTTGTTGATGAGTCTATGACCTTATGATATTGACTTAATTATGTTTCATTCATCTATGATGAAGAATAGAGCTAAAAGACACAAAGTAGGTTTGTCAGTAATAAAGCATTCCAGTATACAGTGATGGAATGTAGTGTATACCAAGCATAGTGTTAACTAAGCTTGTGTTCACCGACACATTTCTTTGTTAACCGAGAAAAATAGAAATGAATTAAATGATCATTTTAGCTAATAAAGTGATGAGCTATAAAGTGTATGAAATCAAGGTAATATAGATAAGGTTTATTATGGAGATTGACAGCTAACAAAATTCAAGGAAGATCTAATGGAACATATTGAAATGTGTTACTGACACATCAGCCGAAGAAGGTTAAAGTGGAAAAATCTATGAATAAGATTAAGCAGAAAAATCTATGAATAAGATTAAGCGGAAAAATCTGATGGAGGAAAAGAAAATGATTTACTCATCTATATAAGAGACATTGATTTCATTGTTGAAGTGAGCAAAAAAAAAAAGGAAGATATTATAGAATTATTGCGTGAACAAGTAGTCATCCATTCTGATCATACTAGTTAATGAGAACCGAGCTGTAGAACAATTACCAAGCTATAAAGAGTAATTACTGATGGATAGTAAGTTGATATATTATTGAATCTAATGTGATATATTGATTAGAAAGATTTGAATGAGCTAAACATTGATCTATAAACTACAATTGAATTTTTTTCAAGGTAGATCATCTACTGTTACATATTTAACCATTGTACACAGTCAAATCTCGTAACCAAGTTGACTATGAAAGTCTTTTTGATGTTTTCATTCATAGAGTGAACATTGTTATCCTGTCAACCCGAGAGTGACTGCTGGTTGAATGATAACTTTTGGTCTAAAATACTCTAACAAGGTCACACCTAACAGTGTGTTTATAACCTTTAACAAGGTTGGGTCTTCACCGACCTCACTTTAGAAGAGTGAAAATTTCTGGGTTGCTGGTCCCAGGTGGTTTTTCCCTTCACATAGTTTCCACATTAAATCTCTTATGTTATGTGTTGATTGTGATATTTGTTTGCTATCATACTTTGCATATTACATGTTAGATTTAATCGGTAACTACTATAAGTTTTAGACTGATAATCGATAAAAACACAGATAGTGAAAATATTTTATGTCTATCAAGTAGCAGAAGTTGAAGAATTTATTTTGGATTATACATATTGTTTTAGGACACTGGATAACTCATTCACCCCCTCTCAGTTATTCTAACAATTGGTATTAGAGCTATGGTTGCTTAGAATAGAGTTTTAAGGACTCCATAAAAAAGGTCACAAGATGTATAAGAGGGAATTTCCAAAGCTGAAAAAAGAGAACTTCGCAATATGGCAAAGCCGGATGAAGTTGCACATATCTGGAATTGGGAATTCTACACTAGAACTAATGGAGAATGGCTACATTGAATCGACACCAGGTCCCCTCACACTTGATCAACTGAAGGACAGGCATGAACACAATATTACTATGATGGAACTTGTTGCTGCCTATATCGATGCCAAATTTGAAGACATTAAGGGATGCACAACTACCAAAGCCATGTGGGATAAACTGACATTAATATACAATGGAGATGTGAATGTTAAGAGAGCCAGAGCAAAAAGCCTAAGAGGTCGATTTGATGATATGAAAAGATGATAGAAGGTGAGAAAATTGTGTAGTAGAAAAATAGACTGAAAGAGGTAGTACATGCTATTAGAGCATCCAATGGAGTTATTGATGATGAAACAGTGATAAGCAAGATTCTCAAAACTTTGCTGCTAGTTTATGCAATCAGGATCTCTGCAGTTCATGAAATAAGAGCTACATCTAGCCTTACTCTTGACACACTAATCGGTAAGCTTACAACCTTTGAATTGAATAACTTTGACAATAGTGTTCTACCTTCTATTGAATCCACTTTCATGTCCTCTTTGAAGATTGGTTAGTCTAGTAGCAGGAATGATAAGAATAATGATAGTGATAGTAATACTAATGATGAACTTGATGAGCTTGAATCTCTTATGGCCAGAATATTGCCCAATTGTAAGGGAAGGTATAGAGGCAAGCTACCCTTAGCATGCTTTAATTGTAAAGAAGTTTTCCACATCACTGCTAGATGTTTGAATAAGAAAGATGATGATAGATCCAAAGACTGATCTAAAGGAAGCTATGGGAGAAGAGTCAGTAGAGGCTACCGACACAACAACAGAGATAACTGAGATAGCTATGACAAAGGGAAAAGGGTATGTTACATAGCCAAATAATTTGAATCTGAAACTAACACTGATGATGATGTAGAAGTAGTATTTGTTGCTATGAAAGATGATTCAGTGGAAGAAGAGAAACATGAAGAAACAACACTAATCTCTAAAATAATAATAAATGATACATGGATCATAGATAGTGGCTGTACACATCATATGACAGGTGATATAGAGAAATTTGATCTACTTGATGAATATGATGGAGGATCTATAAGGATGGGAAATGATGCACCCTGTATGGTAAGAGGTAAAGGTTCACTGATGATTAATGGTAGAATAAAATAGGAAAATGCATATTGGGTAGATGGACTGAACTATAATTTGTTAAGTGTGGCACAACTGAATAACTCAGGCCACTGACTTTCTTTTGAGAGAAAAAATGTAAGAATCTATGATGATGGAGGAAGACTTGTTGGAACTGGTACACAATCGAGAGGTAACCTATTTTATCTTGATATTGATTAGTCTTCTTATTTATTAATGAAGGATGAAGATGCATTGTTGTGGCATAAGAGGTTATCTCATGTGAACTTTGATAACAAATCAAGATTAGCAAGAGGAAAAGAGTTAGAGGGTTCCCTAACTTGTCAAAACCAGATCATGCAATGTGTCATGAATGTTAGAAAGGTAAGATGACTAAGTCTAGTTTTAAGAGAAAAGACTACTCAACAAAGAAGATACTTGAGTTGGTTCATACAAACCTATGTGGTCCTATGAGAACTCAGAGCTATTATGGTGATAGATATTTTATTCTTTTTGTTGATGACTATACTATATTGATGACTGTTATGTTTTTGAAAGAGAAATCTAAAGCATTTAAGATGTTTAAGTGGTATAAGGAAAAGGTAGAAAAAGAGATTGGTAAATAAATTAAGTGTTTAAGATCTAATAAAGGAGGTGAATTTATCTCTGATGAATTTACTAATTTATGTAATGAACATGGTATTAAGAGAAAGCTCTCTACACCGAGAACACCTTAGCAGAATGAGATTGTTGAAAGAAGGAGCAGTTCAATAATTGATTGTGCTAGAATACTGATGATACAAAAGAATGTTGCTTAGACATATTGGAGAGCAGCTATCAGTACAGTTGTATATGTGCTTAATTGAGTACAATAGAAGGACACCAACCAAACACCTTATGAGCTATGGTTTGTACACAAACCTACTATAAGTTATTTCAAGATTTTTGGAAGCAAATGTTTTATTCTAAAAGATGAGAGAAATGGGAAATTTGATTATAAAGGTGATGAGGGAATATTCTTAGGATACTCTACTAAGAGTAAACCATACAAATGTCTAAATAAGGTTACAAATAACATGATTGAAAGTACTAATGTCCGTGTTGATGAGTTTGATGACAAGAACATAGTAGAAAGAAAGGAACTGGAAGACTATGGTAGATTCACTTACATTGAATTTCCTGATTATCTACCGAAGTCGCAGCCTATGATAATTGGTCAACAAGAAAATAACCCCAAGGAACAGGAAAGGGAAACTGACCAACAAGATGGTGCACCTGAGCAAGCACATGAACCTGAACAAGATGAACAAGAAATAAGAAACTAAGTACTAGCTAGTTTTGTCAGAAGACATCATCCTGAGACACAAATTATTGGAGACAGACAAGCTAGCATGCAGACTAGAAGCAAAACAAGACAAAATACATGTCTAGTTTGTGAATTTGAACCAAAGAATAGGTTAATGCAATGAAAGAGGAAATAGAAAAAATAGAGAAAAAAAAACTTGGTCCTTAGTACCCCAACCTAATGATAAAAATGTTATCGGTACTAAATGGATATTCAGAAACAAACTGAATGAAAATGGTGAAGTGACAAGAAATAAAGTGAGATTGGTATGCAAGGGATATACATAAGAAGAAGGCATTGACTATGGTGAGACTTTTGCACCTATTGCTAGAATGGAAGGAGTTAAAATGCTACTTGCATATGTTTCACATAAGAAATTTAAGGTTAATCAAATGGATGCGAAGTCAACATTTCTAAATGGTATACTTGAAGAAGAGGTCTACATAGAACAACCTGAAGGATTTGTTGATCTAGAAAATAGAAAAATGGTATGTAGATTACATAAAGCCTTATATGGTTTGAAGCAAGCATCTAGATCCTGGTATGAAAGGCTGCATACTTACTTGTTAAGTATTGGATTTGTAAGAACCAGTGGAAACAACAATTTGTACATGAAAGGTGATACTGATGACACTATTCTTATTGCTGAAATTTTTGTTGATGATATTATGGTTGGAGGTCAAGATCGTGTATGTAAATATTTTTCTGATGACATGAGGAATGATTTTGAAATGTCTATGTTTGGAGAGATTAAATTCTTTCTTAGATTACAAGTGATTCAACAGAGTGATGGGATATTCATCACACAGTCCAAGTACATAAAGGAAGTCTTGAAGACATTTGGCATGGAAGATGCTAAACTTGTGGGAACACTAATAGCTACTGGATGTAAACTAAATAAGGAAGATGAAACTACATAGGTAAAAAAGACACTTTACCAATCCATGATTGGTAAGCTAATGTATCTAGTTCATAGTAGATCAGATATAACACATGCTGTGGGAATTGTTGCTAGATTTTCTGCTAATCCTAGAGAATCACACATGATTTCTACTAAAAGGATGTTAAGATACCTAAAAAAGATAGAGGATTATGGATTATGGTATCCTAAGGAAGGTAAGTTTGAGATGAAGGTCTATATTGATGCTGATTGGGCTGGAAATGTGGATGACAAAAAAAGTACCACTGAAGGAGCATTCTTCTTTGGTGAAAAACTTGTAACCTAGACAAGTAAAAAGAAGGCTTGTATTTCTCACTCTATAGCTGAAGCAAAGAATGTTTCTACTACTAATTTCTCAAACATTGCATATATCAAACAAGTGTTGGAAGGACTAAATGAGGTAATCACTGACCCGATGATTATATACTGTGACAACACAAGTGCTATCAATATTTCAAAGAATCCAATGATGCACTCTAAGAAAAAGCATATATCAATTAAGTATCACTACTTAAGATAACAAGTGCAAGAGAAGCAAGTGAAGTTAGAATTTGTTACATCTAAAGGACAACTTTCATATATCTTTACAAAGCCTCTACCAAAGGACACACTTGAATACTTGAGGATTAGACTTGAGGTCCATCCCCTATCTATCGGTCACTAATGTGATCTAGATGTTGCATCAGCTTACACTTATTAGATGATCACAGATGTTGATGCAGCATAGTTCACACTTTGGATATTGTTCAAGGATGTGATTAAGTTTGACGAATTGAAACAAATTGGGATATCAGTATACAAAGATACAAAGATTGTATTGGACAACAAAGAGCTAGTTAGCTACTACAAGAGCTGATTATTTATTTGTTTCTTTGGCATTGTTATCAAAGGGAGAGATAAATAATATGAAAAGGAAAGGGAGAGATATGCACCAATGAGAACTATCTAAGGGAGAGAATGAAAAAGCTATTTTTTAAAATGTTGTTTAGTAATGTAATGATTAAACATATTAAGCTAGGGAGAGCTTACATTACACAACATTTGATCACAGAGTTGTAGAATACATGTTTGGTATGTGTATGATACATTTCATATTACTTGAGTTGCCATCAATGCCAAAGGGAGAGATTAATTAACTACAACTGATTTAGAACACTGAATGGAGAATCTGTAATTCAAGATTACTATAGAGTTGCTGATTAGATAATGCAAGATGATTAAATCAGTATTATGTTGTCATTGATGTCAAATAGCTTGACAATACTTATCTTGTAAGTTACTATACTGACACATCTGAAGAAAGGAGAAAGAGATGAAGAATAGAAATATCAGACCTTATGATATTGACTTAATTATGTTTCATTCATCTATGATGAAGAATAGAGCTGAAAGACAAAAAGTTAGTGTTGTTGGTAAATAAAGCATTCCAGTATACACTGACAGAATGCAGTGTATACCGAGTGTAGTGTTAACTGAGCTTGTGTTCACCGACACATTTCTTTGTTAACTAAGAAAAATAGAAATGAATTAAATGATTAGTTTAGCCGATAAAGTGATGATCTGTAAAGTGTATGAAATTGAGGTAACAGATAAGGTTTTTTATGGAGATTGATGGCTAACATAATTCAAGGAAAATCTAATGGAAGAGATTGAAACATGTTACTGACACATCATCCAAATAAGGTTAAAGCAACAAAATCTATGAATAAGATTAAGCGAAAAAATATGATGGAGGAAAAGAAAACAATTTAATCATCTATATAAGAGACATTGATTTCATTGTTGAAGTGAGAAGAAAAAAAAAGGAAGATACTATAGAATTATCATGTTAACAAGTTGTCATGCATTCTAATCATATTGGTTAATGAGAACCGAGCTGTAGAACAATTACCAAGCTATAGAGATTAATTACCGATGGACAATAAGTTGATATAGTATTGAATCTAAAGTGGTATATTGATCAAAAAGATTTGAATGAGCTGAACATTGATCTATAAAATGCAATTGAAGTTGTTTCAAGGGAGATCATCTACTGTTACATATTTAACCATTGTACGTAGTCAAATCTCTTAGCCGAGTAGACTATGAAAGTCTTTTTGATGTTTTCATTCATAGATTGAACATTGTTATCCTGTTAACCCCAGAGTGACTACTGGTTGGATGATAACTTCTAGTCTAAAATCCTCTAACAAGGTCACACCTAGCAGTGTGTTTGTAACCTTTAACAGGGTTGGGTCTTCACCAACCTCACTTCAGAAGAGTGAACATTTTTGGGTTGCCAATCCCATGTGGTTTTTCCCTTCATAGGGTTTCCACGTTAAATTTCTTGTGTTATGTGTTGATTGCGATATTTGTTTGTTATCATACTTTGCATCTTACATGTTAGATTTAATTGGTAACTACTATAAGTTTTAGACTAACAATCAGTAAAAACATAGACAGTGAAAATATTTTATGTTTACCAAGTAGAAGAAGTTGAAGAATTTGTTTTGGATTATACATATTGTTTTGGGATACTAGATAACTGATTCACCCTCCTCTCAATTATTCTAACATGATTCATCCCAAAAAGTAGAATAATCAACAATGGTTTGATGAGGAAGAGAGTAATGAACATCCACATCCAAAGGTTCATCCCAAATAGGAGGATTATCATGCCTATAAATAAATCACATTGTAGGAGTGCCATAAATCACTAAATCTTGATCCCTAAAGGGGAAAGAAGGTAAATTATATTCTAAAGTAGGCTCATAGAAAAGACATATATTAAGAGAAGAATTAACATCAATCCCCAACTCATCTCTATAAAGAGAAATATGATGGAGAGATAGATTAACGTAATACTCTTGCTCTAATATATCCTTACAAGGTAGCAAAAGAGAGGACAAAGCAACAACACACACACTAAATAAAGTCTTTGTAGGTGTAACACCATGGAATGGTAGGGTAAGAGGAAGATGTTGTGTAATATCAAAAGTTATAGAAGAATGTTTGGAAAACACTTGCACAACTTGTACAACATGATAATGAATAAAGAAATGGATAGAAAATATATCTAGATATATCCAAATTCATCAAATGAAATTTATAAGCATGAAAAGGAAATCGAACACCACAAACACAATAGGGCATCTAATTCTACAAAAGATAGTGAGTAAGCTGGTCGGGTTAACCAAAATGTATAGGGTGAAAATGGATCCTCATTGTATACAAAGGAGAGGAAGAATACCAAGATTCATCCTCCATTCAGACTTGATTAACACAAAGGTAAGTGTCAATTTGTGATCTATACAAAGGAGATAAATGGCTTGGCTTAACTTTTCCCTCACCTCTAGAAAGAGAGGGTTTAGGAAAAATAAGTTAAGAATATCTGAAAAGTAAATCTAGAATACTGATATTGAAACAAAGAAATAAAAAGAACTTACCTCTGAAAAAGAATATGCTAAAAACCTTGTCAAATGGTCTTAGAAACTATTGATTTTTGTAGTCTTTTTTGACCGAAATTGTGAGATCTACAAAACCCAGAAATGTTTTTCTTTTCAGGTCCAGGTCGACCTTGATCCAAATGTAGGTCAACCTTGAACCCTTTATGTTGACTTTAACCTGAGCTTCTCTGATGGAAATTATGTTCGTAGATCCTGAAAGTTTCTCAAAAAGGGTATTCGAATATGCTCTATAATTCTCTATTCTGCACCTGCTCCTTCAAGAAAAAAAAGGTTTTGTTTGTTGGGATGAGGGGTTTTCCTTAGTCAAACCCTAGTTTTGGAATTATCCTTTAAGTAGAATTGAAATTGCAATAATAAACAAAGTAAATAGAACAATTCATCATGCTTATGTTGAAACCCTTGTGGAGGATTGAAATCCTTCAATCCACAAGGATGAAATGCTTGAAGTTATTTGAACCTTGTAGAAGAGTATGAAGTTCATCTACCATGCAAATTCATGGCCTCATGGAAGTAAATGTTCTCATGTACTTGAATTGAGAATGCAAGATGAAGAATGTAGATGTCTTTAATGCTTGAGAGATCTTGAGAATTGCTTGATAACTTGTGGAAAATAATGGATTGCTTTCCTCCTTTTCTTCTTCTTCTTCTCCTTACTTACTATAATGAGAGAGCAAAGCCCTTCTTTTATAGTGATCTTGGGCATCAAACCTTAAAGAGGCCAACGTAGAAAACAATAATTAATGGTCCATGGCACAAAACTCTAGAATGGGGCCACCCTTAAGGTAGAAATAAAAATAATTATTTAAGAGCCTTGTCACAAAATTTTAGGTAAGGCCAACCCTAAAGCTAATTTGAGCATTAGGCACAAAACTCGAGAAAGGATAATCTAAACTAATAAATTATGAATCCTACAAAGAGCTCAATAAAGGTCCACCTCAACTATTAATTTGAGAATTTGACACTTCACTCAAGAAATAGTGGCCCCGAAGAGGGAAAAGATGAAATTTTGACAAAACCCTGAAACTAGTGCCTAACCCCAAGGACCCTAGACCCTAGGGTCAAGGTCAAGGTCGACCCTGACCTAGGTCATTTTTGAGGTCGACCTTGACCCAGAGGGTCAAGACCTCAAGAAATGGGCCCAAGTCTCATAAACAGAGAGAAAAGGAAAAAAGATATGTAGTCAAGCTATGCCAAAGTTACGGTTTAGTCAACTTCACATGTTAATAAAATATAAAATAACAATGATAATGTCAAAAAACCAATTTCATGCCCTCCATATGGATGTTAGAAAGCTAAACTCAAAAGAAGCACATTGATATCTATTTTAGAAAATATGTTATGCTCTATGAAAACAATGTAACTCTTTGAAAATGACATTTTCAGAAACATACCAATTTTAGTGAGAGAAAGAAAAAACCAATCAAAACAGTTCAAAAATAAAAATTAAAAATATATTTAGGATCCAGATAGAAAATCCTAAAAGACTCTAATTTACTTCATCTTTTGATTCCAGACGCTTTAACAAGAATATGCATATGAATTTGAAATTTTTTTCAAAATGTAGAGTTTAGTGTCTGTTCAGGCAAAAAAGTGTAACCCACTATTGTGGGTTCACCTAGGTTCAAGCTAGATATATAAGTCTAACAATGAAGTTTCATGACAAGATCAAGTCTAGTATTGAAGATGTTGAATTTTTTGTTTTGGTAGGTGGTAGAAAAAAAAATAACTCAATTTTGAAGACTTTAAAAGCTTCAAAAGGGGTCCAACTTTCATCATTAGTTTCTTTTCTAGTCTAGGTTGTAGAGAATTTCATGGAATTTCCATAATTAGGTTATAATAGTCAATCAACTCAATGGTTAACATGTTATGTTGTTTGGAAAATTTTCCATGAAGACTTGAGTTTCAATACAAAATGAAGAGAGATAAAATCACTTAAGGTGGGAAATTGAGCAATTGGGTGTAAAAATAGAAAAAAAAAATCACTTTCCAGAATATTCTAAGGTAGGTGATTGTGCTACATATATAGGATGAAGTAGGATTTTAGGGCTTGGTTATAGAAGTGTAGATTATGAATCTATCTTGTAGAATATTTTAATGAAAATTATCATATGCTTGTTGCATGTTACTTTTCTAAATAATGTAATTTAATTTCATTGAAGATAATAAAAATCAAGTATTTTTGTTCTTTTCATTTACTTTCCTATTGTGTTGTGTATGTTTGGTCAAATAAGGGGAGTGCCCTTCAACATGTGGTATCATAGAAGAAGTTCCTAAGTTTTTAGATAGGTCGTAGAATGTGATTTAGTTTGCACTAGGATTGTGGTTGTGGGTCTGAGAGATGAGTACACAAAATGCCTTCATGAAGGAATAATAGTGAAAGAGTTACATATGTGACTTAACAATGTTTGAGAGTCTTTAAAGGAAAGTACAAGCACTATAAGAGGAGTTGCATAGAGGAACTAATATTAGGGAAAGAGATGGAAGTGAGGATGAATTTGAAGTAGACTTTCAAGAAGACCAGGAAAAAACTACGGATATTGATGAAGCTAGGTTTTTTAGAGAAATTTCCAAGATTGGAATGACACCAAAGATTTATTTTTTCACATTTAATGGAAATATTAATCTAGAAGAATTGATCAATTGGATCAATGATATGCATGATTAATTTCAGTTGGATTAAATAGGAGATCATAAGATGTGAGATTTAGAAATTCCAAACCAATAGATCATGCTAAAATTTAGTTAAAAGATGTTTAGTTATAGAGAAATAGAATAGGAAAGGAGAAGATAAAATTGTGTGATTATATGGTGGAAAAACTGAAGAGACAATTCACTCATGTTGACTATGAGCTTGGTTTACTAAATAAATGGTTGAGGTTGAAGCAAGAAGTAAAATGTATTCAAGAGTATATAGATGATTTTTGTCAAGTCCTTATCAGAATGAGTCATTCTAAAGACAAAAGGAGAAGGTTTCACATTACATCAATGGGTTGAGGCTAAGTATTAAGGAATATTTCATAATGATAATGTCTACCATTGAAGATGTATATAAATTTTATTGAAAGTAGGAAAAAAAATAAACAAGATGTTTGAGAGAAAGAAAAATAGAAGAGTTCATGCTAGAAATGATAGTGGATCATCTAATGGAGATCAAAATCAAGATTAGAAGAAGAATGGTTAGTGTGTTAGAGGTCAAAATCAGAGGGTAAATAACTCTTATCATCCTTTTGATCATAATAATAGAGATCAAACAGGGAGAAGAAGAGGACACAGACCATGGAGAGATTGTTTTCATGGGATGTTTTTCTAATTTGAAAAAGGCCATCAATATTATTATTTAAAACAAAATGAAGGGAGGATAAATAGAAAACCATATGGAAATGCACAATTTTCACTATTGAACAGGCCAAATAACTATTAGGAATGGGTGAAATAGTTACTTAAAAAACTTGTTTATCTCTTAGTTAACTCACAATGATAAAAGATATTACAACTTTAAATTTGTTAGTTAAGAACATAAAACATTAACATAAAATGTAGGAAATTAATATCAAAGAAACACCGACTCAAAGAATATAGATTTGACATGGAAATCCAAGATGGGAGAAAACCATGGAGAATCTAATTCTCATGAAATTTAACAAATCTATTAACGTAACACTAGTATGGTCATGTTTATAGTGTCTCATTGTTCTTACTTCTCACTACAAGTATAATAGGGCCCACTATCAAAATATAAGGCTCACTTCTAGTAGGGCTCACTACTGAATACAATAAGACTCACATCTGATACATAAAGGTTCACTTTTGATGCACAAAATATTAATGTTGAAGATATAAGAATAAATAAAATCCACCAATGAGGTCAATTCACTTCTGTACATGAAAATGAATCTCCTTCGCATAGATTCATAGTCAGTTTTCTTAAAACAACATAAGATACTTATCATTAAATTTAACTACTTTCACTCTTTTGCATACAAATAAGTTCTTTCTTGATTTATACTAGTATATAATCTTAAACATATGTTTCCTTCAAACTAATAATGTGACAATTCCAATGTAAAAAATATTACATTTAAATTTAATGTCAAGCAATTATCCTAAATCTAGGACATACATAAGAACCACATTACAATGTGACTCATAGATAGGTTGGATTTCACATATTTCAATTTATATTACATTTTTGAAGGCTATCTAGATGGAACATGAAAGACCAAAAGATTAAGTCATAAAATAACCATTACTACCACCCAAATATAAGTCTCACTTATGATGTATCCAAAAATATGAAACTATCTAGTGAAAACACATTATCAAACACCAAAAAGTTATAGGAATACACAACCACATAAGCCATACAAGGGTACATATAGATATATGAAGCAATGATAGAATAGATTATATGTGTCCTTGAAGTACTACTGAACATAATTAATGTTCAAAAAAAATTCCAATTGGCATACCGATGGATAGTAAGATGTATCCCATTGTAATACCCTCTCTGATGGTTATACTTGAACTTTTATTTGGACACTTTCATTTTGATGGTTAGAACTATATGTTTATAGTTTTAAAATTTAGAGGCTGATACACTTATCCGATGCTTAGATACACTTATTTATTGTTACCATTTATATGTTTATGAAGTTTGAAAACATCTATATTTACATGATTTACAAAGCTAACCAAAGGATTTGAATCTAACCATTATTATCTATGATGTCTTATGTTTTCATGTGTATAAGATGTTTAATGTGTGTTCCTGACTCAGGATGAAGTCATAGTTACTCACTTATTTGGGGTCCACATGATGTATTGATCCTGGTCATCTGTCTTCATATGTCTATGTATATATATTTGCATAGGTGTTTCTTCACAGTGATCCACAACTGCACGTACCAGGTATCATCTCCACCTCATCTCATAGGTCTGAGCGATCCCTCAAATCATCAATCACTGTTGTTTTTATGGAGATATCACCAAGGTTTCATGAGAAGGAACCCAACCTCTGACCCTTTTTTACCCTTAGTCGGGGAGTTCTTGAGTCAGTCCATTTTTTGTTGTTGTATCATTGTGTACATCAGCTTGTTGGATTATGGTGATCCTGTTGCTTGTTCTTGTCTCTTGCATTTTAGGAGACTAAGGTTTGGATATGGTAGCTTTAATTATTCTTAATAATATGCTTGATCATTGTTAGTAGATAATTTATATGAGCCATTATTTCATGCAAGTATAGGATGTTGTGATTGATTTCACTAATCTTTTCAGAACATCTTGTGATCACACACACACACACAGAGAGATATATATATATATATATATATATATATATATATATATATATATATATATATATATATATATATATATACACATATACATATATACATACATATATACATATATATATATAGATATATACATATATATATACAT